>JAHREE010000561.1:591015-606277 GCA_033628505.1 Tringa tobata | reverse complement strand
GTGTGTGTGTGCTCCGGGCTCCTCGGACGGGAGCGGGAAGCGGCGCTCTCCAACCCCCGGGAGCCTCGCCCTGAGCCGTGTGTCGCCTTGCAGGGCCCGGGAGCCATGGCCGAGCACATGATGATGTCCATGAGCCACGGGGGCGCGGGACTGCAGAGCTACCGCCTGGGGGTGAGCGGGCTGCAGGGACCCCCGCAGCACGGGCAGCACGTGCTGAGGACGCTGCCCGCCCCCGGGCAGATGCTGCCCTACGGAGGGGCCGCCGTGGACGGAGCCATGAGGCCGAGAGGCAACCTCAGCGGACAGATGGGCCACCACCAGATGCAGAACGCCATGATGTTCAACGGCCCCGGGCAGCAGCAGCAGCAGTACGTGGGGCCGGTGGGCTCCCAGCAGCTGATGGCCAGCATGCACCTCCAGAAACTCAACACCCAGTACCAGGGTCACCCGCTGGGCGTGAGCAACGGGCCCGTGGGAGCCGGTGGCCAGCAGTACAGAGTGGGGCCAAGCCAGCACCCAGGCATGCAGCACATGCCCTCGCCGGCGCTGACCTTGAACGTTATGGACACCGATCTCATAGACGAGGAGGTCTTGACATCCCTCGTCCTGGAACTGGGCTTGGACCGGATTCAGGAGCTGCCAGAGCTATTCTTGGGACAGAATGAGTTTGACTTCATTTCAGACTTTGTTAGCAAACAGCAACCCAGTGCCATCAGCTGTTGAGGGGCTTTGAGCGCCTCCTCGTGTCTTGGTGGTTTTGAGGTTTTTTTCTAACTTCCTTCTCCACCTGCCGTCCTCCTCCCTTCCCCTGCCTTGCCCTTGCCTGGATTCCCGACATCCCCAAAGAGACAATCATCGGACACTGGCTTGCAATGGATTGCTTTTCTCTTCTGTGTGGTTTTTCATTTGGGATTTCCCGGGGAGGGGGTGCGTACCCGAAAGAGGGAGCGGATCAAGAGCTCTCGCTTAGAGCTGCCTCTAAACGGCATTAACAGGATTTCTGGCTTAAGTAGAAGTAATGGACTTACAACTTTCCACAACTAGGCTCTGAGCGCAGGAAGCGATGGGCAGCTGGCAGCCCCGCCGGTGGCTGGATTTGCTCAAGGATTCTGCGGTGCCAGCGAAGTTAAAGGATCCCCTGAGAGAGCACTGTTGCCCCGGTGCATGGTTTGAACCAGTTTACCCTTGCAAATATGGGTGGGGTTAGATATTTGTTGGGACTTTTTACTGTGGCAGTAAATAGGTCTTCAGTCACGTCTGTTCAGCTTGGGAAGGAGCACTTCCCCTCCAGCAGGCTTTTTTTTAACTTGGCTGAGCAAAATAAAGAATGCCTTGGGGAAGGGTGTGCGTTTGTGCCTAAATGTTCATCTCTGTGGAACTTCAGATCCCTGAGCTGATCAGCTGTAAAATTTACCAAGTGTTTGAGGCTGATTCAGGCATAAGGCTTAAAGCTGCAGTCTAGCTCCACTTTTTTCCACCTCTGAAACCAAATAAAGACCATGTAACTGTATAGTCAAGATCTAATCTTATTTATTTTTCCTATCATTATTTATTTGCAAGGGCTGCTTTTGTTATTTGGCTTTGGGACTGCTGGGAAGGATGCATGGAGAGTACTGCAGCTTTAAGATGCTGGCTTCAAAACCAGAAAGCCTGGGACAGTTTTCATGCTGCTCTGCAGAAAGTCACTGCAACCCGAGATCTTTAGGACTGTAAATCCAGCACCTTCCTGAATGTGATAAAGATGACTCGATTTCTAATTCCCTTACTCAGAGAAGGTTAAATGTAAGAGCTAGTGGGGTTTTGTTTCCTCTGCTGTCTCGTTTCCAGGCTCTTTGGAAAGCTCCTGTTAACTCCTAGTTGCTGCTGCCCCCTGCTGCTGACAGCTCCTGGCAGCTGTCACTCAACAACCAAGTGAGAATGTACAGCTGAATTTGCAAATAAAAGCTGAAATATCTCCAGTACGCATTTGTTCAGTGCTTGTCTCTGGCCCGGACACAGAGCGGTGCTGAGCACCGGGGAGAGGGGCTTTTCTCGCTCCTGGCGGTGGGCTGTGGATCCGGTCAGTGGTGTCCCCCATCCGACACCTCAGGTGTAATGATTATGTTTGTAGCTTAATGCTTGGACTAAGTCAGTCCTCCAAGTCTGGCTGGCAGGATGAGGTGCTCCGTCTCTGTACTGAGGGACAATTCCAAAGGTGGATGGTGCTGTCCTGCTGCGGTGGCTGCCGTTCCTTGCTGACCTGAGGCACTCAGACAAATGGCTGGTGGTTCCTTGCACTTTTCCCAGACCAAGTGCAGCTCTGAGGGCTGGGGGCAGCTCTGTGCTGCAGCTTTCTGTGCCACGGAGGCTCTAAAAACCAGGACAGCCTTTGATCTCCTACTCTTCCAGAGCTTAAGTTGTTGGGTTGTTTAATGGTTCCCAGCCAGTCCTTGTGCTGGGTTCAGGAATATCCCCACGTGTCCCTTCCCTGCAGCAACAGGGCTCTGGGTGCAGGTATTGGAGTGGCTGGGTCACTTTGACCACACTTTGGATTGCCTGTGAGTGTCCCCTGGCCTTCTTCCTTGAACAACTCAAACCCAAGTGTTAAGGTCCTGTCCTGTGGGTGGTTGTGTCTGTGCAATCTGGAGAGCTGGTCAAAAAGTAAATGGCTTTGGTTTTGTGTTGCAGGTGGGAGAGTCCTGCTGGGACTGTCAGCGGGGCGGTGGTGGGCTGTTGGAGACCTGGAAGAGGTTGGCTTTCTCTGTGCATCTGCAGAATAGCAGATGGCTTGGTCAGAGGGTTGTGGGTAAGCAGAGAGGAGTTGGCAACTGGATTTATTCATAAGAGTGCAGGTAGCTGAACCCCAAAATAAACAGGTGTGTTCTAGGCTGTTGGTTGTGGGGGGAGCAGACTGTGACGTACCACTGTGTCCCAGCTCCGAGAGGGGAGCTGTGGCCAGCCCACAGATGCAGGATTGTCAACTTGAGCAATTTCTACAGAGCTTTTACAGGAACATGTTTCTCTGTAAGAAGCATTTGGCATTTGATGCAAACTGGACAGAGGAACATGTCTATACATCCTCTTTGCAGGCTGTGGGTGCACTGGGAAAGGGGCTGTTGATTTCAGTCAGAGGAGGGGAGCTGGTGTTACCGGAGATGTGGAGTGACTGGGGGGTCCCAGTCAGGATTTTCTTGGGAGTCTGTCCTAGCAGGCTCAGTTTAGATTATCTCAATGTCTGCTTTCATAACAAATGTACACTTCAGAGCAGGAATGAACTCTTCGGGTGTGTTACCTCTTCATCTCCCCCAAAGACACTGCTAATTGTGGTCAGCCTTTATGATTTCCCAGACAACCCAGTCCAAAAACACTTATGATTTCTGCTACAAGCCTGTTGCTTCTGGCTGGGTTAGACTGGATGGGTCCAATCATTGCCTCCTCGAAGTCAACCGAGATCACCTCAAATACAACAGGGCTGAACTCTGCGTTTCCCATCTGGCTGGCACTGACCTCTTCATCCAGCAGGAGGGCAGCAGGGTGATGCTCCAAAGCACCGGTCTCTGAGCACCGCAGGCATTGCTGAATGACAGTGCCAGTCTGTTTGGGAGCTTTGAGGACACAAGTGAACTCGTGGAGAGTTTGTGTTTACAGACAGGCTGCTGGGAGGAACTTCTCCTGGGCCATCCTGGGACTCTGGTTTCTGTGCTGGAGAAGAAAGAAGGTTCTCCCACCCCACTGCCCAGTCCAGGTGGGATGGCTGGGACACAACCATCCCATCCCCTCACCTAGGCTGGACCTTCTGTTATACTCCTAACAGATTTTGTAGCTATTCTTGTGAAGACCAGGTCTCGAGGCAGCCTCTGGAAGCATGTTTGAGCAACCCGCTCTAGTGGCAGGGGGGTTGGAACTCGATGATCTTTAAGGTCCCTTCCAACTGTAACCATTCTATGATTTTATGTACAGAAAGACAAAACCTCTACATCCCTGGCTTTGACCACACGTGCTCTCAAGGTGATGGACTTTGCTGATAGTGCTTGGTGATTCAGAGTAGCAAAGATGAAAGTCCAATGCAGAGAGCTGGTAAAGGAACTGCTAATAGTAAATGACCAGGCAATAAGATGAGCAACGAGTGGTAAATGTGAAGTGCTATGTGTAGGGTCGCTCTTTCTTGACTTCACACACAGTGCTGGGCTCTAAACTAGCTACAGCCACTCGGTTACATGAATGTTACTATGAAAATCTCAGCTTCGGAAGGAGCCAGGCAAGCAAAGGAAAGGATAGAAATCATTAGGAGAGGAATAGAAAGGAGAATCAAACAGTGAATGCCCTGCAGTATCAATACAAAATTCAGCTGCATCTGTGCACTGCTCATGCTAGCAAATTGTCCAAAATTCTGGTCTATTCATGAGAAAAAATGATCATGTAGAACTAGAGGAAGAGGAAACAACTCAGACAGAGTAACGTTTCTCAAAAGAAGCCACAAAATAGACCGGGACTTCTCAGTCAGCAAGGAGAAGGATGGGTAACAGGTCTATAAAAGAAGCCAAAGAGGAAGGTGGCTAGGGAGTTCTTTTCCCCAGCTGTAATGGAAGATACCTGTTGATCTCTACAAAGTTATTGGGCAGGGGCCAGGTTCAAACCCAAGTGAACAGTTGTTCAATCTTCTTCCCATCCAAGCAATAAGACATTAAGGAGACTGGCAAGTTGTAGGTTCAGAAATGCTTGTGTTCTGCTGAAGGCATCCAGTGAGGATAATGCTGGAGGCAGAATATGAAATTATATGTCAGGTCTTTTGGCCTGACCTGGGACACCTCTTATGCAGCAGGATGTGATAGGTGCTGAGACGCGTAGCTTCAAAGAGCAGATAGATGAAAGACCTGGGGAAAAAAAGCCACCCTAATAAAAAGATCCTGTTTCTGAGTCAGGAAGTCTTTGAGCCACCAATCACACAGTGCTGGAGAGTGAACCTGAGAAGGGCCACGGTGAGTGGGCCAGCATTGCCTCTGCCTTAGGCACTGCTGTGGTCACTGTCACTGATCATGCCAGTGCTGTGCACCCCAGGAACCCCCTGACCAAGCCTGAGGGTTACCCATCTGCATGTGTACCCGCTCTCACTGACCATAGCTGGAAATTTGGGCATGAGTCAGAATAACGTTGCCAAAAAGTCCCATTTGCGGCCCAAGGGATTGAGAACTGTCAGGGAAAGTCAAGCCAAAAGCCTGTCTGGCCCTACCTGCTCTCTGGGGTTGGGTAGTAAGGGAGGAAATTTGAGAAATTAAGTGATTGTACGTGGTCTTTCTCATGATGTCCCTTCACAGCTTTCAGAAAGTAGTGGTCCAAGGAGCGCTGAGCCACAGGTTATATGTTTACCATGTTAAATACCCTGCTGTGGACCTACCCACCCTATACCTGCAATCACTTTTTAATTCATAGGTAGGTGCATTTTACTTCAGCAATATCTTGTGCCAACAAAATCCACAAGGGAGTTATGTAGATGTAATCAAGCTTTTCATAAGAAGCTTAAGCTCTGTAAGCTCCTCTTCATTTTAAACCTGCCACTCTCTCACTCTGTTGGGTGTCCACTAATTCCCAATCATTTCTTGGTCACCTTCTCCACACCAGTAATGTTTTTAGAGCACCTGTGGTGTTCCCTCCTGAGCCTCTCCCCATTCAAGCATCACTTTGTGTTGTAGATTGTTGTGATCACCTTTTTCTGTCCTGTCTCTAGTTTTATGGGATGGGGGAGGGAACAGCACTGGGTTAAGCTGTAGATGTGTCATGGATTTCTCCAATGCTATAATTAGGTCTGGCTGTTCTATATTTCAAACACTCATCACAGAACCACAGAAAGATTTAGACTGGAAGGGACCTTTGGAGGTCATGCAGTGCAATGCCCTGCTGCGAGCAGGGCTGCATTCAAAGGTCGGGCAGGCTGCTCAGGACCTTGTCCAGTCAAATCTTGAAAATTTCAGAGGATGGTCTCTCTCTGGACCCTTGCTTCAGTGCTGCACTGCTCTCTTTTCTTTCCTGATTTCTCCCTTTCCAGTTGGTTCCTGGCTGGCACAGGCACTGACCTAATATTTTCAAAGACCTGTATGCAGGGACTCCAGACATCTCTCCCAAGGGATAACACCCTACTTGTAGCATGGACCGTACCTTTGCATGTACTGGCAGGGTTCTCCCTCCTGTGAGCACTCTTGGCCTAGGACATGGTGGACAGCTACCTCCACATCTAAAATAGAAGTACAATTGTTGCCCAAATGCCCATATGCCCCAGCACCATGCTCTGCTTCTCCCACCAGCTCAGACATTTCCCAGGGACATCCTCAATAGAATCATTCTCCCACCCTTGCACAGACTGATGCCACCCTGCCATGAGACATTCCTCTCTTTGCTGCTCATGAGGTGGTACAATACTGTTTCCTCCCTGAACCTCCCATCAATGAAGCTTCCTCCTCCCCATGCCACCCCACCCTGGCCATGTCGGCTGAGGAGACAGTGCTCCACCTGTGAGATCCTGGATGGCTTCCAACCTGTATTCAAGGGACAAGCAATCATACCTGTGACATCTAGGGTGACACTCCTGAGCTCAATGCTGGATCTCATTTTAGTTTTAGGGCTCTGTTTCTTCATCGTTCTTTTAAACCCTGTATCACTGGGGTTCCATTTGCCTCAGAAGTTTGGAGTGAGGAGTCCCATCTGCTCCTCATCTCCATGCTGCCAGGCCTCTTCATCTTGGTTGCTCACAGTTTCTGCATCCCTCTCCCCTCAAGCCTCTAGAAAAACCTGAGTGAGTTTTCTTGATCATAAAACAGCACAAGTAAGCTTTGTTCAGGTTCTCTGCAGCACGTTTCAGGGTGCATTTTGTTCTACTGAAGACAGCCAGGATGAGAATGCAACTTGCTCTTGAGACACCTTAATTTTGCTTATAAGTCTTCTGGAAGGAAGAAAGGGGACTTTACAATTTACTTCATCCTCAAACTCCAAAACACTCTTACTGAGAAATACTCAGTCAAATAGCTTTCATATTCTTGGATACAAGAGAACTGTCTCAGATGATGTTTTCTCCTCTAGCCACACTGTTAAGTGCTCATAGTCAAAGACTGGTATCTTGTGAAAATAAAACTACGGCTGCGCCTGCTGTCGTCCTGTGCAGTTCCCAAACCAAATCACAGCACTTGCCTCAAAAGACAAGCTGGCTGCTAAGGACACCCCTCACACAAACAGTGGCACTGCAGCTACCGTGGGGTTTAATGGAACACTCTGCACATTAGCCCTGGGCCTGTCTTATAGGTGAGTGCCCCCCCGTGTCCCCTCTCTCTTCCTAGGGCAGCAACAGACAGAGGCTGGTATCAGATGTGGGTTTGGTGCCTCCCAAGGAAAGCATTGCCCCATCACCTCCAACTCCATCACACACTGTGTTTGGACAGCACTGAGACCCTTGATTATTGCCTGTTAGCTTGGGCTCCCTGACAATAGTGTTGCTTCACTGTACTGTCAAGGAAAAGGACTGATTTGGATAAAAGAAGCCAATGGCAAACAGATGACAAAGAGCCTTCCAGCTGCTACAATGAGGCAGAATCACTTTGGCTTGGTGTGAGATTGCAGCCTCTCCCTGAGGGGACCAAGGGGACATGTCATATACCAGGTGATTTTATTGCTCACAGCAGAAACTAGAGATAAGCCTGGTTATGTAAATGCCAGAAACATCTGTGGTGTTTCTTCTTCAGGATCCTCAGGTCACAAGCTGATGAGGATCTCTCTGAGATGTGTGGTGTTACCTGCCTTAGAGAAGAAGAGACAATGACCTCTTCCAAGGCATAGATTAAAAGTAGTTCCTGAGTTGCAGGAACTTCTTAGCAGCTCCAGAAGTTCTCTTTTAACATGCCCAACTTAGTCACGTGGCACCACTGAATATCAGCTATCTCCTGCTTGGTGCTGATTAGAATGGAGGATAGGAAATTCCTGCTCCCACATCCCCCATCCCTGACGCAGAAGCTCCCAGTGAGGAGCCAAGGGGGTGCTCTCTGTCCTACTCCCCATGCTGTCAGAATGAGAAGTGAAACCACACAAACTTTAGGCCTCCTGTAAGAGAACCATGGCAGCTGGAAGACATTGAATCCAGCCTGACTCTCCCTTTGCAAATTATTCAGGATCAGCTCACAAGTCCCATATCTTTATCTGTAACCACACTTGCTGAGCCACAGTTTCGTGTCACAGTGGAATTCCAGTTCACACCGAGCTTTGCAAACCAGTAAGAGGAATCAAGAGAGCTAAAGCTGGCCCAACTAATGGCCTCCAGGACATTCCCACCCCCACCCATAGACATTGCTACTAAGAAGTTATTTGCTGCAGTGACTCCTTTTGCATCTTGCTTTGTAATGTCACTCTCTTTCCAGAATACACTGGACCAGGTAAGATATTTCCCTCTGTGGACAGAACTTGCTTTCTGACCCATCATGCATGTTCTCCCATGTGTGCTTAAAACTGAGCTTTACCATGGCACCTCCCTGCAAGTGAGGAGAGGGAGCAGGGCTAGGGTCGAGGCAATGGGTAGCGTTGTCGCTGGGGCATTCCCAGTCCCGCTGCTGGTGCTCACTCTCTCCTCTGCTTCCAGAGTCCCAGAGCGTGTGCCTGGGTTTCAGACCAACAGTCAAACATCAGTCTTCTAGAGAAAAAGTCTGTTGGTTTGAAGGTAAATTCTACTGAAAATTCAAAACAAGGCATGGGAGAAAAAGTAACTGGAATGGACACAGCTCCTTTCCACAACGCTAATGCCACATGATTGCAGATTCACGCACATGTAGATGACAACGGATAGCCTGTAAGGAATTGCAGCATTCCCAGAACTACAGGATATGGCAGACATCAGGTCAAGTCTTACTTGGATTTCTTCAAAGGAGGAAGGTCTGTAAGAAAATTTGGTAAACCTTTAAAAAAAGGGTGTTTGTAATTTCTCCATAGGATTCCCAGACCCTGGGAGGAGCCTCCAGCTCTGTTCAGCCACCAGCAGTGCTGCTTTTCAGATGTGATTTCAGGTACGTTTGGAGTCTGTTGCATCTGGGTGTATAATTCTTACATGGGTAAAAAGGTTTGAGTGGGAACCTGGAGTAAATGTATTACAGATCATCTACAGAATCATAGAATCATCTGGGCCAGAAGGTGACCTTCAAAGGTCATCTGGTCCGACCCCCCCGCAGTCAGCTAGATCTGCTAGATTTGACCTCGAAAACCTCATGGAAAAGATTTTAGTCCAGGGAAGACAATTGAAAATGCCATTATTTCAGCCAAGAAAAGTATTTTTTGTTCTGTGCAGTTAAAGATCTCTTCTTTGAGAGGGGCCTGTATACTGATCTCAAGTAACATTTGCCATGCACAAGGAACTGACAGTCTTTACTAGACATATATAGCAAATACATTGCAACACCAAATTTCAAAGATGAGTAACTTCAAACAGTATTTTCCATCCTAAACTTCCTACTTCTTTTCTTAATTGCGTGGCTTTCCCAATAAGATTAGCAGAAATGAAACCATGAGGGCAACATACCAACAGGAACAAATGAGTTAAGTATGAATGAATGAACAGGTCCAGTCCTCTGCTAAGGAAACTGGAATATTTCTTGTAATAAAATAATGAAATATCGCTTTGTTTCTTTGGAGAGAAAGAAACTGACTGGTTTTGTGCATGTGCATTTGAGAATGTTCCAGATTCCTCACTAGTGTATGAGATAGTCACCTGCTCAGAATACAGGAGTTTTGTAGACACTCTATAGCCGAGGCACTAGAAATCCCCCCAAAAACCCTCTTGCTATATATCATGCTCTCTGCTGGCCTGCAAAGTAAATACAGCACCCTGGGTTCAAGGGCTGGAATTGGTAATTCAGGCATTTTGATTAAGGCAGAGGAGGGATGGACCCCTGGCACACAGCTTTAACAAAGGAGCCACCTGCCTTCATAGGCTGTTCAGCATCTCGGGGGACAAGCCAGGTCCTTCTGTGGACTTCAACAAAATGGTACCACAAATGATCCACCCTGGAGAGAGAGGCTAATTGCAGAGCTGAGTCTGAAAATGCTTGCAGGCAACTTCAGGAGATGCCTAAATAAAGGGAGGGTTGAAGGAGGATGGAGCCGGACTCTTTTCAGTGGTTCCCAGTGACAGGACGAGGAGCAACGGGCACAAGCTGGAACATGGGAAGTTCCATTCAAACATGAGAAAAAACTTCCTTCTGGCGAGGGTGGCAGAGCCCTGGAAGAGGCTGCCCAGGGAGGGTGTGGAGTCCCCTTCTCTGGAGATCTTCAAGCCCCCCCTGGATGCCATCCTGAGTGATGTGCTCTGGGCAACCCTGCTTTAGCAGGGGAGTTGGACTGGATGATCTCTAGAGGTCCCTTCCAACTCTGACAATTCCGTGATTCTGTGATTCACTCGGGTACAGACTGCTGTGATCCTGGGAGAAAATGCAGCCTCGTGAACAGGCACCAACACCAAATGCACGTGAAAACCATCATATACCTGTTGGCCCTGGAACGACAGCTTTGGTGAAATGACTCTTCTTGTCCAACTAATGAGATTTCTGAGACAACTGCTTTCATGTCCTTCTTTGTTGATAGTTGCAGGAAGAGCTGCGGTCCCAACTCTATCCTACATGTGCTAAGCATTGGCAAACCAGTGGGATAAGAGATCTGTGGCCGTAGCAAAGGATGCCAGAGGCTTTCTTGGCTTTCTCCATAAGAGCCAAATCTTTAGAAGGGAGGGCTTGGAGCTTTCCAGGAAATGACAGAATCAGGCCAAGATGTCTCTGGACCCCCTTCTTGCTTATTTAGAATAAAAAAAACATATCTGCCTGGTGCACTGGACCATGAGGGCTGGTGTGACCTACACAGCACCTTCATGGCACTGGGTAGGGGTGAGAAAGCCAGAGGTGGACAAAGGTCTCAGATCTTAGATCAGGCATACCCAGGAGCATCCTCCCTCAGGTGCAGCTACACACACCCAGCAGCAGCCTGATGCCGACGTTGTCCTTTTCTCCTCCTTTTCCTAACCTCTGCCATCAATGGAGGTGCCACATCTGAGGAATACCCTGTACTCAGGCACACCTCAGTGCCTAGATACACCACACTCAAAAAGCGACCTGCTCCTTTTCTTTCCTTCTCCTGGCTGCCTTTGAGAGCCACCGTAGCTGGGTTTAACCTGCAGCACCAGCAGCAGGGCAAGGAAGCAGACAACAGGTCTGTGCTGGGAAAACAGCGTGAGAAATAGGTAACAATTCAGCTCCTTTTTATTACTGATGCACCAAATGAAATCTGGAGTCACGAAAGGACTTGATTTGGCCCTTTGCAAACATGTGCTCCCCAGGTAGGAACCAATACTTGGTAAACAGCAGTTTCCACTCGTGGCATGGGGAAGAGCTGACACACAGCAGCCCTGAGGAAAGGGACTTGGGGGTGCTGGTGGACGAGAAGCTGGACATGAGCAGGCAGTGTGCACTTGCAGCCCAGAAGGCCAATCACATCCTGGGCTGCATCAAAAGATGCGTTGCCAGCAGGTCCAGAGAGGTGATTCTGCCACTTTACTCTGCTCTGGTGAGACCTCACCGGGAGTATTGTGTGCAGGTGTGGAGCCCTCAATATAAGAAGGACATGGACCTGATGGAGAGGGTCCAGAGGAGGGCCACGAGGATGATCGGGGGATGGAGCACCTCTGCTACGAGGACAGGCTGAGGGAGCTGGGGTTGTTCAGCCTGGAGAAGAGGAGGCTTCGGGGAGACCTAATAGCGGCCTTCCAGTACCTGAAGGGGCCTACAGGAAGGCTGGGGAGAACCTGTTCACAAAGGCCTGCAATGACAGGACGAGGGGCAATGGTTTTAAGCTAGAGGGGAGCAGATTTAGATTGGAGATTAGGAGAAGGTTCTTTACTGTGAGGGTGGTGGAGCACTGGAACAGGTTGCCCAGGGAGGTGGTTGAGGCCCCTTCCCTGGAGATATTCAAGGTGAGGCTCGACGAGGCCCTGGGCAACCTGGTCTAGTTGGGGGTGTCCCTGCTGACTGCGGGGAGGTCAGACTAGATGACCTTTGGAGGTCCCTTCCAGCCTGGACAACACACTATAACACTATAACACACACATCTCTGATGTGTCACAGAAAGTACCCCCATGCCACGCAGGACTGAGCCAAAGCAGGTGCCCTCCTCCTGCACCGTCTCCATCAGTCTTTGCACAGAGGAGCAGTGCCTTGGGGGCGGGGGGCAGCTCAGCTGTAGCCTGCCACAGGTCACCTCCATGTCCCTGTGGATCCAGATCTGCGAACGGATACATGGATGAGGCTCTGAAAGCACTAGCTGCTTTCTTGCTGACTCCACGTGTCCTCTCTCTTTTGGGTCAACAGCTGTGTATTCTCAGGTCTCTGGATCATGCTGAAGGACACCACAGCCAAGGAGATGAACACAGAGGGACTGTGCATTGCTGCCCAGAGCCAGCTGGGGTCTCTTGAGGATGCTGCTGTGCAGTACTCCTGGTGTAGCCCCACTTCACTGAACCTGAGCCCCCAGTGCAGCAGGGATTCCCAGGAGCTTCCACGTGTGCCTGCATGAATGGGGATTAGGGAAATCAACTCTTTGCCAAATCCGAGTGATATTCCAGAGACAAAGGACTAAGCCCATAGTAAAAGCTTTGCAAGTGACTGCCTTTTCGAGCATCTGATCCCTGCTCAATTCCCAGTTCAACCTTTGCCCCGAAGGAGGGAGAACGGGGGGGCTCTGCACCTCAAATCTTTGATAAAACACTGTTGATTAGAGCAGAGTAGGTTACTCTGTGGCCCAGCCCTCAGCAGGTGTTGAATGTGAGGGTCTCTTCTGGGGATGTGCCATTGTTCATGGCACGTTACAACACTCATGATTTTCAGATGCTGGTTATGTTCTGCCGTTGGGTTGCTTCATAATTGCTACACCAAGATATGGACCAAGTCCTGCTTTTCCTGTTTCAACCGTAAACACAAAAGACAGTTGATTGCAGGGCTTTGTAGTGAGTTGAGAAAAGTTTTGACAAGTCAGTGAAGTCAAGCTGTCAGCTGTATGTGTGCGGCTCAGAATCACCGGGACCTTTCAGTCTGCAAGGGGCTTTGCTGCATCCTGCAGCCTCCGGAGGGAAGATTATTTCCTTTCCAGATTTGCCAGAAATATCCCCGAGGTCACATTTCCAGGGAATTCTGCAAGTTCAAGCCTGCTACAGAAGTCCGTGACCTGCTCATGACCACTGAAATACCAAGGGGGGTGAAGAGACCTCAATTCAACAGTTTTCTGCTCTTCTCCCACTCTGTTGGCTCTGAGCCATGCATCCATCTTCACAGCTTCAGCTGTGTGTGCTGTGCAGAGCCCCCGCTGAAATCTGGCTCCTCCTGCATGGCTGGAGAGCTGCACAGCCTGCCCCATCCTCTCCCCATCCCTCTGCACATCTCTTCCTTTCTCCAACAGCACCAAGACAAACACCAGAAGGGGACAGAGGGGTTTATTTCATTCTTTCACTCATAGAATCACAGAATGGTTAGAGTTGGAAGGGACCTTAGAGATCATCGAGTTCCAACCCCCCTGCCTTGAGCAGGGACACCTCCACTAGAGCAGGTTGCTCAGAGCCCCATCCAGCCTGGCCTTGAACACTGCCAGGGATGGGGCACCCACAACTTCCCTGGGCAACCGGTTCCAGTGCCTCACCACCCTTCATTCTTGGCCAAACTCCTGTGGGTTCTTTTGCTGGGCACACTGACACTGGTCTTCTGTGCCAGGCTACTAAGAGCCACAACTGAAAGCCACCACAGCAGTATAGATGGGACAATCTGGGTGGGGTTCAAAAGAGGATCCTAGTGTCCCTGGAGGAAGAGGAGCTCAGCACTGCCCACAGAGCCGCTAGAGCAAGTCAGGGGAAGGTAGGGAGAGGGTTGCCTGGCAGCCCTACACAACTAAGTGAAATCCTAAGAAAGTCATCTCATGGAGATAAGATTTGAAGGTGCCTGTTTCTCTCCTTTGACAGGGAAGAAAGCTGGCTAAGGCTATGTTTTAGACACCTCGAGGCAGACAAATCCCACCTGAAGTGTGTGCATGCAGTGAACACCGCACCGTTCCGCCCCTTGGAAGGATACCGCTAAAATTGCTGCTGATTCCTGCCCGTCCACCACCAGGATCACCCCCTTCGGACAAGCACAGCTGTTTCATGCATGAATGCCACAAATTACTAATTTCTCCTGCAAAGCCTTTGCAACAATCCAGGGCTGTGAACAGCACTGACTGTGCAGCCAAAGGGCTGAATTAGACACTCACTGGAGTTTGGTAACTCCAAAGAGTTATTAAAAGCTGTGGGTGCTGTGGCGTGCCCCCAGCAGATGGTCAGCAAGATCTGCTCTATTTGCTCCTGAGAAGGATCTCTGGGTGAACTCAAGGCAGCGAAAGAAAAGCCGAGAGAGTCCCTGCCCCCTTGCAAGAAAAGGCTCAGCACAGCAAGCTGTTTATAAATAGCCAGTTTCAGGAAAAGGTACTTTCCGTTCTGGTGTCAGTACACTGTAAAGAATAAACAGCTTTCAAAGCTGAAAAAAGCCCTCCTTATCTTCTCAGTATGCAAAACCCTGCATCTTCCTCCCTGTGCTCAGGAAGCTCAGGCGATTCAGGGCATGACAGGCAGCGGGAGCGCCCTTGGCCCGTGGGGAGGCAGGCAGGGGACCTCAGGTCATGTCCTGCACAGAAGCCTTTGCTGCCGCTTTTCCAAGGCGAGCAGGCAGCCTGCCTTCAGGCACACTCAGGAATGAAGGGCGTTCAGTCAGGTCCCTCATTTCTGCTCTGCTGCCCTGGGTTACGTGGGCTCTCAGAAGAATGTTTGACATATTCATCAATGACCTGGACAAGGGGACAGAGTGTATCCTCAGCAAGTTCGCTGATGATACCAAACTGGGAGGGCTGGCTGACACTCCAGAGGGTTGTGCTGCCATCCAGCGTGACCTGGACAGGCTGGAGAGCTGGGCAGAGAAGAACCTCATGAGGTTCAACAGGGGCAAATGTAGGGTCCTGCACCTGGGGAGGAAGAACCCCGGACACCAATATAGGTTAGGGGTGGATCTTCTGGAAAGCACTACTGAGGAGAAGGTTCCGGGAGTCCTGGTGGATAGCAAACTTTCCATGAGCCAGCAATGTGCCCTTGTTGCCAAGAGGACAAATGGAATCCTGGGCTGCGTAGGGAAGAGTGTGGCCAGTAGGTGGAGGGAGGTCATTCTCCCCCTCTGCTCTGCACTGGGGAGGCCACAACTGGAAT
>JAHREE010000561.1:563993-581291 GCA_033628505.1 Tringa tobata | reverse complement strand
GCTCTGTCAGCTGGGCTCGGTGGTGGCGCCGCTCTCCCTCACTCCCCGCCCGGCCATGTCGTACGGCCCGCTGGACCCCCTTCGCCCCGGGGCGCCACCCCCGCCGCGGGACTTCAGCGGCATCATCCAGACATGCAGCACCAACGTCCAGCGCATCGCACAGTACAGTGAGTGCGCCCGGGCCTGGGGGGTGGGAGCCGGCCCGGCGGCGGCCTGTGAGGAGCGCCGGGGGGTTGCGCTGCGGGGTCCCGGCGGCGACGGGGGGAGCGCTCCCTGGTGTCGCCGGAGCCCCCGCCGGGGCGGGCCGAGGGCTGGCCCGGCCGCGGCACCGGGGCCTCGCTGTCCCGTGTTCGCGGGCACGCCCCAGCCGGTGCTGAGCTTCCTCCTCCGGGCCCTGTCATTAACAGCTCGGGGCTGCCGCCGGCCCGGGCCGAGTACGCGCCGCTGTCAGTTTGGGTGCGGTGTTTATGTCACTTTTACCAAGCTGGGCTCCTCCCCGGCAGCGCCGAGTCCCTCTGTCAACCTGGCAAGAGCCCGGCTTCTCGTTGGCCCTGAGGGCCCTCGGTGAGGTGAGGACTCGGGGAGCCGAGGGCTGTCACCCCGCTCAGGGCGGGAGAGGCTCCTGTTGCGGGGGTTTCTGAAGGCTGGTGTTAACTCCCCTGTGTCCTCTTAAGTGTCCTGGCAGAGTCCTGCAGGGAGGCGTTCTGCTGCTGTCATTAAATAAATGGTGTTGCAGTTTCTTGGTCATATAGTTGTCATTGGAGAAAGTTATCAGTATCTGAAGCTAATCATTGAAATGGTCTAGTGGGAAGTGTCCTTGCCCATGGCAGGGGGGTTGGAACTACATGATCTTTAAGGTCCCTTCCAACTCTAACCATTCTATGATTCTAAATCCTAGTATTGATTGCTGTAATACTGCTTATGTAAAGAGTCTTTGAAAGAATCCCTTCCTAAGGATGCTGCCTTTGCTAAAAGAGGCATTGATTGTCCATGTACCCATGTGATTATTTTTTTTTATGGGCAAGAACAGTTGAACATCGTGGTTCCTCTGAAAGTTGGTGACTTCTCCAATTAAATTATACAAAGCTATTAATATTGCTGAAGCTGCTTTGCTTTTGCTCAGTCATGTTCATTTCCTCTTGGTATAGGCATGGCTGCTTGCTGAATTGCTTCAAAGCTCACCAAATAATAGGAGGTGTCTGGGTTGTATCCTCTCTTTTTTTCTTTTTCTTTTTTTTCTTTCCTCCCTTCTCCCTTCCATGGGCTGTCTCCTTGTCAGCCTCCCTTTTGAAGTAGTTCAGCTTCTCTTTCTCATAGGACAAGCTCTCACTGTCTCATGACCAGCAGCCACCCTATCTCAGTGCGCTGCCTATCTAAATTGAAAAAAACAGCTTTATAGTTTTTATCACGGTGGGTGGGAACACACAGAACATCTGACTTAATGTTATGGTAATTATCTTTATTACATATTTTATAAAAGTCTTCCATTCAAGCCCAGGAGGAGAAGAGATACTGAAACCTTAAGCCTATCCTCATTTCCCCTTTCGTTCACTGCAGGGCAAGCAGTGGACACAGCTGACTATTTTTCATTCCTTTGGGGAAACTCTGTAGAGTTAGCATGTCATACAAAATGTACAGAAAACTAGTGACCTGAGCTTGCAAAACTGTTGCTTGCAAGATTGTTACATGACCTAAGCATCTACAGCAGAGATTGAAACGTTTTAAGCAATCTTAAGTGTAAAATAGTCAGTGTGTGGAAGGCTTTACAGCCTGAAATGGAAAGGCTTTGGAGACAGAAAGGTGTTGACTGAGGGGGCTCTCTATGTTGATACCCAGTATCCAAAGAATAAAAGTAAAGGGCTCCAGCCCCTTCCTTTGGCCTCCCAGACACTTTGCTCCCATTTTGTGTAGACTCTGTGTGTTGCTTGTTGGCCGAGATAAACTAAACATAGCAAACTGTTGAACCTGGCTCAGACCAGGACAAAAAGCACATCACCTCCTTGGAAATAAGACTTGTACAAGAATCTTCCCCAGTGGAGGAAAAAAAAAATACATCACAGAGTATCCAGGCATCATAGCACTAATGCCATTTGCAAAGTCCTTGAAACCCTCAGAGAGTATAGTCTGTGTGCCATTTGTCAGTTTAACTTGACTATGAACTTTTCTGACCTTCCTGTGGCTGACAGAGCTGTGAAACACACACAGTCTGGCTTGCTAGAAGCCATGTCCAGCTCAGTGGAGAAGGAGTTGTATAAACTCCTCACTGGATGAGCTACTAGAAGTCTAGAATTCCTAGTGAGAATACTCCTGCTAGATGCAAAAGCTAGAACACTTGCCTAATTACTAAGTAAATCATATTACAGCCTTAGCTGAGCTGCCATTTTTATAAGCCATTGGATTCTTTAAAAGAAGTGGCCTTTGTAGTAATCTGATGTTCCTTCAGCAACCCTTTTAATTGACTGAAGTGGCTGCTCCAGCCTGAAAGCAGAAATTACACCAGTAGGACTGCACTGAATTGGAAGTAGCTCTTGTTAAACTCATGGGGTATTTCAGCTCCGTGCAGGCGTATATTTTGATCCTCCTTGGTCTTGCCTCTCTCAGTGCTTGATGGGATAGCATATGATGTCATGATCGATTTGAGCTGATCAAACATTGTACTGCTGGCACATCCAGCATCTTTGGTAATGCTAAAAATTGTGCATCTGCAGAATAAAGTGGATCAGCTTGCTGATCTGTCAAAAAATAATCTTCTAAGGTTGAGGGAGTGGAGAGAGAGAAGATGGTACTTGCTTTTCAGGTGGGTTAAAGTTTGATGTGATTGTGTTGTTGCATGATCTCTAGTGCCTACACAAGAAAAATAGTAGAAAAAACATTGGAGATAGTGGAGAAAGAGGGATAGAATATCTCTTCTTGCTACAAACTGATTTCAAACTGACGCAGACTAACCATGAAGTACACCATTGCTATCTGCTGTTCTTGAAAGGCTGGGCCAGTATTGTGAAAGGTTTGGGCTGTCATGAGTAGAAAAATTCAGATTTTTATTTTTTTAACTGATAGCATCCCTTGGCTTTTTCTTTTTTTTTTTTTTTTAACAGAGCACTAATAATTTAAATAACTTTAGAATGTGTAAAAGTGCAACACAGCACAGTAAAGTCGTTCTGCAGCAGTGATAGCCTAAAATACAGCAATAGCAAGGCTGGTAGAAACAAACAGCTATGTTATTTGGTTTAAGAAGGTTGAGGAAGAGGAGTGCACAAGCTTTTACCTCCACAGACTTGTCTTCAGGGTATGTGTGCCTTGCTATCACTTTCTTATCTGAAAGTTAGTATGTTAGGCTGGATCATGTCTAAATGATGACATTTAAAACATACTTTGCATTTAAAGCAAAGAATGTAAGTGTTGTTTTACCAGTTTGGATTAAGTCAAACATTGAGAGAAATCCTTTGGGGGAAATAAGAAGAATACATTCAGGAAGAAATAAATAGAACTTGTCTTACTAACTCATCTTGTGATCTCTTTATCTTCAGCTGCTCAAATAAAGAATTTGATGAGCCAGCTGGGAACCAAGCAGGATTCCAGCAAGCTTCAGGAAAACTTGTAAGTGTTAAATGAGCTAATGCTTGTATAGGATCTCTTTCACCTCTGTTTATATTTTTAGAGGAACCGGGTTACTTGCTTTGGGGAGGTGCTTTACAGAATCACAGAATCTTCTAGGTTGGAAGGGACCTTAAAGTTCATCTTGTCCAACTGTCAACCTAATTCTGACAAAAAATAAACACCCACAACAAACAAAAAGAAACACCATTACTAAAGCATATCTCCCAGCACCACATCAGCCCATCTTTTGAACACCTCCAGGGATGGTGCCTCAACCACCTCCCTGGGCGGCCCATTCCAATGCCTGATAACCCTTTCGGTGAAAAAATTTTTCCTAATATCCAGCTTGAACCTCCCCTGGCGCAACTTGAGGCCATTTCCTCTAGTCCTGTCACCTGTGACTTGGGAGAAGAGACCAACCCCCACCTCTCTACAACCACCTTTCAGGGAGTTGTAGAGAGCAATAAGGTCTCCCCTCAGCCTCCTTTTCTCCAGGCTGAATAACCCCAGCTCCCTCAGCCTCTCCTCATAAGACTTGTGCTCCAGACCCCTCACCATCTTTGTTGCTCTTCTCTGGACATGCTCCAGCACCTCGATGTCTTTTTTTATGGTAGGGATCCCAAAACTGGACCCAGCCCTCGAGGTGGGGCCTCACCAGTGCTGAGTACAGGGGGACGATCACCTCTCGGGTCCTACTCACCACGCTGTTCCTGATCCAGGCCAGGATGCTGTTGGCCTTCTTGGCCACCTGGGCACACTGCTGTCAACCAACACCCCCAGGTCATCTGCAAACTTACTGAGGGTGCATTCAATCCCCTCGTCCAGATCATTGATAAAGATGTTAAAGAGAACTGGTCCCAGTACCGAGCCCTGTGGGACACCACTTGTGACTGGACGCCAACTGGATTGAACTCCATTCACCACCAGTAAATAAATAAATTTAATATAGTGCTACAAAGCAAAAATGACTAGCTGCTTTAAGTAGTTCAGTGGACGAATTAAAGTGTTTCTGCAGGGTTCTGGAGAAGCCATTCAAAATTCACTAGTTAGAGTAGCTTCACCTGTGCTTTAGAAGAAATGAATGCTGTACTTGGTATTTGGTCCTAACATAAGAGAAATAAGATTGAACAGCAAAGATGGCACATAATTGATGCAACTGATGCAATTGATGTAGTACAGATGGATTTAGGCACTGGAAAGATTAGCAATCCTGTATGGCAGTCAAAATGCCACACATAATTTCAGAAGAATAAGATGCCAATGGGGGACAACATAGAAATCACTTAAACAGGCATAGTCCAAACTGATTCCTAGAGAGACCGAGCAGGGAGTCTGTATGTCTGTGCATCTTTTTCTTGTAAAGCATAAATAGCAAGTTATGAGGAAAAAATAATTTCTGAAGTCATAAAAGAAAATGTGAAAGTAAGTTCTTCCATTATCTCTTCATGTGACTGTACCTTGAATCTCTTAATACACAACATGCCCATTTTTTATAATAGCTGATTTTTTTATAAGTTCATAACTTTTGGTGATAGCTACATACACTACATTTGGAGGATGAGATCATAGCCCAGCTGGGAAAGGAATTTGTTTGCCTGAGCTGTTGACTTGATCTGTAATTAATCAGTAGATAAAGAACTAATCACTGGTGAGCAAACAAATGTCTTTCTATTTAATTTCATTATACAAATGGCCTTCCTCTTTATGGTGAGAGTAGTTGCACTCCACAGATTCTCAGCTGCCATACAAATTTAATACAAAAATGTATGTGTGGTTTATTCAACTCACGTATTGCAGGTCAACTTAGACAATAATGCAGGCTGAATATTTTGGTTTGTGTATCTATTGGGCTGAATGAGTGACTTTCACTTAAGCATCTTGTATCCATTGAATGCCAAAAAAAATTGGTTCTTGTTTTAGTATTTTGTATCTTCCTGGTATACATTATTAGGTTTTGTGCATATGGCTGCAAAATAAAACTTGCAGATCTGTTCACTATGAAACACAAGCATTTTTTCTAATAAACTGCATCTTTGTACAAGGTGATTTCTTTATGTGAAGTTCCATGGAACTAATGTCTTTCTGCGTTGTGGTATTAATGAAGGTGCTGCTGCACTAGATCCTTCACAACAATAGCTTTAAATTGTAATGTTGTTGGAAAACATAAAGGCTCAGGGGAAAGTCTTGCATTTCCCAAAGTAGAAGCTGGATTATTCCTTTTATTGACCATTGATTTTTCACAAAATTGTAAGAATTTAATGTCTCTGAGTCTCTGTAATTTGATCAAACGTACATTTAACCAGTGGAGTTGGTGGTTGTCAAATGAACAGTTACTAACTGGTGGTACAAGGAATTTACCTTGAAAGAGTGATTATGTTCACTGAATAAAGATGTCTTTCCCTTGAATTTCTTTCTTTTGCCATTAGAGAAAAATATCTTTTTAAAACTACTGAATTATACTAGTTAGCAGGGAGCAAAGAGAACCTCTTTGAATCGTTTTTTAAAACATAGTCCAGAGTCAGGTTGATGGTAAAAGCAAAAAGTATATCTTTGTTCCATTAGGGTGAAAAAAACCCACACCATAAAGGTATGTGATCTCGGAATCCCTGCTTGGTCATCGTTTTGAAAACTGAAATGCTCAGAGCCTGCTTTTTAGGTAGAAGCTTGTGTAACTGCTTTTGAACTGTTATTTCAGACAACAGCTGCAGCATTCTGCAAACCGCCTTGCCAAAGAGACCAATGAATATCTAAAGGAGTTGGGGTCTCTACCACTTCCTCTATCTGCTTCTGAACAGGTAAGCACATGGAATTTGTCTGGATGTATTTATTTTTAAATCATTCCTTTTGTGAAACTAGCTTAGACCACAAGCTCACAAAGCTTGAACTGGCACAGCTGAAGAGAGAGCAGCCTTTTGCAATGAAGAATGTTGCTGAAGTAGGGAACCACATTAAACTGGCTACATCCTGCCTTCTTATACGATGTTGGGAAAGCAATGTTTCCCAGTAGCAAATAGCTATAAAACTTACTGGCATGAGAATAAGAAGCCCTAAGTGTTTGAGGAGAGATGAGGATGCAATTCTGTTTTTCTGCGTAAATATCTGAAAAATAGTCTTGTTTACAAAGTGCCTGGTGATGCAAGGCATGTTTTAGGATAAGAACTCATAGAAAACTGCATGTCAGAGTGAAATGTGATCACACCAAAAACCCTGGCATGTGATTTATTAGCAGTGGGGGAAAGCTGACTTGCTCATATTTGAATAAAACAAAATAAAGTGAGGCGATGATTATGGCTTTATCTCTTGCCAGGAGTCCTTCGAGTTCCCCCTCCCTATGGGAGAGGGAAGGGACAGTCCTCTGCTGTTGGCATTTTCTTGCTCTACTTAAAATCACTACCACAACATTGATGTATCTGCTTTTGTGATACTGTTGTGGGATTGTCTGTGGGTATGGGTCAGCAGATGTTGTCTTCATCTAATTCTGTATTTAAATACAGAATAGATTTATATGCCAGTTGTAAGCATGGCCACATTTTGCTTGTTTGTTCAGCAAATATTTTTCAGTGTATCTCCCTCTGGTGAACAAAACGCTGTCCTTTGCGTCTTGCTGAATGCAAGAGTGACTTTTGAAGCCTGTTGGAGCTGTCTAGGCAAAATCTGCAAGAATCTGGTATCAACATGCTGAGGGTCTCCTCTGGTAGAAGGGTTGTTGTTTCCAGATGGCTCAGATGGAAGCTGCAGTGTATTATGAGGCTGCTGTAGTAACTTACAGAAAAAAAAAATAATTGAAAACATTTATTTCTTGAAATGACTATTGAATTGATATGAACTCATTGAAGGATTACAATACTGGAAAGCTTGCAATTTGAGACAACTGTTGCAAATCTCTCTAATGGAAAACATAAGAACCAACTAGAGTATTGAGTGTCCTTGGGACAAGCTTTTTAACAACTTCTTGTTTCCCATAACTGGGATGCCGCAATACTGAAAGGAGATATTCTGTGGAGGCTAAATAAGTTGATACTCTAAAGAGAGGATGACAAGGAATATTACAACTGATGTATCTGGAGAAAAGATAAACTGAAATGGTTATCAGGACGAAGGATATTCTCTGGAACAGCAGGCTTGTAGTGTGGTGTGGGTGGGAGAGACAACTTGTGAAACTGGGGTAATGGGTGTTGCCATTAGTTCTGAAAGTGTGCTGCTTCCTATGTTTGTAAGAAAGGGGGTTGTATTATCAGGACAAGAGAAAATCAAGAACTACCAGGGTGGCTAAGTAGAGGAGTGGAGTAAGGAGTAAAGTGGAGTGGAGTAAAGGCATTTTAGATATCCAAAAGGTATGTAATTAAATGTGGTAGATTACTGGAATTTGAATAAGAGTAATGGTGTAGAAGACCTCTCTACTTCATACTTAAAACTAGACTGAAATTAGAGAACCTCATTGCACAAAACTGTTATGCAGTAGGTGAGGCACAGAGCATTTGGTATAAAAATTGGTGGGCTTTTTGTTCTCTCCAGTGCCCTAGAATGCTGGAACCAAAAGATCGCTTGAATGCCAGCATTCATTGTTGTTGTATTATGATGACGAGTTTTTCAAGAGTCTGACAGTTACATTATCATGAATGGGAATATCCAAACACTTGTTTTTGTTTCAACTTTTTAGCGCCAACAGAGGCTTCAGAAAGAACGTTTAATGAATGACTTCTCCGCAGCCTTAAATAACTTCCAGGCAATACAGAGGCGAGTGTCAGAGAAGGAAAAAGAGACTGTAGCAAGGGCAAGAGCTGGTTCCCGTATCTCTGTAAGTATTTATCAGAATTTTATATTGATATAGTGAGCTACAAATCTTTTGAGAGATCTTGTACTTGCCTACCAACTTCATAGCTGTCTATTGACACGTTACTGAGCGCGGATGAGGCCTTGGTGCCTTATTTTTGCCATTCCAGATGTTGTAAGTAGTTTCAGTGTGTTCCTCATCAGTGTAAGTAGAGGAGGGAAGGAATCCTCATAGCTGCAAATGTTGCCAAGGACGAGATGGGGAGTCAGAGTATAGTTAATAGCAAAGTATTGCTGGCTGCTCTTTGCTTGATATCAGCCCTAGGCTATAAAATGTAAGAGGTCAGTTGGAAGCTTACCACACCTTAAATTATGTCTTAAATCTCTCACTATGTTTCTTTATTTTCATATAGCTTCTGTCCTGCTAATATCTCCAATGTACCTTCAAACCTTCTCCTATTACATTTTGACAAACCCCTGTGGCTACTAAGAATTCATAATAAAAAGGCAGGTGAAAGCATTTTTCTCCCCTTGCCTTAGGTGTTTGTGTTAACTACGCATTCTTAATTTCTACAAAGGAACACACTTACCCATTGGATTATGCTCTAAATTTTTTGCTATATGGTGAGAGAAGAAGTGACAAACAAACCTAAACCTTTTTATGAAACAACAACAGCTGATCTGAGTAATCAGACTAGCTGCTTTTGATCACTCTGTCTCTGATTTGTTGAGACACTCTGAATCTAAAAGTTAAATCTAAAGATTGCTCTAAATCTAATCTTAATTAGCCTAAATTAAATCTGAAAGCTGAAGTTGACAGTGGCATACTCAAAGAACTCTGGACAGTATATGCCTGTCGATTCCTGTCGATTTTGTGAGGGTCCCGATAGTCTGCAAGACTAATAACTCATTTATCTCTTCTAGGCTGATGAGCGGTTCAGAGAAGAACAGCTTGTTTCATTTGATAGGTAACTGCTTCTTGTACTCTTGATGTTATACTTTTAACTAAGTATAACTGAAGTTTTTATGGTAAGATATGTTATTGTAACTTGGGCCAGGCTCTGCTAGCTGAATGCAAAGCAAAAAGATTTGAAATGCAATTATTACAGTACTTGTAACATACAATGTAAAAAATTAACTGCATATGAGGGTGTTTTATCCTCCTTAAATGTAAGTTGTGTGATTACTAGAGACAGTAGAGTCTCTAGTACATGCCAGTTGGAGTTCCTGGTTTTCTGGACTGTAAGCACAAAATTACCAGACAGGATTTCCCTCACTGTGACTCTTTCCGCAAAGTGCTGTCTATTTATTTCATGCGTCTGGGTGTTCTCTAGCAGCCTAGTTGGTGCTTTTGTAACATTACTGCTTAAAATTCAGAAGTCCTGGACACAGTGCACTTGCAAACTAATCCTAGAATGTGTGCAACAAGACAGCAGTACTGTCCCCTGTCAAATAGTTTTGTCGGTTCTGCAGTAACAGTGTGCCTGCAAAGTAGGTAGGTTTGTAAAATATTATATAAATTCAACAGTGTGGTAAAGAAAACTCAAGATATCTCAAAAGCATCTGTGATTACTGTGTCTGTTTCTGCTGTATGTATGGTTGAGAAAACTGGGATGAAATTTGTTGGCCCTATCTGTATAAATCCTTTAACTTTCTAAATTAAGAGACCTAGCTTTCAGATCTCATCTATGCATCTTCCCTCTGCAAGCGGCGCTTCATCTGAGCCACTGCTTGGTGTGTGTCCCCTTCTTTAGCCCTGTGCTCTCACTTACTGGGTCGGGACTGAAAGCCCCAGCCCGTTCAGTTACACAGGTGCTGTGATGAGTCTAACATCTTGCTCACTAAGGCAGGGGAGCCAGCCAGGTACCTGCTTGTGCTGAGGTGCTGAGCTCGGCAAGAGGCCTTGGTACACAGCAGCTGCTCCACAATCAAAGTTGGTATTGTGTGCTGTGTGTCAGGAACTTCTGCCTTAAATATCTGAAAATACCACTGTCAGCTTAGAGCTGAATGGGTCAGGTGTCTCTGACCTGCTCGTGTAGTTTATCTTCATTTCTTTTGACACTTTGAGAGTTTAAAACTTACTATTTAGTGTTGTATACCTGACACTGGAGTGTTACAGTGGTTTCCAGCACTTTTCTCTTCGTTGAGAAGAGGGAGATGTTGCCATTGAAGAACTTTCTCTGCTGAACATATAGATGGCCTTGTATTATAGGTACTGCCTTCGCTATAGTAGCTGTAACTTTTGCAGCAGTTATGAAATACCAGCTCGTCAGGAGAGAGGTAGATTGGGAAGCAGAGTTATCTGGTTTTTAACATCTCTCTTGGTGTGTGATATAACTTTAAGTTCTTATAGACTAACAAAATACTAAACCACTTTATTCTTATCTCCAAATGCCACATGGTAAGTGAGAATTTTTGAATCCAGATCCTTGTCAGGTGTTTTTTTGTTCTGATAATGTTGTGCTTGCAGGCTACTCTCAATCCAAACTGTCACCTCATGTCTCCCTTTTTTGGGGTACAGGTATTTAAAAACAAAAAAAAACCCAACCAAAAAAACCCCAAAACAAAC
This sequence comes from Tringa tobata, assembly GCA_033628505.1. Taxonomy (NCBI): domain Eukaryota; kingdom Metazoa; phylum Chordata; class Aves; order Charadriiformes; family Scolopacidae; genus Tringa; species Tringa tobata. The sequence goes on along the minus strand of JAHREE010000561.1, from coordinate 570,352 downwards.
AAAAAACGAAACCAAAACAAAACCCAAAACAAAACCAAAAAACACCACAAAACCAAAGCTGAAATAAGGAGGTTTATTCTATAATGCTCTAGGTAACTGTCACATCCTAGAAAAGAGTATGCTGTGCATGTAACTTCTTTCCAGTATCTTTGCTTTTCCTAATATGTCAATTTTTTCAGTTTTTGCAATTTGTAACTGTTGTCAGAAATCAGTCCTGCCTCTGTGCACAGGAACCTGGGGGTTGTTCTGTAGGAAGTTTTTCAAACTTTAACTAACTCACTGGCGCTTTGCTGTAACTGAGGTGTGGGAGTACCTATACTCAGAGAAAGAGTTGTACTTTCTTTCCATCTCTTTTCAGTGGTGAAGATTGGAATCAAATGCAGTCTCAGGAAGAAGATGTGGCAATAACTGAACAGGACCTTGAACTCATTAAAGAAAGAGAAACAGCAATCAGGCAATTAGAGGTGACCAGTAGATCCTGCGCAGTTAACAGTATTGGGAGATAAACCAAAGAAGTCATGCAGTGCTAACTAATGGGATGGGCTGAGGAGATCTGAAGGTGGAGGCACAAAGTTCCTTGTAGAGAGGATTGATGCCAAGATCAGTCTCCCTGCTCCTGTTGAAGGACACTAGGTATATTTTCCTTCGGTGTTGACTGATGGTCCTTCAGAGATGGTAGGAGCAGCTCATGTTACAATGTTCATCTCTATTCCATACTGTGTTAATTTTTAGTGTGTTGAAACAAATATTGCATAGCAGAAATATTGCAGGCTCCTGTGTTAAACCCAAGTTCCATAGATGGTAGCTTCAAATCACCTCAGTCAGTGAATGATGGTATCTATTCTGATGTTTTGAGTAATGGTCAGAACAGGCACTAAGAATGAGAATGAGAAAAATTGTAACCAATATTTGTTACAACTTGTCAAACTGTTGTCTTCAGGCAGACATTTTGGATGTCAATCAGATATTTAAGGATTTAGCCATGATGATTCATGACCAAGGAGATATGATTGGTAAGTGGGTTTGGATATTAGGAAGTTTCTTCTTAGTTCAATTACATGTTTTCATTGAATGGTTTAGGTTGGAAGGGACCTTAAAGCCCATCCCATCCCACCCCCTGCCTTGGGCCAGAACACCTCCCACCAGACCAGGTTGCTCAAAGCCCCATCCAACCTGGCCTCGAACCCCTCCAGGGATGGGGCAGCCACAGCTTCTCTGGGCAACCTGGGCCAGGTTCTCACCACCCTCACACCAAACAAGTTCTTCCTCAGATCTCGTCTCAATCTCCCCTCTTTCAGTTTAACGTTCCCCCTCATCCTATGGCATTCCTCCCCAGCTTTCCTGGAGCCCCTTTAGGGACTGGAAGGGGGTCTAAGGTTTCCCTGGAGCCTTCTCTTCTCCAGGTTGAACTCCCCAATTCTCTCAGCCTGTCCTCCCAGCAGAGGGGCTCCAGCCCTCCCAGCATCTCTGTGGCCTCCTCTGGACCCGCTCCAACAGCTCTATGTCCTTCTGCTGTTGGTGGCCCCAGAGCTGGAGGCAGCACTGGGTGGGTGGGGGGTCTCCCCGGAGTGGAGCAAAGGGGCAGAATCCCTTCTCTCACCATGATGGCCACGCTGCTGGGGATGCAGCCCAGGGTGTGGGTGGTTTCTGGGCTGCCAGCACATGCCTCCATGCGTGTTTGTGGACAAGAAGCTCCATACGCCCGAGTTCTTCTCCTCAGGGCTGCTCTCCAGTTATTCTCCACCCAGCCTGGATTTGGGCTTGGGATTGCCCTGACCCAGGTACAGGACCTTGCACTTGGCCTAGTTGAACTTCATGAGGTTCACACGGGCCCACCTCTCCAGCCTGTCCCAGGTCCCTCTGGATGGCATCCCTTCCCTCCAGCATGTCAAGCGTGCCACACAGCTTGGTGGCATTGACAAACTTTTTTTTGTCTACATAGATTAAATTTTCCAGTATTTTGTATAAAAGTATTGCATTACTGATTATTTTTTTTAAAGACTGAAATTTTGAAATACTTTACAATGAGTTCTCTTTTTTTTTTTCCCCATAGATAGCATAGAGGCAAATGTGGAAAGTGCAGAAGTCCATGTGGAAAGAGCCAGTGAGCAGTTACAGAGAGCTGCCTATTATCAGGTAAATTCTGTACACTTGCATTATTGTCAATATATGGTTAAGCAATAACGGAACAGGCATAGCAAGACACAATACTGCAGACTGCAGCACACCAAACAAGTTATTTAAAAACAGCTTGTGCAAGTTGGCACTCACTCAGAATTGTGCCGCAAGGAATAGATAAAGCACTTGAGTTAAAAACACGGTATTGAAATTACCCTTCTACTTCGGAGGCTGTATAGTCTGTCTGTTCCTCAGCAAGTGTAAGTGTAAGCTGTCTCTGCTGTTCTTGTTAAACAAGAAGAAATTCTCACATTGTATCCATCTTGTAAATCTATCAGCTGAGACACTGATATGCAAAAATCCTTGCCCAGACTCGGGAAACTTCTGGTGACCGAGATTTGCAGCCACCCTTCTGTCTAACCACTGAGTTCCTGTCCCGTAGTCTGTCCTTTCTGTCCCACCAAATACCTTGCAGTGGTTCTCACTGCTGCTTAAATATCCTTTGTGTGCGGTATTCAATGTTTTCTGTAGGTTCCTTTCATCATTATTATCCCTGTAGGTGCAGTTTCTGTGGAGGAACAAGGGCTCTGTCCCATCAATCCCATACAGGGTTTTACTTCTGGGACTTCAGGCTTCCCCACAAGATAAATATTTGGGTCTCTCAAGCTGTTATGGGGGAAGGTACTAGGAGGCACTAAAACTCCAGTGTTTAACACAAGGAAGGAGAAAGTAGCTTTTTCCCATCTGGCCACATTTAGTAGTATTCTCTCTCCATGACTTACTATATAAAGTTTTGAGGTATATTATAAGTGTGTGTTTGGGAGCTATTGGACATGTATTGAATGTGTTTTTCTGGATGGAGAAGGAAGTGGTTATATATAACTATCCTCAAATTCTTAGATACTAAGTTAAAAATATTTGGTGTATATGGACAGACTGTAGTTTCCTGTGATGAATAAAGTGATCCGAGCTGTAAAATCCAAGTACAGTAACTGTATGTTAAATCATCTAAAGTGTAGAAATGCAATACTATTTCCACACCAACTCCAAGTGGCCAAGGGGCGATCGTATCAGAGAACTGCTTAGCAGTTTTATTAGTCTTACCTGGAAAAATTAAAAGGCTAGAGATGCTTGGCTTTCCTTTGAAGCTGGGGTGGTGTCTGTTAGGATGAAAAGCATGTGCTAGGTGTTGTCAAGTTGAAGTAAAGCTTGCATTTTTCTTAAGAGAAGCAAAACTTGTCATGTTTTGACTTAACTGTATCTCTTGGACCACTGCGTTCCTACCTAAAACTAAAAACATTTATCTGTAGGATCATGCAGTTTAAGGAACACATAGAAGTGTTCAGGCTATACTAGTTACTTCTCTTGAATAATTATTGGTACCAAGTGCTCTTGTTTGCCTGAGTTAGTAAGATTAACCAGTAGACTTGCTCTTTCATCTTGTCATCTGTTCCCGGTGTCAGTGGCTTTTTTTCTTCTTTTATTAGAAGAAATCACGTAAGAAGATCTGTATCCTGCTTCTTGGTCTTGCTGTGGCTTCTATAATCATAGGATTACTTATCTGGCAGACAACACAATGAAATCTTCCCATGGAACCTAGTCTCATTGCTGAGATTTTTTCCCTCAGAGCGAACAGGCTGACTAGTGTCGGAAATGGATTGACCACCTTGAGAGAGCACAAGCTGGAACTACTTCTAGTAATAGATATTAGCAACTAACGTGCAGATAACTAGTATTTGGAATTAGTGAACTATGGAGACAGTATTTATCAGTTTATACACAAATTATATTGTTTTATGTAACAAAAATATTGTGGGTTTGCTTTCTGTAATGTATTATTCCCCGTCCCAACTGTATGCTGAAGTGTGATCAATAATTGGAGATGTCTTGTTTTTGAGAAGTGGCACAACTTTAACTTTATATGTATAGGTAACTTCAGACTGGAATAAGAATGACATTCAAAGAGGGCACAACACTGATTCATATTACCTTAATCCAGCAGTTTCTAAAGTCTCCAGTACCTGCCTCATGGTTTTGTTAGCCTCCAAGTGGCTGTGGCTTTCTCTTGAAGAGAAAGATGTTGTTACAGATTTGAAAAAGGAGGAGAAGTATGCATGGATGAGAGCTGGAACCACTGCGTGCTAGTCAGTTGAGCCTTGAGACTTGTAACTGTGTTTAATTTTCTGAGAGTGGTTGGAATTGTTTTTTTCTAAAATGCATCATTTGAGGACAGAATGTTCTTTGACTTCTAATCTAACGTTTCCTTAGATAAACTAGCTGGTGGTTTATTATTGGACAAATAAATCTCTTCCAGTGCTGGCTCTCAAGCACTAGAAATACAGAGTTTAGCTGCTCGCTCACGTTTTGAGAAGCTTCCAGGGAGAAAATCACACAAAGATGAGGAAGTGGGCACCTAAGTTTACAAGCTAGCAAGATAGATGAGCATTAGCTGAAATCTTGCTTCTGCAGAAGTACTCTTAAAGCTCACTTGTAGTGTACTAGTAAATGTTGTGTGTGGCTTGTTGAACATCTGATGTTTTCCATTATTTATGAAACAGAAAGTGCAGAAACTGGCAGAGTGAAGTGGTCGGTTTTTCAGACCGAGGATGTGTGTGCAAATGACGATGGTTCCATCAGTGGTTCCAACTGTCCTGCTGATAGAGCTGGACAGAATGTAGCAGCCACTCCCCGCTTCGATGTAGCTCTGAACTGACACGCACTGAGGGAACAGTAATCTGTCCAAAGCCCAACAGAGTGTGGTAAATGCAGCATACTGACCCATTTTGTATTTAATCCTTATTCCATGTCTCCTGTATAATAACGTAAATGTGAAAGCTGGGAAGGGAGTGTGTTCTCCCAATTGCACAGTGGTTTGCACTATTGCGCCATCATTCCATCTAACAACCATCAATAAACACTTTTAAAAGCATCTGTCAGAGCTTCTTTCTTTTGCAGTTTAGGCAGTGGCATGGGTATGTTAGCAGTTCCCTCTAAGCAGGGTAGAAGAATTTTTATCAGCAGCAGCAGTGCTTCCTTCAGCTTTTGTTCTGTGGTCCCCGATTCTTAAAAATGAAGCCAGTTGGCAACACTGAATGACTTCCCCATGGACATACACAAACTCCTGTGTGGAGCCCTGTTTGTACAGCTGGGTCAACTCTGACTATTTGCCTGGTGCTAAAACTTCAAGTCTTTGCAGAGCCCGTACTGTAAAATTTGGGAAAGGAACTGTGTGTTGTTCTGTTCCTTATTTAAAATATTCCTAAAGCCTGCTGCTTTGTGCACTGCCTGCTGCAGGGACATCACATCTCCATATGGAAATGTAAGCACTTAAACCGCTGCCTGGGTGTGTTGTTTGTGTGATCCATCGTGGTTGGGTCCTTTGGGAGCTGGATTTGAGACCACCAGCCCAGCTCACTGGGGTCTGGTTTGCTGCAAGTGCTTGACCCTTTCTCCTCTTTCTTTACACCACTGAACTTAATGGTGGAGCTGCTGCAGCCTTGACTGCAAGCTGAGGGTGAGAAGTCACCATTGGAAGCTCTCATGGCTGTCGGTGCAGTATTCAGGCATGGAGTGTTCCTGGCTTCTGAGTGGGTTCTGTGCTTTAGGAGATTTGTAGGGTTACAAAGATGATGAGGGGCCTGGAGCATCTCTCTTATGAGGAGAGGCTGAGGGACTTGGGTCAGACTGAGGGGGGATCTGATCAATGCATATAAATATGTAAAGGGTGGGTGTCAGGAGGATGGGGCCAGTCATTTTTCAGTGGTGCCCAGTGACAGGACAAGAGGAAATGGGCACAAACTTGAACATAAGAAGTTCCACCTAAACATGAGGAGGAACTCCTTCCCTGTGAGGGTGGCAGAGCCCTGGGGGAGTCTCCTTCTCTGGAGACATTCAAACCCCGCCTGGAGGCGTTCCTGTGGGACCTGCTCTGGCAGGGGCTTGGACAGGGTGATCTCCAGAGGTCCCTTCCAGCCCCGTGTGACTCTGTGAGATGGCCGAGGGATGCCCTGCCCGTGTCGGGGGGTCCCGCGCCCTCAAAAGGCCGGGCCAAGAGGCGGCCGCTCCCGGGAGCTGCGGCTCTCGGGGAGGGGAGAGGAGAAACGCGGGTTTCCCTCACACGGGCCCAGTGATCACACAGCATTACCCGCCATCTCACCGGGCGCCTGCCTGCTGCTCCGCCGAGAGTTGCGATGCTGAAACGGGGGTTTGAGAGCCCGTGTCGGGAGGGCTGGATGCGGCTC
>JAHREE010000561.1:514153-563836 GCA_033628505.1 Tringa tobata | reverse complement strand
GGGCCGGGGCCGCTGGCGTGTGGCGGCGGAGCGCGGGTGCCTGCCGGGCCGGAGGAGTGGCGGCGGGGCCGGGGCCGGCCGGGCGCGCTTGGGGAGCGCGGGGCGGGAAGGGCCGTGGGGCTGAGGCGACCGCCCGGGCCTACGACCCCGGCCCCGCGGGTGGCGGCTGCCCGCTGCGAAGTGCCGGGCCCGCCGGGGGTCGGGGCCGGGGGGGCAGCCCGGAGGCCGCCTCGGCGCAAGGCCGCGGCGCGGGGTGAGGGGAGAACCGCGTCCTGGGGGGCTGGTCCCTTTTCCCCGGGGCCTCAGCGGAACACGCGGTGTAACGCACCTTGAGTCTAATGTCGTGTCTTCAGTACGAGAAGTCTGTCAGCTTGGAAGTAGCCTGGATTTTTTTATTATACCGAGTTAAGAAGTCAGGGCAAAGCAACGCCTTGGCAAAGCAGCGTCAGGACCGTGGATTTGGCTGGTTTTAGAATCGTAGGAAAGTTCGTGTTGGGATAAATCTCTGGAAATCACCCGGTCCGAGCTTCTGTTGAAAGCAGGGCCTTAGATTAGGTTACCTGGGGCCCTGTGTCATGTGCTTTGAATTTTTTTTATAACGTTCCTAAATAGGTCTTTGCTGTACCGACTTCTTTGGGTGCAGGGATTATTCAGGGGATGTGTGCAGTTATATTTTAAATTGTATAGAAAATGACAAAGCATTACAGCTGAAAAGTCAAGCACTTGTATGTTTGTATGAACTGGCCATGTATGTGCATGCATGATTGTAGTCTTTAATTGCATAGTCATCTGGTTTTCACTATAGGTCCCCCACCTCTCGCTGCTTTGGTGATACTGCTCAGTGAATAGATGCTTAGTGAACATGCTTTTTAATTCTGACCTGTTTTATAAGCATCTGCTTTAGTTAGTAAAACCATTTAACCCTTTGGAAAAGAATTGCTCATATATTTTAGTATTTTACTTGTGCTGAACATGTACAATAGCAAACACCTATAGGAGACAAGATGGTGCTCCATAAAATGATGACACAATACAGTACATAAAGCCAAAAATGATTCAGTGGTAGTACTTTCTGGATGTTCAACTTGAAATTTAAAATATCGTATCTTTAATTTTTTTTCTTAGTGTTTTTATACAAAAGTCTTCACAACTTGCATTGTATTCAGTGGTAAATTTGAATGAGTTCTGCCTTAGGAATCTGTAGGTTGAAGAGCTGGAAAAGTATAACTTGTGAAATGCTTAGTTTCAGTTACTTGCCTGCTACTGCAGAAGAATTCCTAAATAAATCCCATCTGGAGGGCAGAACTGTAACAGCTCTAACCAGGAGGGCCTCTGTAGCTACATGCTTTCTGGCTTCTGCTACAGACAGGGCAGGGTCTTGCAAGTCACCGTGCTGCTGCTGACCTGGTTTGGTTTTGAAGCACAATCCATTGTGCTGAATGATGGAGAAATGAGGTGGAAGGGGTGTCGGGGAGACAATCCACAGTAGGGTTTCACACCCAGGAGTGAGTGGGTCATGTTCAGGTGCCAGCGCCTGTTTCATTCTGACATTTCTAAGATTTTTGATAATTTGCTTTTTGCAACCTGAGTGTCCTTTTGCTATAATGTTCTAAAAGCCTTCTCAGGTAAAGAAAAGCTCATATGTGGACTCTCTGTGTATTCTGAGGAAGATCTTTATTTTCCCTTGTACCTCTATTGTACCTGATACGGTCTGATATTAGTCGAATTATCATACGTAGATGTGGCAATTAGTATCAGCAAAAGATTCAACGTTGTGTGGAAAAACTTAACCTTTTTCCTTAATGCTTCTTTTGAAACAGGTGAGATGTTGTTTCATAGCTCTAAGAAAAAAATGATAAAGTGTAGCAGGAAGCCAACATGGATAGCTTCCGGTTACAGTGTTTATATTCTGTTAGACAGGCAACCAAAAATGTGAATTATTAGGTAGTTACGGCTGCTGGTATTCCGCTGTCCCATGCAGTGGATGAGGATAAATCCACCTACCAGGTAAATTTATTTACTTCTGGTTTATTTTTCTAGTCTGAAAAAAAAAAGTCAAGAATATTTCATGTTAAAACTTTACATGATTTGCACTGGCATCTACTGAATTATAGATTCTGGCTCTCAATTTTAAAGTATTTATTTCTTCCAGAGCAAACCAGGGAACACACAGTTATGATATTGAATGAGTGATAGGTCTTTTACAGGTAGGATTCTCCAGAGTGAAAATGGTTTGCAGCAGCAGCCTTGGACCAATAGTATTGTTATTTGAAGCTCGGATTTCCAGAAAGTCTCTGTAAGTGTATCCTGCAGGACCCTTGATGTATTACACAAGCCCTGGAGAGTTTTCTGTAAAGGTAGCAGTGTGGATCTTCATAGGGAGAGCTTTGGGTGACAAAAACCTGTGGAGTTGCAGCCAGTCTTCATGGTAGCTTCTTCTGTAGTGATTTATCTTCATTCTCATCAACCTATATTAACATCAATATCACAGTCTTTACTGATATATTTATTCTTCTGCCTCTAAGTAGAGCTGCCTTGGGCACTGCAAACACCAGTCATGTGAGAAATAAATCTTAAATATAATCGACAGAAATAAAGGGGTTTTCCTTGTCTTTAAACTCTTGCCCATACTTTTGAGGTTTGCCTCCATCATTGTGTCTTCTAACATGGATAGTGTTTTAGCATCCAGTTTCCAGAAAAGACCTCTCTACTGTTTTTCAAAGTTTTCATTGGTTTTAAGTTCTGGCTTTGGTTTAGTTTTTATGCTGTTAGAGATTACTTCTTCATAGGCCATAAAATACTTATTCTTTCTTTGCTTGTTTCCAAAAGTTAAACTAGCTCAAGACAGATGAAAAATAATGAATGCTGTCTTAGTAGTGCTTGCTTACACCAGTACTTGTTCACGTAATTCCCCCATATGTGTTAGCAAAGACATGGGCTATGCATATAAATTGGAATAAAGATGTTGCCAATGCTTTCTCTGGATTAAAATTTAGCCCTACCATGAGATTAGAAAATGTCTTTAGATAACAATTACATATCCTAGTTTTAATAAGACTTACATACCTTCTGCGGTGGTTTTAGTGAGTAAAGGTAATTTCTGTGAGATATAAATGATCTGGGGTGTGGTTTTGAGGTGACCATCAGATATTTAAGGATACTGCCTTTGTCTCCTTTTGTCCTGATTTAACCTGCATTTCAGATCATGAAACTTTCTTTCTTCTCTCTCGACACACCATTGGTTGGGAAGTCAAGCTTGTCCTGGAATGTACGCGAATTTGAAATAATATGTTTTAAAGGAACAATTGTTTCTCTGAGCCAAGAACAAGCTATTCCTGGCAATGACTGTACACAAATTTCTGGAGAAGATGAGCTCTTGAGTTCTGGAAATTCCACCTTGTCCTTGAGGTTGGCCATGAAGGTATAGGCCAGCAGTCATGTAGGCCAAGATTTTTAGGAAGTGGCTAGATTTAGGCTTCTGAGTCCACATTCAGAAACCTAAATAATTGACCTACTTTTAAATGACACAATAGAATTAAAGTTCTCCTGTTTATGTCCTTAATAGCTACAATTCAAAATTTCTCTTTAGACTGGGTAGGACTTATTTCAGTGAGGCTGCTGAGTTTCAGCTGGACGTGGTTGTTGTAACCCAGTTGGCACCTCAACATGGAATCTCAGCCTTGTCGAAGAGATGCTCTCAGCTACTTTGTAAAACTTCTGTTATTCGGTACTTCTGGCTAGCATCACATCCCAAAGCATTAATGGCTTTGTCCTCTTTTTCTGAAATGTTTTATGTTTTTACTCAACATACTCCTTCCAAGGTTAAGCTCAGCTTGGGTTTTTCTTTTCTTTCTTGACTGTCTGTCCCTGCTTTTTTCCCAGTAGTCTATAATTCTGCAGTAGAGGGTTTGCCATCAATGGCAGAAATAATCTGCACAGATTCCTCACAGAATCATCTTGACATAACGTGCAGAGAAGCAGTGGCATCCTTCTTAAACATTTCCTTACTAATCATTTTGAGCAGCTGGTGTCTTCTATAAGGCCAGCAAATCCATATGGGAAAAGCTGAACCAGCAAATCCTTATGGGAAAACCTGAACTTTGCCATGTCCAGCTGCCAGACTGTATTGTAAAGGAACTAATTATTCAAGGCAGGGAAGGAGATGTACTGTATCTGCTAAAGGCTGGCTTTGTCAGATGAACAAGCTTTCTTCAAGACTATTTCTTTCAGAACACACGGGAAATGATCATTTTAGGAAGCAACAGACACACAAGAGTTGTGAGTGCACAAGGAATTGACTTGGAGGAGGCAATAGCAATTGAATGGAGTCTGTGGGCTGACCTTTCTAGTGTTGGGTTTATTTTTTATTAATTACCGTGGTAGAAGTGACCACAGTACTTGTTAGTGATGCAGGCATGGTCAAAATAGAGGCCAGAGTGTTATCCAGTCCTTTTGGTATGATTTGAAGACCAGAACAGTAAAAATGAGATCAAATTCAGAAGTGTAAGGTGGAAAATAGGGACTAAGAACAAGAAAAACTTCTTAAAGCCAGAACCACACTATTCAGAAGTAAAAAGATTCAAGTTCATATTCAGAAATAAAAGGGATGTATACACCAGTACATGGACTAATCACAGAACGGCCATCAATCACAAGTGACATAATTGTTCAAAAATAAATAAAAAGACTAATACTCTACATGATGGGTAATAATAGACATCTGTTTGTAAGGTGGGGAATCTGTTGTGGAGGGCACTGATGAAAGTGCATAGTCTGAGTTACCTCTGCTTAATAAAGTTCAATTCAAACTGAAACAAATGCAGTGGGTAACAGCGATCTTACTTTGAGACATAACAGAGCTGTAGTTGTCTAGTAAAATAAAAAAACCCACCAGGTTTCAATGGGTAAAATATTTTCAAAGAGGAATAGTATTGGGGTATTTTTTTTATAGCTGAAGGGAAAGAATAAAAAATTTAGGATGGAAATGAAAGAATTTGATCAAAAATTTAGGATGGACATCAAACTGTCAGAATAACAAGGCTTTGGAACAGCTCCCTGGTAGGTGTAAAGGTGACAGCAAGGTGACCTGCAACAGCAGTGGCTGGACTTGCAGATTGTAGAGGTCCTGTCTTGTGTTCCTCTGACTTCTACAAGTAAATTATCCTTCCAACATCCCTGTTCTCACTCTGAAAATGTAGGAATAATCTTATCAAATAATCATTGCATTGTTGCTCCTTACTTAAAATTCATTTTCCTATTTGATGCGATGTCATTTGAATTAATTTTTTTAATGTCTTAAACCCTGTAGTTCTCTCTAGAATATTTATGGCCCTGCTGTCAGGAATTAAATTTTGTATACAATTTCCAAATTTCACTGTATTCCATGGTGACTTTGTTCCTAAGTAACCAAGGTAACCAGAGTGAACCAGTAAAATCTGGTTCTGTGTGGAACTGCATTGTAACAAGAAAACATACACAGTGCCAAGGTGCAATTGGGCAAATGCTTTAATACAAATGGAATGCTTTGTTCAGTCGAAGCAGCCACATTTCTCATCAGAAATCTTCCCTAAAATGCTCCTAAAATTCAGTGCAATTTTTTGTGTTGAGGAAAGGTTTGTAATCATCAACTTTGAACCACAAGCTTTGTTAACTGTATTTCTTAAAACCGGAAGTTTGGTGAGAATTATTTTAATGCTTCTGAGGGTAGGGGAAATCCTTAATGTCTCCCATCAACCTGCTTTTTTTTTTTTTTTTAAAGTTCAAGTGCCTGAACCATCGTATTTTCTCCAGATGTTACAAGGTTGGATCAGAGTTATTGGTCAGTTCTTTACCCAGACCTTTTCTTCCATGTGGGAAGAAACTGTTCGATGTGAGCTAAAATAATTACCGCAAAGATTTTGGCCTTAACTTTGTTATAATACCTCTTTGTATTTTCACAATTAGGTCATCTAAACAAGTTCCGGTGCTAGCTCGATCTCAGTCTCTGTGGTGTGTGTGCTGTGCTTTGGGAAAGGCGTATGACTCATTTCCATCACTGATGCACACGATCAGCAACAACGTTGTGTTCAACCAACGTCTTGATTAGAGGAGGATTTTTCTTTATTCTGATTTCTTTCTGTAGAAAATCGCATAAAAGCAGCTGTACTAATTGAAAACAACAGCCCAGGTGGGTTCTTACCACATTGTGGTAGTGACCAATACTTGGCATAAGCTTAAGTATTCCCTCTGCTTGTATGCCCTGTAGCCTTTGGCCATCAGAAGCAAAGGGATTTTGTGAGCTGAAGACCCTCTGTCTGGTCATCTTTAACAACTAACCCTGGACCTAATCTCCACAAATTTTCTATTCTTTCATTGTTAACTCACACTTTAATTCCACAGCACTGAGTGACAATGCTTTCCACAAATTATGCAAATGTTGGAAAAGGAACGAACCCTCCTTGTTTTCAGATCCTGAGCTCCTTGTTTCTTCTCTTTCAAGAAATAATGAATACACTGGTTTTGTAGCATTCCTTAAGAGGACAAAGGGAATGGATACTTACTTGCCTGCTTTTTTCCAGGCTTCTGAAGCAATGTACTCCATTATTTATTTTCTTCCCTTGCATGAAGCCATCCATACTGGTTATCTTCCTTGTGCCCTTCTCGACAAGAGAACCAGAACTAATACAGCATTCAGATGTGAAAACATTGTATTTTTATAGTTTCTTCCTTATGATGTCTTTGCTTTGTCAACTGTTGATAAATGTTCCTCTGATTCTTCCCAAAGGTAGTTGTGATGGCTCTAGATCTTTCCCATGTGGCAGTGAGGAGCCTGGAGCTCCAGGTTGTGTTTGGGTGGTTGAGGTGGGCTTTCTCTAGCATGGGTTAGCACTCAAAAGTGCCTATTTTTATTTTTTTTTCTTCCAAAATGTTTTCTCAAGCAGTAGCGATGTATCATGACATTTGTTTACAGCATTGTAGTCTGTTCTGAGTTTCCTACATAACTGTTTTCTTAAATGACTTTTCTCATTTGTTCGTTGGCTCCTTCTTTCCAGACTGTGTATAAACATCACAGAGCCCTGCTCCTTCCTCCTCATCGTTTGCATTCCCTCATGGATTAGCATTTCTTTTCCCTGTCACACCTTAATTTCCATAAGACTATTTGATGATTTTGTCAAAAGCTTTTTTAAAAATGCCAGTCTACTGTACTCAGAGCCTTGTTTACATCTGCTTGGTTGTCTCCAGGAATTCTGGTAAATCGTCTACTATCTGCTACTTGTCTCCTCAAAAACCATGTGAATTCTTGTTGAGTATTATTTTTAAGTATTATCTCAGTCAAAGATACAGGAAGCTGTCCTACGGATGGTTAGCCTCAGCTTCTCTTCAGTCTGACTAAGAAGCAACTGAGACGTGTTGGATGTCTTGAAGAGTGAGCAGGGAGTCTGTAGGAGACAAGTGTTTGCTGTCCTTCTGAGGAGTGGAACTAGTTTGCAAAATGAAATTAGTAGCAAGCAGGTTTGTGGCCATATAGTGGAGGGGGTGTTCCAGCTGCATGTAGGGGATCTGGGAAATGGTTTCTGCAATATTCTGTGAATGCATTGAGTTTATGTAGGTTCTTAGAACAATTTATGCAGGATAGCAACCATGGCTCAGGAAGTCCTTGAGGTGGTACCTGTTAGAAGCTGGAAGCGTATTCCTGTGCGAGACACCCGATACTGGTTACTGCAGGTAGATTTTATTTTGCAAAAAGTTCCTTGCTCTGGGTTTGTCGGTTTGATCTGCCTGATACGATTCCGCAGGAATGTGGAAGATAAGTAGAGTTACTGAGTCATACAGAAGCAGCACTGCTCCCTTGATTAAGTAGTGCTCTCATTTTATAAGAATAATGATCTGAAGGGACATAAATACCATATTTTTGGACCACTGTGTAAATAGTACACATCCTGTATGCCTGTTTTGAAGAGTATCATTATAAGGAAAGTTCACCTTGCAAAAAAAAAAGGAAACAGAAATGACTAAAACCCAAAAAGCCAACATCACATTAGGAATATTTTGAATATGAAACCTGTCCTATTTGTAACTTCCCATCCATTGTACAGGTAGAGAACAACACTTGTGGGGCAGAGTGCCACTGTCAGTTCCCTACTCACTTCTCATCCTCCATGAATACACCCACTTTTTCTTGCAAGAAGTCAACTGATGTGATTAATAAACGTCAGTTTTATCCAGATACCACATTCACTCCTTTTCCAGGATATTCAGCTTCTCTTAAGTAGAATATAACTACTTCAGTGCTTGGTTGTATTCTGTCAAACAAGATGTTCTTTCAGCATGATCATTGTCAGCCGAAAGGAGCAGATTATGTGTAATCCAAAACAAAGATTCTTTAATCCAAGAAAAGCATTTCCCTGGCATTGGAAGAACTGTCATGTCGTCACGTTTTCAAAGGACAAAAGCTGTTGAGTATCAAAGTGTGGATTAGATGAGACTGTTCTGGTCTGGCTGTTACCCAGTCCCTGTCTGTCTACTGGTTCTGCTCAGTGGTGGCTTCTGCAGTGTCCTGAGGAGGGGCCAAGGGGAGCGGAGAGCTGGGCCCTTCTCCCTGGGATCCAGTGATACGTGGGAACGGTTCAAAGCTGTGCCAGGGGAGGTTCAGGCTGGACATTAGGAAGCATTTCTTTACCAAGAGAGTGGTCACACACTGGAACAGGCTTCCTAGAGAGGTGGTGGATGCCCCAAGCCTGACAGGGTTTAAGAAGCGTTTGGACAATGCCCTAATAACATGCTGAAGCTTTTGGTCAGCCCTGAGGTCGTCAGGCAGCTGGACTCACTGATTGTTGCAGGTCCCTTCCAACTGAAATAATCTATTCTATTCTACCAGTTTCCCAGTCAGAACTTGATTTTATCGTACGTAGTTTCCACGTCATTGCTGAAATATACTTTCAAATTAGCATCATGAGGGTAGTTTAAGCAATAGATTGATAAACCATTAAGTGTAGAAGGCTGGTTTTTGATATCTCATAGAATGCTGGGCTAAATCTGGAGTTTGCAACTGCTACTTTTTATCAATTCTCATAAACTTTCTGGTACTTCTTTGAGTTCTTTAGACTCAGTCTTAGCAAAGAAAAGCTGTAGTGTGGGCTGTCCTCTCAGCTCTGCTCTGATCCAGAGAATTCATTTAATGATACTGTTACCTCTTTAATTCTCCAAAAGGCTTCTCTTCTCCCAAGTAAGCCATTGCCGATGCAGTAGGCAGTCTAAGCATGCTTTGTCTCAGTTAAACTTACTGAGCTAGTAGTCATTAGCAATTGGTCCACTCTCGGGTCTTATTTGAAGGTCACTTGCCGAATGGTGACCTGTAGAGAGCAGAAGAGGTCCAGGCAGTGGGGACTGGGACAAACAATCTGGAAGGGACAGAACAGCTGCTTGTTTCTATCTTTCAAACGCCAGAGCCAGTTGTGATGTGAGATCATTTGTCCTGGAGCCTGGCTCCATCTGTCTTCTGCAGAGAGGAGAGTCTGTTGACCTCAAGTAATTCTCCATCCTTCAGAACTGTTTTGGAAAATTCGTTTAGTGGATATTTTAGGACATTAGTTAGTGGGAGAGGACTGTTTTTAAATACTGGAAATAGAGGGGGGAAACCGCTCTTCTGGCAGGATGGTACCAACTTTCTAACAAACTTTCTTTTAGTAGATTTTTGCAAAGGGGTTTCCTTCCTGTGTTTTACTTCGTTGATGCGTGAGGTGAGGGGTCTAATAGGGCAGAGCAGGTGAGGGGTTGTTGATACAAATACGGCCACTACTTCTGATCTTTGGTGGCTCTGGAACTAATCAGTTTTGAATGTAAATCTGGAAAAATCTTTCTGCTTTTTTTCATTAAAAGGCTTTTCAAGAATCTAACTTCAGCAGCATAAGCTGTGATATTGATTTAATCTATTCCAAGAGGGTTTTCTACCAGCACTTATTTCTGTGATTTTGTTTTGATGGAGTTGCAATCAGTGTTGACAGCCTTACTGTGTTCAGTGTTTTGCAGGCATAGGCAGATGGGGGAAATACTGTCTGCAAAGGATTTGCAGTCCAAAAGAGGACAGAGAATAGACAAATTTTTCAAATGCCTTAATGCATAGCAAAAGGCACTGTCTTGTGCTGCTGCTGGGCTTTTTTCCTGTGTTCAAAATAAAGCTGAAGGTAAAACTAAAGGGTGAAACGAAAAGTAGAAGGAGTAATGAAAAATCTGAGATTGTATATGGCAAAAGATGACCATCAGACAGGACTCAGTTAACAGCAGAGGAAAGTGGTTGTGCTGGAGCACTTGGGAGCTTCCCTGTGCCCTAACGGGTATGTTGAGGATGTTCCTGAACTGTTGTTAGGACAGACTGACTGTTGAGTATCCAGGAAGAGATCACTGAGAAGAAAAGCAGAGGCCAGACTGAGTAAGTAAATAGACTTTCTTGTAGAGTTAATTTGTTGAAATGTTTGCCTGTTTGGAAGAGAAGAAAAAAAAAAAGAAAAGGTTGGGGAAGCAGCTTTTGTTGGATCAAAGCAAAGCAGGCTTTGTGAAAACTATCAAAAGTTGTGTCGCAGAGTAACTAGGACTTGGCAATTGGATTCTCAGTGGAATGGAGAAAAACAAGTTTAGCAGTGCTCAGGGGCAGAAGGAAGAAACACTGAGAAGTGTAGATGAATCCATGAATGAAGCCTATCTTCCAGTGAACAACGAGCACTGAGATCTGAGGGGAGCACAGGAGGAGACAGCAATATTTAGGTGTAGCCTCGCTGTATGATCCCAGAGCAGTCCTGGAGAGGAGGCAGTCCCCCAGCTGTACTGGAGAGACTGGAAGAGTCAATCCTTGTAGAACTCATCAGGTGGACTGTGTAACTTCATTGGGAGCATTTTTACTTGCTGGTCATTTCCTCACACCCAGCGTAATCCCATTTCTAGGAAGCAGTCACCATTTTAGCAGGTTGCCCTGGAGCTTTGCACCCTCTGCTTTTGCTGCTGCTGTTTGCTCGATCCAAAAGAACAAGAATCAGGATCAGCCACATCCATCTCACTTGTTAGATGGTACTGTCCACAATCAATAGAGAAAGGGCTTGGTAAGAAAACTTGGGAAAGTCCCAACTGGCATATTTTGGGAAGGGCCAGAGAGAGATCTGAGCAGGCTGGTGTAATGGATTTGGAGCAAGAATGGAAAAAAACTTGTACAGTGCTTGAGAAAGAAATGAAGTGGAAATAGGAGGACTGTGTTCTTCTGTGAAGTTATCTAGGAGAGCGTGTGTATAGTAACAAGCTGACCTGGAGACACTGAAGAAACCTTCAAATCGTAAGGCATGTCCCAGAAACGTGAACATCTATATTTAACCCCCTCAAACAACTCCAATTACAAGTGACCTTTCTTTCCTCTCCAGCCCCACTGAATGTCACTCCCATTGTCACTGCTCTCTTGGCTCGCTCTCTGCGGCGAGCGGAGCAGTAAACGGGAGCGTGACCTCCTCTGCGGCTGTTCTTCGGAAGGGCAGTGGTGTCACTGAGAACTGGGTCACTGCTAGTGCCTAGAAAGCTGGTCCAGCTATAGAGACAAGCAGCCGTGCAACTGTCGGTGAAGAAGTACTAAAGGTGCAGATTTTTAGAGATTTGAAGAGAAAAAGATCATTTGCTGTCAACAGCCAAAACTCCTCCGCAGTGAAGGGCAGTGTATTGATACCACTGTGGTGTCTTGGTGTTGAGCGCTGTAAATACCAAATGTGTTTTTGATGCTGCTGATCCTCAGGGGTTCTCCTGCACATTAGCCTTGTTTTGCTGCACGTTGCGGAGTCCCACATGGCTCTGCTCCCTTTGCCCAGGTGGGAATAATGCTGCCTGGCTAGTGAATCTGCGTGGGGGCCAGCAGGGCTGGCGCTGGAGGGCTGGGAGAGCTGAGCTGCTGCTGGTGAGAGGTGGTGGAGGAGGAGGATTGTGCTGTCCTGCGGTTGGGGTCCCGCTGCCATCCCATACTGTGCTCTTCTGTGTTACCTCTGTTGGTAGGAAAGTTTGATTATAGTGTGAGTGTGGAGGAACACTGGCTATTGGCCAAAATGTTTATAATATTACAGGTATATGTGGAACCTCCTCTTGGGTTTTTAGCCATTGCCAGTCCCAGGGGGGAAGGATGTTAGAGGTTCCCGTTCCTCTTGGCGGCTGTGTGTAGAGACCTACTGCTTTGAAGGTGACATAAGAAAACAGAGCCCTTGAGCAGGCCCTTAAGCAAACAGACATGGCCTATCCTCTTCTCCCGTTCACCTCTTCCAGGCCTCACATTATGTTTTCCCAGGAGCTGCTCTGTTCATTTTCTAAATTAGCTATTTTTCACCTGGAGAGGTAAGGCTTGTAGTGCTTCATGTCCTGTTAGTCCAGCTCTTATTGTTTAAAAAACATAATCATACTTTACTTGTTGTCAGAAGGAATCTGTAGGGAGGAGAAGAAAATTACAGTGTTTTCATATTTTCCCCAAAATAATTCTGCTTACTTTTGTGTAGGTTTGGTCTGTAGCTTCAATGGGGTATTAGCTCTAATACTAATAAACATTTTATTAAATATTTTGATACTATATTTGTTTGTCTTTATTTTCCAGGGCAGGGAAACCGCCACCTGGCTTACATCTGGATGTAGTCAAAGGAGACAAACTCATTGAGGTATGAAAATAGGTTTTGTATGTATTTGGTGTATCGTATACACAGGCACTGGCAGTAGAATATTTCCCACCACTTTCCAACTTACTCATAAATGTTTCCTTTCTCTCTCATATGCATTACTTTCAAAATGGTTTATTTTACTCTGAAACTTCAGAATGAAGTGAATCTTCCCTTCCCTGTACTCTAAGGCTGTCTCATGCAGCTCTGCCTTCAGTTACCTTCGGATGAGGTGCGCTGTTTGAATGGGTACAAAGCTGCAGCACTTAGCTAGCGAGCTGTGACACTTTGATTCCTGAACATTAAACCTGTCCTAGTGAGAGAGCAGAAAAATAAAATGTTTGTAAGGGAAACTTGATGCTTTGCAGAGCCTTATTTCTTCCAAACTTAATTTTGGACCTTATATAGGTGGTATAGGACTTATATAGGTGGTATCAGACTGCAGCCAGAAGACACCTTGTCTTAGGAACTTCAGGAGCAGAAGCTTGAGTAACATAAGGAAAGAAATCTCAAATACAAAAAAGTATCTCAAAGAAACAGCACAAAGTAAAGAGTTTTTACTCTTACTCATCTGGTCAGGTCTTTTTTTTGGGGTGGAGGGTAGGGGTGTTGATGGTTTTTTGTTTGCTTACTTTGTTTTACAGTGAGGTTAACTATCCTATGTGTTTTATAGGATTGTGGCCCTGTCCTACAGTATGATTATTTTCATCCCATGTTCTGGATCTGTGAACAGTGCTGTGATTGGCACAGATAAAATGAGTTATTTTTATTGCAGCAAAGGAATTTGCCTGATACACACTACCTCATTCTCTATATTATATTTTGTCTTGTCTTTTGTTTTTTTCCCCACTGTTTCTATATTTGTATATCTATATATCTATTACTGTATTGTATATCTATATTTTATCATTAGAGGGCATATTATTATTGTACTGATCAACATTCAGATTTTTCAAAAGGAGATTTTTCCAATCAAAAGTGGTAAATTAAAAAAAAAAATTAAAAATGGCCCTTTAACATGGTTGACAGAGAGGACCCAAGCCAGTGAATATATTTTAGCTGTGAAGACTCCTAACTTGCAGTTGACTAAAACAGGGCAATGTTTCTGGGCAGCAAAAGTTTGCACAGTTGAGCCAACTTTTCTGAACAGAAACCTGGAAAATTAAGAACTCAGTGTTAGATAGACTTGGGTAGCTTAAAGGCTTGGCTGGTTTATGATAAATGCCACTATAGGAGCATTGGACACTATTAAGTGTTCCTTCTGATGCCTAGCAGGAGAGATTTCCTCTTTAAAATTTGGTTAAGTTACCAGAATGTGTTTTGTGTAGGAAAGCAGATAGAGATGTCACAAATAGGTATCTCGCTAATAAACTGGTGTTTTCCCAGGCCAGAAACCAGTGAAATGAGGCTTTTCTTTATGGTCCTTTACTGTTGGTTTCACAGACTGTTTTGAGGGAGTACTCTTATGCCGGATTTAAAGGCAGAAAATTAGCAGAAAAGAAATCTTTGCTCAGTCTTAATTTGAAAAGAATTAGATACTAACACACATTTACTGCATCTTCAAAGTAGCTCATTAGTTGATACAAGCCATGGCTAAGTTGGCTCATACCTGTGACTCGGACCACACCGGGTCTGCCCTTCGCTGGAGCTCTCGAGGCAGTAGGACTCAGCTCAGCCTTCTCCCTGCTATCCCAGCAGCAGCATCAGGGGTAGGGATTGTACTTGGCACTGAGTTTTCCAGTATTTCAGGCCATGCAATGAGATTCAGTGAGCGAAGCCAAATGGCAGTGACTTCTTTTGGTATGTGGCAGGTGGCCAAACATAATGCAGCCTTCCCACCTGGGAGACTTATTCTATGAGATACGTTTTTTTCTTGTCATGTTTATTCTGGATTTATGAGTGTGGAGAGCAAGCTTTAGGATGAAAGAGTCGATATGGAGCTCTCTGCTGAATTAATACTCAGGTGCGAGGCAAATGTCTATCATGGGAGTCCTGGTCAGGACTGAAAGCAAAACAGCAAAATGCCATGTGGAAGCTGAGGATGCACCGTTGGTTTTGGCAATGGATGAGCAAATTTGGTGTTGCTAAGTTGCCAGTTTGGAATATTGTCCTGATGGTGTCAGCTTCTTAGGCCGTGCTTGCCCAGAGCCTTGGGACCTGCAGGTGGTACAGACATTCTGCTTCCCTTCTTGATGACCAAAAAGAGGTTCTTTTTGCTGTCATGCAGAGCACCCTTAACAGCTGTTTCTAGTCCACTCTCCAAGTACTCTGAGGTTCAGTAGAGGATGAGATCACACAGAGGTTACAGAATGACTGCATGGTACATGTGGAAAATACTTTTGCAGTTTTGTGTCTTATAGTAGGCAGGGGTAACCAAGAAAGAACATTCTTAAACCTTGTGTGTTACTGAGCACTTGATACTAACCGAGCCATCAGTATCCCAGGCCTTGTACTGAGGTCTGGGGTACACCTTGTGATTGCTGGGTCCAAAAAGTGCAACATTAAAACAAGCCATGAAGTGTTTAAGCTCAGTGTCTGAAGGATAACACTGGGTTATAGCTCAGAGGCACAGAAAATTTTGGAAATGTTATCTTGAAGTAAAGGCAATAAAATGGCCCCATCCTCTTGGCACCCACCCTTTAGCTGTTGCTCAGCATTGATGAGGTCCCCTCTCAGTCTGCTCTTCTCCAGCTGAACAGCCCCAGGGCTCTCAGCCTTTCCTCAGCAGAGAGATGCTCCAGTCCCTGAGCATCTTCGTAGTCTCTGATGGACTCTCTGCAGCAGTTCTTGTCTTTCTTGAACTGGGGGGAACATCACTGGTCCCAGCGCTCCAGATATGGCCTCACCAGGACAGAGTAGAGGGGAAGGATGACCTCCCTCCACCTGCTGACCACACTCTTCTTGATGCACCCCAAGAGACCATTAGCCTCCTTGGCCACAAGGGCACATTGCTGGCTCATGGGCATCCTGTTGTCCACCAGGACTCCCAGGTCCTTCTCTGTAGAGCTGTTCTCCAGCAGGTCAGCCCCAACCTCTCCTGGTGCAGGGGGTTATTCCTCCCCAGGTGCAGGACCCTACACTTGCCCTTGTTGAATTTCATCAGGTTTCTCTCTGCCCAGCTCTCCAGCCTGTCCAGGTCTCACTGAATGGCAGCACAGCCTTCTGGTGTGTCAGCCACCCCTCCCAGTTTTGTATCATCAGGAAACTTGCTGAGGGTCCACTCTGTTCCCTCATCCAGGTCATTGATGAATAGGTTGAACAAGACCAGACCCAGTAGTGACCCCTGGGGAACACCACTAGTTAGACACCTCTGCACTGCTAATCACGACCCTCTGCGCTCTGTCTTTCAGCCAGTTCTCCATCCACCTCACTGTCTTCTCATCTAACCTGTGCTTCCAAAGCTCACAGATGAGGATGTTACGGGAGATGGTGTCAAAAGTCTTGCTGAAGTCAATGTAGACAACATCCACTGCCCTCCCCTCATCGACCCAACCAGTCACGCCATCGTAGAAGGCTATCAGACTGGTCAAGCAAATTTCCCTTTGGTGAATCCATGTTGACCCCTCCTAATAACCTTTTTGCCTCTACATGCTTAGAGATGACATCCAGGATGAGCTATTCCATCATCTTTCCAGGGATGGAGGTGAGGCAGGCTGGGCTGTAGTTTCCCAGGTCCTCCCTTTTGAAGACTGAAGTGACATTGGCTTTCCTCTAGTCCTCAGACACCTCTCCTGTTTTCCATGACCTTTCGAAGATGATGGAAAGTGTCCCAGGAATAATATCTGTGAGCTCCCTCAGCACTCGTGGGTGCACCCCATCAAGGCCCATGGATTTGTGGCTGCTGAGTTTGCCTAAATGATCTCTAACCCGATCCTCCTTGACCAAAGGAAGGTTTTCCTTTCTCCAGACTTTTTCTCTTACCTCTGGGGTTGGGGTTCCTGAGGGCCAGCCTTAGCAGTGAACACTGAAGCAAAGAAGGTGCTCAGTAGCTCTACCTGCATCCTCTGTCACCAGGGCACCCACCTTATTCAGCAGTGGGCCCATATCTTCCATAGTCTTCCCTTTGCTACTGATGTACTTGAAGAAGCCCTTCTTGTTGTCCTTGTCATCCCTTGCCAGATTTAATTTGAAGTGGGCAATAGCCTTTCTCATTGCATTTCTGCATACTCTAACAATGCTCCTATATTCCTCCCAAGTGGCCACATTCTCTAATTTCTCCACATTATGTAAACTTTCTTCTTCCATTTGTGTTTTTCCAGAAGCTCCCTGCTCATCCATGCAGCTCTCCTGCTTCCTTTGCTTGATTTCTTACTCATAGAGATGCACCAATCTTGAACTTGAAGGAGGTGGTGCTTGAATATTAACCAGCTCTCTTGGACCCCTCTACCTGCTAGAACGCTAACCCATGGGGTTCCTCCAAGCAGGTCTTTAAAGAGGCCAAAGTCAGCTCTCCTGAAGTCCCAGGTTGTTATCCTACTTACTGTCCTGCTTCTACCATGCAGGATCCTGAACTCCACCATCCCATGGTCACTGCAACCAAGGCTGAACCCAGCCTTCACATCCCCAACTAGACTTTCTTTGTTAGTACAAGGTCCAGCCTCTCTGCTTGCTGGTTCCTGCACCACCTGTGTCAAAAAGTTATCACCAGTGCTCTGCAGAAGCCTCCTGGGCTGTGCATGCTGAACTGTGTTGCCTTTCCAGCAAATGTCAGGGTGGTTGATCATAAGGCTCCTTTAGGTGTCTCTAGAAGGCCTCATTGACTTCCTCTTCCTGATCTGGTGGTCTGTAGTAAACACCCACAACATTGTGTTTCTTATTAGCCTGCTCCATAATTTTTACCCATAAGCTCTCAACTCATTCTTCATCCACCCCTTGGTAGAGGTCGATACATTCCAGTTGCTGTCTCATGAAAAGAAGTCCCACCACCTTGCCCCGCTGGCCTCTTTCCTAAAAAGGACACAGCCGCCTACGACAACATTCCAGCCATGGGAGCTATCCCATCATGTCTCTGTAACTGCAATGAGATCATGGCCCTGTGACCACACACAGGTCTGTAGTTCTGCCTGCTTACCCCCAGTGCTGCATGTGTTGGTACACAGGCATTGCAGAGAGGTAGTAGACCATGAGACTTCCCTGGAGGGGAGCGAGATGCCATTGACGCTATTGAGGTGGTTGGCCTTCTGGATCTTATCTTGGGAGGCAGGTAAGGAACTCTTGTCTCAGCTCTGGTTGGCCTGGCTCATTCCCCAGTTGGATGTGATGGCCTGAGCCATTGTGGACCCCCCACCTCCCAAGTCCTTCAGTTTAAAGCCCGCCTCACCAAGTTGGCCAGCCTGCTGCCAAAGATTCCCTCTTCTCGACAGGTGGATTCCATCCCTCCCTAACAGGTTATCCTAGCTTAGGTAAGGCCCAAGGTCATCTGCCTTGAGGAATGTGTAAGAATCATTGGGAGCAGATGTGAGAGAGAATCTCTTGCATGAGATGGTCTCGTGCTTTGAAGAGTTATTGTCCTTCCCAGGCTGTCTTGTATTGGCTGTTAAAGAAGGGAACAACTGGGGCTTTTCCATATTCAGCTGTTCTGATGTTACAAAGAGAAGATTTGAGTTTCTGTAGTGAACAGTGTCAGACAAAACTGAAATATTGATTAGATGTTGATGCTTTGTTTTGAATTTGCTCTGTTTATTCATGTTCTTGAATTTTTTTCAGGAAGATCCAAAAGTTTACAGGAGTCTAATATGCTTCTCTGTTTGATATTCTACCTCAGAAGCTCATCATTGATGAGAAGAAATACTATCTCTTTGGGAGAAATCCTGATCTGTGTGATTTTACCATTGACCACCAGTCTTGCTCTCGGGTCCATGCTGCCTTGGTCTATCACAAACATCTCAAGAGGGTTTTCCTCATAGATCTAAACAGCAGTAAGTAGTGTGACATTTAACCAGATAGAAGTACAATATTTCAGTGCTTAAACATTTCTGAATCTGAGACACTTTTTACTTTTTGTTGTTGTTTGCACTGTGTGGATAGATAACTATAATCTTAATTAGCATCGTAGTGAAAGATTGGCAAGGGTTAGGAGCAAAGGAGTGTTTGCTCCAGTCAGCTTACATCTACTTCACTTGGTGTTTAAAACAACGTTTCTAGACTCTGAAGAGGCTAGAGGAGGGGAGGAAAGGGATTGGACCTTCCCTTCATAACTTTAATGAAGCGTTCTGTTCTGAAGGTGATTTCCCAAGATGTAAAGCCTGACATACTGCTGGGTTTTTTTTCCACTGAGGGAATGATTCCAGACATGGTACACTGGGATCTACAAGAATCCAGAAAGTAAATGGTGTTTGTCATTTATTTCCATGACTTTTTGAGAACTGATGTGTGTTACCTGATGTGTGTTTGTGGTAAAATACGCATAGCTGTTTTCAGCAGTACCTCAGTGATTTATATCCCAGAGCAACCATGTATGGTTTCTGAACTTCTCAAGACTTGAACTCAAATACTGTCAGCCCAAGCTGATGACTAACAGGCTATTTTACATTTTGATGTTCTCAGCACATGGCACATTCTTGGGTCATATCCGTTTGGAACCTCACAAACCCCAGCAGATACCCATTGACTCCACGGTTTCATTTGGCGCTTCCACACGGGCCTATACTCTGCGAGAGAAGCCTCAGACACTGCCATCAGCCGTTAAAGGAGATGAGAAAATGGGTGGTGAAGATGAAGAGCTGAAGGGCTTGCTGGGCCTCCCAGAGGAGGAGACAGAACTTGACGTGAGTACGATGGCACACCGTAACTAGATGGCATTTTCAGCTAAACGGATAGCATTCCCCTCTGGTTTGCTTAGGTTCAGGTTCTTAATTTCTTGGCCTTGAAGATAGCCTGAGGTGTCTTCTGCTGGCAGACAGGCAAACTATCTTGTTCTGCCATGATAAGCTTGTGATCATGCTGCTTCCCAGAATCAGTGACCAAAATCCTCCTATTCCAAGGGTTTTCTTGCAAAGGCGTGACAAGGAGTATGCGCTTTCCAACTCACGTTACCCCAGGTCTGGTGTGATTTCCCATACTCTTCATTATTGCCAGGTAACAGTGAATGCTGCCCTTTTTCTACACTTAACTAGCAAAGAGAGAGAAAGCAGTGTGTGTGGCATTCACGGGATTATTGAGGTTGGAAGGGACCTCTTGGGATTATCTGGTCCAGCCCCACTTGTTTGAGCAGGGTCAGCTCGAGCAAGTTGCCCAGGATCATGCTCAGTCAAGTTCTGAATATCTCTGCAGACAGAGACTGCAGCCTCTCTGGGCAACTTGTTGCAGCACTGGAGCACTCTTTCTTCATGAGGGTCTGAAGTTGAAGCTAAACAGTGTGCTGAGGTCTTTTGATATGCACAATCACACGATTGAATCAGTCTTCATGCAATAGTTGCTCAAACTGTTTCATCTCCAAATTTGTTATTAGAATCTGACAGAGTTTAATACAGCCCACAACAAAAGAATTTCCACACTAACCATTGAGGAAGGGAACTTGGATATTCAGAGACCGAAGAGAAAACGGAAGAACTCCAGAGTGACATTCAGTGATGATGATGAAATTATCAATCCGGGTAAGTGGTTTGCTTCCATCTTTAATTGATTCCCTGAAGGCCCTCCTTCCAGCATTCTCATGGGGATTCCTCATGGCTGCGTATGGATAAGGAGAACAGAAATTTGGTAGTCAGTATTTGTGATGTGCTATTTCAGAGAAGCTGCCAAATATCTCACTTAAGTCTTTGACCTCTTTCTATTTTCGGTTTCTAACTGAAATAACTGTGTGATTTGTGTAGCACAGGGATATCACACTCGACTTCCTTGCTCAAAACTCTGTCAGATGTTGGAAAAATCTCATGGTTCCAAAAGGAGGAAAGTGTTTAAATTTTTTTGCCGCCTTTAGAATCTAAATGGGAACTGAACTTGACTGTTTTTCATCTGTCCCTTAGTGCTTTCCTTACTTGTTGCCTAATGGATATTTGTCTCAAGCTCAGAGGTTTTTTCCTACTTGTCTGCATGTCTGGAACAAGTCATTCCCATGCACAATGATGCTTCTGAGGATGTATCCATTTTCAAATATAGTAGGGAGGTAGTTTCATTTGGCAGTGTATACCACCCAGAATGGCCACTTTGACTTATAAGTTTATGCAGTTTAGTGCTTAGGGCATCCTAATATAAACAGCAGTCATTCACATTACAAAAAAGGTAATTTTTTTCAGACTTTCAGAGACTCTACTTTGAAATCTTCTGACTCCTCCTTCAGGGTCCCCAAGGACCTCTGGGGCTGGCTGTTGTGCCTCTGAGCGCATGCAGTGCCTTGTCAGCAGCAGCTTTCAGCCCAGAACTCCAGTCTGATCAGTGCGAACTGGCCACCCATTTGTCCCCTTTCTCCATTCTCCACTGGAGTGGAAGCTTTTCCTACTGGAAGATCTGATGAGCCCACCTTGAGGCAAAGCCACTAGGTGTCCCCTGAGCTCCTCTCTGTACTTGGGCCTGCTTGCGCTCGCCGAGAGCTGCCGCAGCGCTGGTGTTGAGAAAGGTCCATGTACCAGTTCTTCGCAGAGGTTCCTTTTCCTGATAGATGTTCTGTCTTTTCCTGTATTCTTACTCAAAATTTGGCTATTCTTGCCTTTACAGAGGATGTGGACCCTTCTGTTGGGCGTTTCAGGAACATGGTACAGACAGCGGTAGTCCCAGTTAAGGTAAAGAGTAACTCCCAACTTTCTAATTAATGCATTACATTGATGAACTCACTTTATGAATTACACTTTAGAAACACAATGTTCTATAGTGGAAAATGTTTTATTGTTAAGCAAAAGTTGTGTTCATGTTTCACAATTGTCTTTTTTCAGCAGATTTCACAATTTCCTTAGAATTCAAGCTCTTTTGACACATGAAATCAATGGCAATTTTTTTTTCTTCACAAAAAGAATCACTTTCCAGAAATTCAGTATGGTAGTTCTAGGCATCAGTTAAAACTGTGGGGAGTGTGGAAAATAAAAAGTAAAAATAAGAGGTTTTTTGTTTAAATACTGGAAGTGCTAAAGATTTCATAAGGTTGTCTACTACAACTAGCAGAGTTTAGGCTTTGCTTCAAGGGGAATGTGTTGCCAGTGGTATATTTAATTTGAATGTGGTGGGGGTAGGGAAGATCTACAAAACTTCAGGGAAGCTAAGCAACAGTGTAATAGCAATTTTGCTTGTTGCTGGTATACAGTAAATAATGTATATGGAAAAGGATAATTCTACCTAAAGCCCAGACTGCAGGAGAAGATTCAAATGATCAAGAGTGAGACAAAATCACCCAAGTGATGTAGAAGTTGCAGTTTCTTATTTTGGGGGGAAGGAGGGTCTGTGTTATTGACTAAGGACCTACTTGGTCTTGCGTTCAGGACAAGCTCAGTACTGGCAGGCATGTGCAGGAGGTAAAGAGGTGCTCACACCTGATTGAAGTGAAACCTGAGCTTCAACTTCTATTGTCCCTTCCTGCATTGTGCACCTTTAAGAGTTCATTATTAAGTGGTTTTCAAGGAAACTCAGAAGAAATCTTCTGGGACAAAGACTTGAGATGTGGTCTATAACCACTTTATGTGTGGCTGGTTTGGTTGCCTTTTTGGAGGAAATGACATTGGCTTCAAGTTTAAATAGCCTGCTTGTTTCATGTATTTTGAGTAATTCTTTAAATACTTCCATCTACAGAAAAAACGGCTGGAGAATCCAGGAGCATTGACAACAGATGATTCTGCATCACGACGTATGCAAAACTTCCCCTACAGCGGAGGATTATACGGTGGTTTGCCCCCAACTCACAACGAGGCGGGTTCCCAATCGCACGGCGTCCATGGGACAGCACTCATCGGGGGGCTGCCGATGCCCTACCCCAACCTGGCCCCAGATGTGGACTTGACTCCTGTTGTGCCCTCAACAGTTAACATGAACCCAGCTCCAAACCCTGCTGTCTTTAATCCTGAAGCTGTGAATGAACCCAAGAAGAAGAAATACGCAAAGGAGGCATGGCCGGGCAAGAAGCCAACCCCCTCCCTCCTGATCTGAGTTGGGGTTTGTTGAGTTACGAACTCCAGAAACTGTTTATGTGCAGTATCGTCTTTTTAAAATTTCAGTGTCCTAACCAGATGTAACACCAAGATTGGAGAAGTGAAATATCCTTTAAAGATCTGTCTTCAAACGTTTTTATATGTCTGTTTAAAAGAAAAAAAGAATGTACAGCTCCCATCTCCTTATATATCTGGCAGCCTTTTCTTAGCCATTACTGGTCCCCAGAGGTGTTTACTCTGAATTTTGGTCCGTAAGTTGAAGGGGCAGAGTCATACAATTTAATTACCATTTATGGCATGACCCTGCAAATTTGTGTATTTAGGTGTCGTGCTTACTATGAGTAACGTTGTTCTTGCTGGACTTGCTTGTAGCAGGTCAGCTGTATCAGA
Organism: Tringa tobata; assembly: GCA_033628505.1. Classification (NCBI taxonomy): domain Eukaryota; kingdom Metazoa; phylum Chordata; class Aves; order Charadriiformes; family Scolopacidae; genus Tringa; species Tringa tobata. The sequence continues at coordinate 540,729 of JAHREE010000561.1, read as the reverse complement.
CATAAATATGTTTGTGGGGCCAAGCCTTTCAGAAATCCCATTGGTATGAGTTCTAAAACTTGCAAAATATAGGTCAGCTTTTATTTTTTTAAATATTCAAAGCCCCACCAATGTGGGGTGTTATCTTTTTTTTGGTAGTTTTTTTTTTTGGTCACAGTTTGTTTTAATTTCCACCTAAAACACTACAGCATCCCATTAGATCATGAGAGTGTGGAGCTGAGATGGTCGAGGAGGAGGAGGTGGGCTGCCCCGGCTGTGGTCCAGCATGGTGCGATGGAGAGCGGTGTGGGAGGAGAAGAGGATGGCTCCAAGCTGGTGCCAAGGGCAGTGTCCCAGCGTGGCAGCCATCTACACTCTACAGACAGAAAAGTAGTGCTGACTCTCTCCCCTGTGGTAACTTAAGGTGGAGTTACCACAGAGGAGAACAGTTTCTTTTAAACTTGGTGGCCCTTTTAAATAGTTTCATTTTTATTTACAAATGGAACTTGTGAGCTTAGGTATGTGTGAGATGCCACAAGACACACATAAAAATGAGCAGGTATCAGAGGACTTGTGTGTTTAACACCTACAACCACAATCTGCACGCTCTTCTGGCTGCTAGGAACAGCAGGGGAGAACTGAGCGCTGCTCGAAGCTAGAATATGAATTCTCAGCAGAGAATCTGCCTCGCCTTGAATGAAACAGTGCACAAGTTGGTTTCATATTATTAGATTTTTTGATGACTTCATCACTCTCCCATTGAATAAAATGAGCAGCTCAATTTGGATTGTTGCTCTGGCCCTTCACATCCTCGGGTTTACATTTCAAAATCTGATTCGAATGCTGTGCCTTTACTTTACACAAGGTAAGGCCAGAGCTCTGTTTTTCTTAAGTTTACTTTGGCTATTTTTACACTCTCTAATGCAGTTCAGCTGCCCTGTCACATTCCGGTGTTGTCTGGGGGTTTCTCCGGGAGGCGTGCGCTGAGGTGACCGCGTCCCTGGCTGTGGCTGTGCGGGTGGGACAGTGGCTGGAGTGGAGCTGTGGTGCCGCGCCTGCGTGGGACGGGGGTACAGAATCAGTGTGACTTCTGCATCTACAGAGCGATTGCTTCTATCATGTTATTGAGGTAAAAAGGAGCTGGCAGCTGCCCCATTTACAAGAGTGATGGCTTTAGAGACTGGTTGGTTCCCCTCCCCGCACATCCTGTCACACGGATGGATACAGAACCTTCTCCATGATACAGTTGTGCCGCTCTGTGATTAGCTGTCATATTATTGAATATGATTCAGTCCTCAGACATTCTGCTTCCAAACACTCCATGTTGACTTTTAAAATCTTTCTCCCTTTATTTTTAGTTTCGCTTCTTCCTGGTATGTAGAATTTTCTTTTTCCAGCCAGTCTGCTTTATGAAGGCAGCTCTCTAGCGTAAGACTAGTTAGGGCAAGTAAAAGTTGAACAGGTTTTCTTCTTCCTGTTTTTTCCATTTTGGGTTGTGTTTTGTTTGGGGGGGATGCGTGGGTGGGTAATTGTTTTGGGTTTTTTGTGAGTGACAAGATTTTTCTTGAAAAGGGAAGCTTTACTGCTCATTGGTTTTTAAAGCTCTTCTCCTCCCTGGGTTTGAAGAAGCTCTCATTATTTTAGAGCTTAGGGGCCGTAGCTGGCTGGTACCGGAGGGGACGGTGTAACATCTAGGGGCTTGTACAGAAGTTTGTACACTTGTGTAATATGTAATAGGCCTTTTCACACTTTCTGTTGAGCTTTTTACCTGTAACCTTTACTATGTTGTAAATTAAATGCAGATTTTGCCAGTTTGCAGAGTGTTAGTGTGTTCGTTCCCAGTCTGCGCTTCAGCAGGTGGGACTGCTGGTTGGTTTGTGGCTTGTTGAAAGATTTCTGCCATGGCCAAGCACAGCTTTCACTGCAGGTCTCCTTCGTAGGGCTGCAGCTCATAAACCTGCTCCAGCTGCTCTGCCCGTGCCCTGCATCGCTGCCCTGTCCCCCGGGCACTACGCTTCCGCACATGCGAGTGACGCTGAGAGGTGGATTTCAAACAGCAGCTACCCTTGTTTGCTGAGTGAAGGTTCACCTGGTTCTGGCATAATCCTCCCTCTGCAAAAGTTATATTTTAGAGCTTGACTTTGCTCTTCTTGGGGCTGCCCCGGCCTCTGGAAAGGCCCTGGACAGCCTGAGTGTGCCTTTGTCACCCTGGGGCTTTGCAGCTTGGCCAGGGCTCCCTGAGGAGAGCTGGAGTGAAAAACAGTAAACGGGGACCTGGTTAAAGATAACCCTGGTGCCTGCAGTGTAGGATTGAGAGGGATTCCCAGGCTTGGCTGAATTTAGTAATATTTAGGCTGTAGATGAGTATTTCTTCTCAATGAGGCAATATCCTTTACACAGCTGGGGCAGTTACATTTTTATTATTGCATGTCAGCAGAAGGCTGAATCTTCACAATTCATGTCCAAGCTGCTGGTCTGCCATAGGTAGAAATATTTGGTACGAATTAAGTAGGTAACTTTGTGGTCTGACATTTTAAGTGTTGTTGTGTAATTTCCTGTATTAAAGGAAATAGTGAGAAGGAGTCAACTTGCACGATAATCTAAAACACTCTGCAATGTGGAATGCAGAGATGGGAATAAAGAAGCGGAGAAGAATTTGCAGCTGAAAAAATGATTGAGCTAAAGAATAATGGCAGTGTTTTCCTGGAACATCTGTCCTTGCAGTACTCACTGGATTCTCGTTGTAACCCCCCTTCTCTCTCTTGGTTTTGAAATACAGGAGTGCAGTGTCTAGCAGGTATCCCGAGAGCTAGTAAGGAGCTGACACAAGTTCTTTTCCCGGTGAGCTGTGCAGTGAGACACCCGTGTGTTCGACTCTGTCACAACATGCCTGAAGGAATGACTTCTTGGAGAGGAGGTGACTTCTCCCTGTGGCCTTTTAGGAGAGCAGGAATGTTGTCCAGCACAAGGCAGGCGAGCGCCAGCTGAAGTGTGTGCTCCTGCATTTCTACCAAATGCTTCGAAACACTCAGTGGCGTGGGCAGAGACCACGGGGGAGGGTTGGACTGGAACAAGTGGCTTAGAAGAAGCCAAAGAACTGGGGCTGTGTAATGGCTACCACAGGGCTCAGAGGTCAGATGCTCAGAGGTCAGGATTTTTTTCAAAAGCAGTCTAATACAGTCAGGTAATTTATAAGTTCTTTGATCTCAAAACTCTGTCTTAATTAAGCAATGATAAGTAAAGCAGGGGAAAAGTTTCTGCTTTCACCTCTGCTCAACAGCAGGAGCAGCTCCTCGTTCATACCAGCTTTGTGGTGTTACTGGGACCTCCCTGCTCAGTGTAGGGGACAGGATTCTAGTGCACACAGAAAGCATGAAGTAAGGTTGTGGCAAGTTCAGGATAGACAACTATGTGTTTTGGGTCATAGGCTTTTAAATTAGCCTTCCCTGAAGGTCCCAAAGCTGGTAAGTCAATAAGAGGTACCTCCCGTACCAGCATCACGTTAGTGCCTGAGACTGACCACAGTGCTTTCCCTGGTCAGGCAGGACCTGCCTGCTCCACAAAGGCAGTAGCTTTCCAGCAGCATTGATGGTTGCTTCAGTGTTGTCTTTTGCTTCTTACGAATTTTCCAGAACTCATGTCCCCTTCGAGAAGCTTTAAAGGAGAAGCAGCTTAAGAGCCTAAATCTTTGTTGTCCACCCTCTTGCACAGAGCTTGTCATCTATTCTGGTGTACATCTGTGAATGGTTTCGATGACATTTGCAGAAAGGTAGAGGAGGAAGTCTAAAATACTGCTCTGGTCATTCTGACACATCTCACCATGGCCCGAGCTGTTTGCTGTCCTCCTGCAGAGGCTCCCAGATGGGAGCTGCCTGTGCGTGTGCTGGCCTTGGAGGAACTGGCCAGTAATACTGGACTAACCAAGCAACTCCAGTCGTGGCTGGCCTCAGAGGCTATTCTGGCTCATATCTTGGCTGTGATGGGTCATTTTCTGCCTGAGGTTCCCCACCTCCTTCTAGATATGTCAAAGAGCCTTCCCGTGCTTGAGCCTGGAGGAAATGGAAGCAGCATTTCTCCTGGTGGGTAAGCAATTGTGTGTTTATGCCCATAGCACCCCAGGAAAAGTCCTTTCTCAAAGGAGGCACAACCAGTTTTCTCCAGTGTCTTTGTAAAAATACTGTTTTTATAACTTGAAGTGCTACCAGGAGCTTGTTCTCCGTTAACCTCTCCCATATACGCGCTTTACCAGAGCACTTAGTTACTTTGGTAGCGATTTCAGAGTCCAGTGAAGATGAGAAAAAGCCTGGAAATAGGCTGTTTAGGCAGTGGTTCCACTGCTTGCTTCAACTTGGATACCTCAAGTAGCTCTGATAATTCTTGCTTATTGACAGGTCAGAGAAGGTTTGTGCTCCACCACAGGGAGCATTACAAACATTCAGGGTGAGGATGGTTCAGGCTTCGAGGCCAGTTCTGCTTGGGTCCTGGCAGCTGATGTGACCTCCTGGCTTCACGTGTCTTCTGTGCTCGTCTGCCTGGCGCCCTGTGTGTGGGGTCACAGTTCCTGCTTCTCTTTGAGGAGCTCTGGCCTCCTTCATCTTGTAACATCAGTCCCTTAACTGCAGGCGAACAACAGCAAAGTTCAGGACTTGAACAAGCTGCGAGGATGACTTGGGGACTGTCTGAAATCTGTGGAAACTCCAGGTGTCTGTCTGAAGTCCTGCAAGGCAATTTCTCTAGGTAATTTTTATGTTTCCCCAGTTGAATCTGGACGCCAGAAAAGCAGGGAGACCACTTTGCCTCCCTGTAGCTGCTGTGATTGGTGTCATATCTTTTTCATCCCCTTGACCTGAAATTGGCCTGTTCAAGGGTTATTCCTGACTTCACCATGAGAACTTTTCTCTGTCCTACAGCAGAGATGTCCTGTCCTGTCCCTGAGTGCTTCTGCTTCTGTGTCACTGCTTCACTTACACTGTTTTCCAGTCACGCCACATGAAGGAATTGGAAACTAAACCCTTTGGGGAGGAGGACTGGTACAATGAAAGATGTTGAAAGCTAAGCATCTTGCCCCTCTGAGCCTGGGGATGTTGTCCAGAGGCCAAGGTAATGGCTAAAAATGGGCAGAGTAAGCAAATGAGTGTCACAAGCCCAGGTGAGAAGTCTGAAGACTAGAAATAAAACCTGATGTCCTGTGGGGTGGAATGAAAACTAGTGGTGTCTTTTCCACCAGCTGTCACCTGAGCAGTAGGGACCTGACAGAACATCATTGTGTCTCCCTGAGTGTCTGCGGCAGGAACTCAGGAAGCAGCAGGGCAGCAGCTTGCACACAGGGGAGGGGATGTCCATGAAGGCAGAGAGCCTGCTGGCTGTTTCGGTCCAGATCCTGAAGCATTTTGGGCACAGCAGGGAGATTTTATCCAGGGCTCAGTTGGGGCACCAAGAACTGTCATCTCCATCTGATACCGAGTACAACCCATGGTGAGCAGCAGGGAGTAGCTTACAAGTTTCCAAGAGACATGCAGGACTCTGGATATGATCAACCAGCCCTAACTGAGGAAGACAGAACCGCTGGTTTGGTGACCATGCTGTGAAGCTCATCTGTCTCCTCCAGAACCCGCTGCCGAAGAGCTCTTTGCACTGACCAGCTGTAAAGGCTCCTATGAGGTGCTGTACATGAGATGTGAAAGCTGAAACAATGCATGGGACCATCTCTGCAACGAGCTCCCCTCTGCCGGGAGACAGCCCCATGTGGGTGTTTCAGACGAGCTGGTGCTCTGCAGAACCAGCTCCACTTTACATGTGGCTCTTCCCTGGTTGTGCGTGGTCATCAGTCCGGGAGCACGGAGACCCGTGTGGCTTATGAGAATCATTTGCTCATTGCTTCCTCTTGGATTATGTATGGTTTTGGGGTTTTTTTTGTGGGAGGAGTGGAATATTTAATTCCATTAATAACCAGTTTCTAGTAAAAGGGTTATTTCTGCTCAGCCTGTCTTTTGCAAAAGGCAGCTGTGTGGAACTGATAATAGCCCTCTGACTAGTGGCAGTTGCTAGCCAGTTTTTACTCATTTGATATCACTGGACCCATCTGTTAGAGAGGTTTTATGTTTTTCTTGTTATCTCTTAAAAACTCTCCGTTACGTGGTACGCAGAACACATCTTGTTGTACTGTGATGTAGGCTTCACAGTTGCTGCTGAACAGAAGTCTGGTCAAAACTATTACTCATACCTAGTTCAGCACATGAATTTCTGCAAATCACAGATTTTTTCCACCTATATTTTGTACATGATGTTAATGGGTGTGTTCTGCTCTGCTCAGGCAAATGCACAACTGGAGAGGAAAAAAGCTATTGTGTGGTTTCCTGGCTCACTGCTTGAGGCAGAAAGTGGAAACTTCTTCTGATGCAAGTCAGGTGACACCCATCTACAAGAAGGGCGACAAGGAGGATCCAGGAAACTGCAGGTCGGTCAGTCTGACCTTAGTGCTGGGGAAGGTTGTGGAGCAGATCATCCTGAGTGCCATCACAGGGCACGTACAGGACAATCAGGTGATCAGGCCCAGTCAGAATGGGCTTGTGAAAGGCAGGTCCTGCTTGACAAACCTGATCTCCTTCTACGAGAAAGTGACCTGCTTGGTGGATGAGGGAAAGGCTGTGGATATTGTTTACTTGAACTTTAGTAAAGCCTTTGACACTGTTTCCCACAGCATTCTCCTGGAGAAACTGGCTGCCCATGGCTTGGATGGGAGTGCTCTTCCCTGGGTGAAAAGCTGGCTGGAGGCCGGGCCGAGAGAGTGGTGATGAAAGGAGTTCAATCCATTTGGAGGCTGGTCGTGCATGGTGTCCCCAGGGCTTGGTACTCAGGCCAGTTCTCTTTAACAATGACCTGGACGAGGGGATTGAATGCACCCTTAGTCATTTCACAGATGACACCAGATTGGGTGGGAGTGTTAATCTGCTTGGGGGTAGAAAAGCTCTACAGAGGGATCTGGAGAGGCTGGATGGATGGGCTGAGGCCAATGGGATGGTGTTCAACAAGGCCAAGGGCCGGGTCCTGCCCTTGGGTGCCACCAAGCCCATGGATGCTCCAGGCTGGGGGAAGAGTGGCTGGAGCTGCCTGGCAGAAAAGGACCTCGGGGTGTTGGTCAACAGCCAGCTGGATTTGAGCCAGCAGTGTGCCCAGGTGGCAAAGGAAGCCAACAGCATCCTGGCCTGTATCAGGAACAGTGTGGCCAGCAGGACTGGGGCAGTGACCATCCCCCTGTACTGGTCACTGGTGAGGCCCCATCTCAAGGGCTGTGTTCAGTTCTGCGCCCCTCACGACAGGAAAGACATTAAGGGACTGGAACGGGTCCAGAGAAGGGCAATGGAGCTGGTGAGGGGTCTGGAGCACAAGTCTTGTGAGGAGCGGCTGAGGGAGCTGGGGGTGTTCAGCCTGGAGAAAAGGGGGCGGAGGGGAGACCTTCTCGCTCTCTCCAACTCCCTGAAAGGAGGGTGTAGTGAGGGACGAGTCACTTCTCGTAAGGAACAGGCGATAGGACAAGAGGGAACGGCCTCAAGTTATACCAGGGGAGGTTTAGATTAGATATTAGGAAAAAATTCTTCGCTGAAAGGGTTGTCAAGTCTTGGAAGAGGCTGCCCAGGGAAGTGGTGGAGTCATCATCCCTGGAGGTGTTTAAAAGATGCGTAGACGTGGTGCTCGGGAACATCGGTTAGTGGTAGCTTGGCAGTGCTGGGTCCCCTGCACCTACTACTGTCCATCCTCATCACCCTTATTAGAGCCTCAGCAGGGTAAGAGGCAAAACCATTTTGGGGCCTGGTTCTCCCACACTCTGCTACAGACATGTCTCCTGCAGCGAGAGACAATGCTGGGTTAGTCTTAGCACTGGGCTGGGTGGCGGATGGCAAGGGAGCACTTGTGGGCTTGGACAGCTGAACATGGACAGGATCATCAAGGGACTGTACGTGACACTGCAGTGCCACCAGGGCCTTCTGCTCTCACTGGTTCCCCTTTCCTGGCCTTCCTGCTGCACAGCTCCTCTGGCCTCGCCAACGAGCTGGGTCCTGCTTCCTGCCTTGAACAGTTCTATCGCCTGGTGCTTCACTTTCTTCTGCATGTGCTGCTGAGTCAGAGAATCTCAAAGTGCTTCCCTGCTGTCACAGGGGATGCTTCAGTAGGGGGCATCTGCTGGGCAGGATCCGAATTTGAACTCAAAGAAGAGAGGGTGCTCACAGAGGCCCCTCAGTCCAGAGACCATGTGTCTAATCAAAGCCTAAGCCACCCTGATGTCAGGCCCTGGGTGGCTGATGCGGAAGATGATTCAAGGATTGGAGCATCTCCCTTATGAAGAAAGACTGAGAGAGCTGGGGCTCTTTAGTCTGGAGAAGAGAAGGCTGAGGGGAGACCTTATCAATGCCTATAAGTATCTGAAGGGTGGTTTGAAGGAGGAGGGAGCCAGACTCTTTTCAGTGATTGTCAGTGAGAGGACGAGGGGCAACGGGCACAAGTTGGAACATAGGAGGTTCCACTCAAACATGAGAAAAAACTTCTTCACAGTGAGGGTGACAGAGCCCTGGAAGAAGCTGCCCAGGGAGGGTGTGGAGTCCCCTTCTTTGGAGATTTTCAAGACCTACCTGGATGCCGTCCTGAGTAACATGCTCTAGCTCTGGGCAATCCTGCTTCAGCNCCTATATCTCGGTGCCTGTGGAGACCTTTCTTGCTGTGGGGAAGCAAGGCTGTTTTGAGGAAAGGGGATGTGCTGGTTTCGGTTAGTGTGTGAAATACCACAGTAGTTCTCAGGGCCCTGCCAGGGCCTGTCCCCCCTCGTGGGCAGCGCAGGCTCCTCAGGGGGAAGTGGAAAGTTTCCACCCGGTTATTCACCTCAGGGCCTTGACTGTGTTTGGGGTGGCAGAGCCCTGACACGTTTCCTGCCTTTTCCAACTGCTCTGCTCTTCCCAGAGACATCTCAAACCCCGTGGGACAGCTACACACACTTCTGCAAAGCAGCCACCTCCTTCCAGCCATCCCCTGATGAAGTCAGGCTGAAGGCTAAGCTTCCAGGAGGGCACAACAGGCATCGCTGGCCCTAAAGCAGAGCTGCTCTGCAGCTCAAGAACACATCTCTGCCTCTCCTCATTCCCCTTTCCCTGCAGCTCTTCCCCGTCCTTGAAGAATAGAGGCTGCTTCTTACTTGGCTCTGACTCACCCTGGCCCAATCCTGCCTCTTTGCTGCTGGAGCTTGGCAGCCTGGAGTCCTACTCCTGGAAGCCTCTTACAGGCCAGAGCCAGTGGGCTTTTCTGACCGTGATTGCTCTCCACGGCCATGCTCATTGTAACTGTGTCCAGGGCTTGGACACCTCTATGACCCTGTTTATTTTTCCGGACTTCCCATGGAGATTTGCACGCTGAGTCCTCAGCTGCCCTTTAACAGCCGTGCTCTGCAGCCGGGGTATCAGCATCCCCCTTGAGCATGTCTCCCTCCATCGCTCACCTGGGATATGGAGGGCCCTGGGAATGGGGCACTGCTGGACATGTCAATGAGCAGAGCTCTGGGGAGCTGCATGAGCACGGGGTCTCTTGGTGTTCATTGTCACATATCCTGGGAGGAAACCTCAGCAGAGACCAGGCGGCGTTTGGTATCTTCTCCAACCACAGTCGGCTTGTTTCGTGCGAACCACGGGCTGCTCAACTGTCCAGCTTTGGCCACTGTGTGTTTCTGGCTCTTGAAGCGACATTTTTTTTTTAGACATATTTTTCTCTGGCTGATTTTCAAACTAATTCCTTCTGTTCCCTGTCCCACTCCTGTTTTCCCCAAATGGGTAGAAGAGCACAGGGTGGCTGTGGCCGTGCTCTTCTGTTTTGGACTAGACCAGCACATCATCTGGGGAACCCCTCATTCTCTTCCTGCAGCTGCAAACACGGGTCTCGGTTGTACCAAGATGCACACCCTGCCTTGCCAGGGATGCCCACCATGACCACCCTCACCTGTTCCCTGCAGAGAGACCCTGGAGTCAGCTTTGCCACTGGGGGTTTGGGCTGCCCAGGCAAGTGGCTGGTTCCTCAGGGCCTGTTTGGGAATGGAGGAATGGGAATGGTGTCCTGAGACCTTTGCTGTTGGCTGTTCAACTTACCCTGTGATTTCCAGAGCATCTCTTCAGCCCCTCCCTGGACTCTGCCTTCAAGCACCAAAACACCCCCAGAGGGATGAGCTCTGCAGATCTGGGAGCTTCTCTCTACTATACTGAAAGTTTCCTGACCTCCCAGAGTTAGTCTGGTCCTGACCTTCAGGGGTTCTTGACACTGATACAACAACTTGATACACACTTGATACAACAAAATACACTTTATTGGTACGAAGTTGTTTCTCCCAGGCACTGTCCCCCATTCCCACTTCTTGATGATGCAGCTGATGGCATCTAAACTTCTGCTGCTTGCGTTCTTCCACCCACTTTAGCTTCATTGCTCTAGTTCCACATGGGCTTGTGTGCCACTGCCCTGCTGTAAATCTTGCGATGTCCCATCAGCAGATGCTCAGCATCCATACACCTTCTGCAGTGATGCTGAGCCTGCCTGCCTGGGACAGCCTGTCCTGCTGGTGAACAGCCTAAACGGGGCTGGTGCACAACAGTTCCTGCTTCTCTTCCCCCGTATCCTCAGGCTGAAATGCACAACACCAGACCCATGCTCTTGCTGTGAATATGGAGGATTAAGACCAGATCATGGCTGATGGCTCAAGGGAAGCTGTTTCTCCCACCTGCCTGCACTGGGAACGGCAGACCCGGTGTTGAACACTGAGTTCAAGAAGAGGGATGTGGGAGAGGGACCACCAAAGGCCAACCAAAGTAGGGCTGGGTACATGATCTATGAGGAGTGTTTAAGGGAGCTGGGATGGATTTTTCTGGTGAAGAGGAGAAGGACAATCTCATAGCAGCCAACAGCTGCTTGAAGGATGGTTTTGCTGATAATGGAGCCAAATTCTTCCCAGCAGTGGCAGACATGATAGTGAGGGCCAGTGGCCACATCCCCAGCTTGGGAGCTGCAGGCTGGGCATTAGGAAGACACCTCTGGGAGGGTGGTGCAGCCCTTCAACAGATCGCCAGAGAGGTGGAAGGTTTCCATCCTTGTAGGATGCCTTTCTCCAAGTTTCTTTTCTACATTAAGTCCTGTCCTGCTCCTGTTCTTAACCTGCAGCTTCAGTTTTATTTGTAGGGCAAGTTAAAGGAAACTTGTTACAAAGATGAAGCTCATCAGGAGCAGCAGCTCTCAGAACTGCCATTTCTACCCCAGGGACTGTGCTCAGCTGCTTTGGCAGAGGACAGGGCTCATCTCTGCAGAGAGACAGACGGGTGCTGCTGCCTGTGCCCTGTGTCCTGGAGGTGTGGTAATTCGGCGCTACGCTCCACAGTGATACGCAGCTCGGACCCCCCAACTGCCCTCTCCCCCGCACACTGAACATCAGCCGGAGCAGGGGGCACAGGATGTGTGTCCCGGGGGCAAGTGGGCTTTGAAAGCCCAGCGGTGAGCAGGATGGAAGTGCCCGTGTGTGTGTAAGGAGTGAGGGCTGCCCGGACACAGCCCTTCGCTCGCTCTGGCATGGTCTGCCTGGACCTGCCCTCTGCTCCACCGCACATTCACTCCCTCTGGCCCAGCCTCGGAGGGGCAGGGCAGGCTGGTACATGGAGGGACACGATGGGGACAGGATGGAGCATCAGTCCAGGCAGGGCAACAGCCAGCAGAGCCGGGGGGGTCCATGCCTTCATCATCCCTCAGCACCAGCGGCACCACCAGGACCGGCACTGGGGGACACCAAGCCGTGCTGGGTGATGGGGGCCAGGAAGGGGGTTTGCCCAGCAGCACCTCAGTCAGTTTGTGCGGGCTGGAGAGTTGCTGGCAGCAGTCTAACGTCAGAGAGGGAACTTACCACCGCCAGAAGCAGAAGTGAAAGACAAGCAGAAGTGAAATTAGAGCCCAGAGCTGCTTCCCACGCGGTTTCATCTCTACAGTGCCCCAGAGCACCCGGCAGCACCGCCATGGAGCCCCTCTCCTTCCAGGAATACATCTGCTCCCTGGACCCCACCACCCTGCCCCGTGTCCTCAGGATTTGTGCCGGTGTCTACTTCCAAGGTGAGTGCTGGCTGCCTGCAAAGGGTGCCCCAGGGTGCCCCGTCTCCTCCCGCTGTGCCCCTGCACCTGAGGCTCTCCCCTCCTGCCCTCAAGATGGCTGGTCCCTGCCACGGGGGTGCCTGTGCCAGGGAGAGGCATGGGTCCTCGCGCCACCACCAGACACTAGTGGCTAAGGCACAGCTGCTTGCAAAAACACTCTTCTACACCCAGTGCCCACCCAGCTGGGTGCCCCAGTGCATTCAGCCACACCGCTAGGACAGTGGGGCACCAAAAGCCATCCAAGCTGGTCCTCCACTTCATGCACAGTTCTGGTCCCAGGCAGGGAGTCGTCTGCTGGTGGTGGATCTGGCAGGGATGGAGGCCACAGGGTGGGTGGTGGAGGAAGGTGGGATGGAGTTGCCCCTGGCCCCAGTGCTAGGAGTTCAGCAAGGGCATAGAGAGCAGCCTGGTCTGAGCTCTCTAGTTCCTCCTGGGCCATGACCCTAGAGACATCTTAGGTCAAGGAGAAGCCTTGAGCAATATCAGCTGGTGGCAATGCTGATGGTGAAACAGAGTCAGAAATTAGTAAGTGCTTTTGCTGGAATTCTGGAGCTCCCAAAAAAGCTGGGAATGGGCAGCAAGATCCTGGCAGCACCGATGTGGCAGTAACCATCAGGATTTGTAGAACTTGTAGCATTTGTTTAGGTTGAACTAAGTTTTAAAGAGTAGAACAAGTGGTTGGGGTGGTCTCACTGCTTCTCTGTAGCTCAGTTGGATGGATGATTAGTTTTCCCAGACACTTCTGGTGGCCTCAATAACATTTAACATTGCTAAATGAGTAAAACTGCTGCTGTTCCAACAACAGCAGTCAATTTGTTCAGCAGTGGCTGGTAGTCATGGTGAGGCAGCTGGTGCTTTCTACTTCACATAGCAAGGGGTCAGGAGTCACGCTCAAGGAGGGTGAAGGTTTGGTAGCAGCTCAACAAATGCAGAGGTTTATGGGCAGAAGGCGGCATTGCTTGTGTTGGAGGGTATCATGATGTGGTAGCGTAGCCTGAGGAGCTCCTGCTCCAGGAAAGGCTCATCTACCCCCTTGGCAGCGTGATCAACTGCTGACTCATTCCCACCCTATTTCTTCTCTGAGTTACGGTGGTTCAGCCTCCAGCCATTCTGTTGTGCTCTTCTGCACTGCTTTTCTCTTCCGTTACGACCCCTGCACAGTTACCAGCACTGGGAGCTTTCCAGGACACGGGCTGTACAAGCTTCCAGGTATTCCTGATTCCTTAGCAATAAGCGTCAGCCCAACAAAGACCCCTCAGCCAACCTCCTGGGTGTGAACTCCCTTGGCTGCTGGTGACCGGTGCTGGACCTCGCAGAGGGGTCAGCGCACGCTGGGGGTGAATCAGTGCTACACCCTGCAGGTGTGCCCTCCTGCACTGATGATGTATCTTGAACACCTCTGGATTTCCCACCACTACTGATGATCTTATCACTACTGGGATTGTATTAGCAAAAATTTGTGGGGGTTCCCAAGATGTTAAAAAACTGCTGCTGGTCTCAGCCCCTTCTTGGGCTCCTCTCCCAGCCACGCACTCCACCTCCTCTGTGTTCTTCATCCTGCTTTATGTTGCTAAGCAGCTCTGGCTGATGCTGTGGTGGAGCCAAGGAGTGCTTTTGGGTCCTGCCCAGGGCATCCAGCCAGCCAGCCGTGTGTGTCTGTGTGTCTTGCTGCCAGCCAAGGGGAACAGCCATGCCATGGGCGCGGGGAGGTAACTGGGTCTCTGCACCCAGGGTGTGAGGCACCCTTGTGCAGCCATGAGGCAGGGCAGCCTGGTGGTGGGTTTTCTCCCTTTTCAGGCCATGCCCTGGATGTTGTCACAGCGTGAGAGGGCATGGGAAGGACTGGAGGGTGGGGAGTGGGGCTTACACAATGTGCAATACTTTGTGAAACTTCCTAGCTTTTGTATACCTCTTCCTGTGGTTTATTTTTTCACATTTATTTCCACCTCGAGGTTCCCCCACTCCCGCTGGGCAGGCACTCTCCTGGCCATTCCCACCTGCACTCCACAGGTGAGCAGTGGTCAGTGGTGGGGCAGTCCCTGCGGCACCGTCTATCCCCTCTGCGCTTGGGCACCAGTACCCAGCATGGCTTTGCTTCCTCCCTTCAGATATTTATATACGCTGAAGAGATTCCCCCTGAGCCTTGTCTTCTCCAGGCTGAACAGTCCCAACTCTCTCGGCCTTTCCTCACAGGCGAGATGCTCCATCACCCTTGTGGCCATTTGTTCCAGTCTGTCCATGTCTCTCTTGTACTGGGGATCCCAGCACTGGACACAGCACTCTGGGGGTGGCCTCACCAGTGCTGAGCAGAGGGGAAGGATCCCCTCCCTCACCCTGCTGGCCATACTTTGCCTAATGCAGCCCAGGACACCATTTGCCTTCTTTGCAGCAAGGGCACGCTGCTGGCTCACGTTCAACCTGGTGTCCACCAGGACCCCAGGTTCTTTTCTCCCAAGCTACTTTCCAGCTGGGTGGCCCCCAGCATGTGCTGGTGCCGGGGGTTGTTCCTTCCCAGGGGCAGGAGTTTGTCCTTCTCCTTGTTGAACCGAATGAGGTTCTTGTCAGCCCGTTCCTCCAGCCTGTTGAGATCCCTCTGGCTGAGCACAACCCTCTGGCCTGTCGGCCCCTCCTCCCAGTTTTGCGTCGTCTGCAGACTTGCTGAGGATGCACTCTGCCCCATCATCCAGATCAGCAACTAAGAAGCTATAGAGTATTGGGCCCAGTGATGATCCCTGGGGCACACCACTAGTGATGTCTTCAAGTAGACATGGTATTACCGATCTCTGAGCCCAGCGATTCAGCCAGGTTTCAGTCCACCTCAGTGTCTGCTCATCCAGCCCATTCTTCATCAGCTTCTCTATGAGGATATGGTGGGAGATTGTGCCAAAAGCCTTCCTGAAGTCAAGGTAAACAATGCCCACTGCTCTCCCCTTGCCCACCAAGCCAGTCACATCATACTAGAAGTAGATCAGGTTGGATAAGCATGATTGTCCTACACTGACTAATCCCAATCACTTTTTCATCCTTTATGTATCTGTTAATGGTTTCCAGAATTGTCTGCTCCATCACCTTCCCACGGTTTGAAGGGCACGTGACTGGACTGTAGTTCCCTTTCTTGCCTCTCTTGAAGATATTTGCTTTTTTTCCCACCCTTCAGGAACCTCTGTCAATTGTCCATGACCTAGGTCAAAGAGAGTGGCCTCACAAAGTCAGCCCTCGTGTGTGTACGCCAACAGGCCCTGCGGGATTTTTATGTCAAAGGTCATAGAGAGTGGCCTCACAAAGTCAGCCCTCGTGTGTGTACGCCAACAGGCCCTGCGGGATTTTTATGTCTGTTTGGTGCTCCCTCACATGGTCCTCCTCCACCAAAGGTAGATCTTTCTTGCTCCAGACTTTCCCCCCAGGTCTCAGGGGGATTCCTGAAGGCTGGTCATATCTGTAAAGACTGAGGCCAAGAAGGCATTGAGCACATCTGCCTTCATTGTGTCACCAGGTCCCTTGCCCCAGGGACTCATGTTTTGCCCAGTCTCTTCCTTTTGCTGTTGATGTACTTGTAGAAGCCTTTCTTGTTGCCCTTCACATCCTTCAACACATACAGCTCCAGGCAGGCTTTGGCATTCCTAACCCCATGCCTGCATGCTAGGCCATGTGTCTCTGCTCCTCCTGGGCCACCTGTCCTGCTGCCACCACTTGTGCATCTCCTTCATATGATTGAGTTCAGGCAGGAGCACCAACCACCTGTAGGTATTCTGAGGAAGCGGTAAAGAACACCTTACAGAGGGTGGTGAGACACTGGAACAGGTTGCCCAGAGAAGCTGTGGCTGCCCCATCCCTGGAGGGGTTCAAGGCCAGGTTGGATGGGGCTTCGAGCAACCTGGTGTGGTGGGAGGCGTCCCTGAAGAGGACATGTCCATGGAAGAGGTTTTGGACCAGATGATCTGTGAAGCTCCTTTCCAACTCAAATCACTCTGTGATTCTATGAAATGCTGGTAGAGGCATTTTCTTTGAGGAAATCTCTCTCCTCACCCTGCAGGGTCCGTGTATGAGATTTCAGGCAACGAATGCTGCTTGTCAACGGGCGACCTGCTGAAAGTCATGGCTGTGGCACTGCAGAAGGTCATTTGTGAGGACACAGTGACAGGACAGACAACAGAGCTGCCACCAACTTTTAAGGGTGAGCAGGACTGTCCTGTCCCAGCCTGAACCCCATGGGTGCACTCCTCCTGGGGGAGACCTCTGCAGCCCCCATGGGCTCAGCCTCATTGTCCCACAGGTCTTTTCCACCCTGCCCCAGCCCCAAGACTGAACAAAACGCTGCAGACACCATTCCTGGAGGGCAGCCCACAGCAGAGCCTGACGCTACTCCAGGTGCTGGGGCGGTGGGACAGGCGACCACAGCCCCTGCTGTGCCCCGCCATCGGCCCCCGTGCCCTGCTCCTGCACCCCATCTACGAGGTGCACGCTCTCATGCACCGTGAGTCCAGATGGGGCTGGGGGATCAGGTGTACTGTGGGGTTGGAGTGAGGATGCTGCAGGGTCTAATGCTGAGGGGTTGGAGGGTGAGGCTGTGGGTCGTGGCAGGGATGCTGTGGGGCTGGGATGAGGGTGACAGGGTTGGGGGCCTAAACCGGTTTGGTGCTGGGAGCCTGGTGCACGGGGTGGGTGGAGCGCAGGGTAAGGGCGACTCTCCCCCTGCAGTGCGTCGGGACGTGGTGAAGATCCCCTCCACGCTGGAGGTGGACGTGGAGGACGTCACAGAGGAGGCGCAGCACGTCCACTTTGCCCGGCCACTGCTGCTGAGCGAGGTGCTGAGGATGGAGGAGGTGCTGCCAGCCCAGGCTGAGATCCTGGAGGGTCCAGCCGGCCCCTCCATCTTTGAGAGCACCTGGGTGTCGCAGCTGCATCGGGGACAGCAGCTGCAGCTCCACAGCCGCTCCTGTGCCTGTTGGGTCCTGGCCTCGGCCCCCAGCAGCAGCCGCCATTTCCTCCTCTCCAGCACCTACCAGGGCCAGTTCCGCCGGCGGCCCCGGCAGTTCACAGGAGTGCAGGAGCTGGCGGCTGGCCTGCAGCCCGGCCGGCAGCTGCACGTGGTGGTGACACAGGACTGTGAGGGTCGGGGGGATGACGTGCCCCCACTCGGCGTGGGCGACCGGCTGGAGGCCCAGGGGCTGCAGGGGAATGGCCCCAACACCCGGCTGCTCTGCCACCGCCATGGTGGGGAGGAGGAGGAAAGCGAGGAGCTGCTGCTGCCTCTGGACCTGGGGGGCAGCTTCGTGGAGGAGATGTCTGACAGCAAGAAGTATGGGCTGGCGGAGCTGCTGGAGCGGCAGCCGCTGCCCTGCGAGGTCCGGGTGGTGGCTGCTGACCCGGGGCTGGAGCGGGACGTGCTGGGCACACTGCCTGCCCTGCGGCTGGAGGCCCGCCTGGACCAGCCTGTCCTGGTGGGCAGCTTCTGCCAGGAGCCAGCGGAGAGCTTCGAGATCCCGCCGCGGTGGCTGGACTTCTCCATCATGCTGAGCGAGGGGCCCATCCGCGCCCCGGCGCCCTGCACCCGCCGATGCCGGGTGGAGGAGCTGACTGAGGCCTTCTACTACCAGCTGCTGGCCCAGCTGCCCAGCGCCCTGGCCCCACCACCCCCACGGCCCCCCAAACGGGCGCAGGCAGGGTCAAGCCCTGGGGGACGACACCCCTCAACCCCTGGATCCTCGCCCGTAGGCACCCGCCGGGCTCCATTACTGCCGCCGCTTCCAGCCCTGCCCCAGCCAAGCACCTCCAAACAGCATGGCCAGCGGAGACCTCCCAGGGACACAGGTGAGGCCCCTGACACATTCCATGCCCTGGCTCCTCCACGGGTCTCGGCCCAGAGACACACTGCCGTGGCAGGAGGACATGGCCCCCCAGCAGTGGCAGCGGGTCGTGCTGCTAACGGCCACCACCTCTGCAGGGCTGGCACATGGGGACCTGGGGTAGGGATGCTGAGCTGGGGACATGTGCACCCCTGCCAGCCGGGCCCCCATGGGGGCTGCACCTCCCCTTCCCCTCGTCCCCGATGCAGGGGGGACCCTTGGGTGGTTGCCCCACCCCTGTGTCCCACGGGTTGGGGGTGCCCACAGGGTCTCCCCCAGCCCCTTGTCCCACGTGCCGGGGGAACCCATATGGAGCTGTCCCATCCCCCTGTCCCACACACAGGGGGATCCAGGAGGAGGCCACCTTGACCTCGTGTCACACACAGGGATCACGGCACGAGGGGAAGCAAGGCTTGACCTCAGTGGTGATGTCACAGTGAACACCACCGCCCAGACCATTTTCTCTATCATCTGCCTCCTGAGATGGCAGGGAACCCGTGGCCCCCGAGGCTGGTGTCTGCAGGGGCAGAGCAGCTGCCACCTCAGCACAAGATGTCCCCCCACCCCGTGTCCCTGCCACGTCGGTGGGGAAGGCAGGGGGTCTCCCCTGCCAGGATCCTGCACAGTCAGTGGGGTGCGTGTCTGCAGGCTATGCCTTCCCTTCCAGGCACGGAGAGCGACAGCACTGAACACGATTACGAAACTGTTGATGACAACATTCAAAAGACAATCCGCAAAATGCAGGCAATTTTTCCTTTCTAGTCCTCTGGTTTCTGGCAGCCACCCAAGCCTCCAAATCTTCCGAGCCCTTACTGGTTCCTTGCAGAGGCTAAATGCAGCCCTAGGGATCCACAGCACAACCTCCCACTGCCTTGGTCTGGCAGAAAAGCGCCCGCTTTCCTCGAGACAGCCCCAGGGACAGAGTAAATCCCCCTGTTGTGCTGTGGGCTGTGTCCTCAAGCTGTCACCCATGGAACTCTGCCAGCACTCAGCTGGCTGGCCACCAAGATGCCACTGAGATGCCAGCTCAGGCCCTGGGACACAGATCTCTGCTCTGCTGTATTACCTGGGCAGCTGGGCTGGGATACCCAGATGGGGATGTTTTGGGGCCAGCACGCCCAGACATTGTTTGGTATGTGGGGTGGGATGGGGTTAGGAGGAGACATGACAAGGTACTTCACACAGCTCAAGCGATTTCCCTGCTGGGGCTCAAACTGCCGAGTGACACGTCTATGCACATCAGAAACTCACTTTTATAAGGCAGAAGCTGCATTTTTCTCAAGTACAGCCAAACTTGCTTTTCACTTGCCTAATTTCTCACCAAGGCTGTAGAAAGATGGTGAAAACATTGTGGCTTTAGGTTTTGCTGGCTTCCTTATCTGTTTTCAACTGCACCTACAACTGGAAGCAACGTTTGTCCTAGACCTCCATGGTCCCCTCTTGCTCGTGAGCATCCTGGTCAAAGTCTTACAGATTCTTGGCACTTACAAAGGCCCCTGCTGCTCTCATAGCATTGGATGCAAAAAAGGACCTGAAAACCAAGTAAGGACCAAAGTTCAACTCTTCTTTTCCTGGAAGTTTGGCAAAGCTCCAGGAAAGTGGCAGAGAGAAAGACCTCATAGTCCTGATGTGATTAAGGGAAGAGCTTACAAGAGGAGAGCTTTTACCTCCTGCATCACACCTTGCACTTCTTTCACGTTGGAGCAGGAAAATAAATTTCATTTCAGATCAAACTGTTGCATGTTTTTTTCTCTCTCTCCCAGTGCAGAGTAGCTTTGAGTTCAGTTTTCAGTCCGTGCCATTCCTCACTCAGGGCCCAGGGCAGAGTCCCAAAGCTGCAGAGAGGATCTCATTCATCCAAGCTTGGCTCAAGTCCCAGCTTGGGTTTGGGCTGGTGTCCTTCTCTGGCTCTGCCCTGCGATTTACACTCAGCATTGACACGCTCGCCTCAAATCAGCACCGTAGGAGAGACACTGACCGTTGCTGGTGAGGTCCTTTCACAGAAGAGTCACTGAAGGAGGGTGAACCCAGCTCTCACCTGAAAACAGGCACTAGCCATTCGTTAACAGCACTTAATTCATAGGATCAGAGAATGTCAGGATGGTTTCAGTTAGAAAGATCTTTAAAGATCGTCTGGTCCAACACCTCCCACCAGACCAAGTTGCTTGAAGCCCCACCCAACCTGGCCTTGAAACCCTCCAGGGATGGGGCAGCCACAGCTTCTCTGGGCAACCTGGGCTAGGGTCTCACCAACCTCACAGCAAAGAATTTCTTCCCCAGATCTCATCTCGATCTCCCCTCTTTCAGTTCCCCTCATCCTATGGCTTCCCTCCCTGATCCAGAGTCCCTCCCCAGCTTTCCTGGGACTGGAAGGGGCTCTAAGGTCTCCCCAGAGCCTTCTCCAGCCTGAACCCCCCCAGCTCTCTCAGCCTGTCCTCATGGCTTCATACGATCCAGCCAAGAGGCCACCGCAGTGGCAGGGACCAACAGGTGTCTCCTCAGAATCCAGTTTTTCCTTCTCTTAGGGGGAAAAAACAATCCCTGGACTATGGTTGGGGAGAAGATGGACTCCAGGGAGGAGGAGGGGAGCAGAGCTTCTTCAAAGTTGGGTCCCTTCACCAATCCCGGGTAACAAAAGCCCTGTGACTTGCAGCTCCCACAGCACCGAGTTGGCCAGCCCAGGAACCCGCCAGCCCAGGAACCCACCAGCCTCGGCCCTGGCTGCAGGTGCTGTTGGTCCAGCAGGACCCTGGGAACACGCAGGCAGCATCCAAAGGACAGGTCAGCGCAGCGCTCCTCCACCTGGCAGCAGCAAAGCACACTTGGGTCTCAGCATTCAGCTTGAAAGACCCCAGGTCCTGTATTTTGGCAAGGCATTCACCAGGAAAGCCGTGGCTCCTCGTGAGAGAACAGCTATGCACCTTACGGGGTTGGGGCAAAAAATGCTCCTGAAATGTTCCCATTAACAAATGCAAAACAATTCCCAGCAGGTAGTTTTCAGCTTTGCATTTTATATAACAGGGAGCATATCACGACCAAGAGGACAGAAAGAGGCTGCAGCAGCTGCCTTCCTGCACAAGGCAGGACTGTGCAGAGAAACAGATGTAAATCTGTTAACCCCACCCTGATACACCCCCAACATCAAATCTGCTGTTTCCTAACTTAGTGTCTTTTCTCTGTTATTCTCTAAAAATAGTTCTAAGAAGAAAAACTCGTTCCACATGATGTAATTCATTTGAGCTTCCGCTACTTTTGGTGGCAGTAATGATCCTGGCTATATTTGGAACACCGATACAACATGTAGATTTCTTCAGTAGTACATTTAATTTCTTAGTGTCCAGACAATCACTTCAATTTGGCCTTTTATAGCAATGTACTTCAAAAGCCAAGGAAAAAATAAGCATAGTTAAAGAAACCCTGAAAGCACGAGCTCTGTTTTTACCCACACGGCTAAGCTCTGTCAATGCAGACGATTCTATTTTTTTTTAGGGAGGAAAAACCTCTAGAGCCACACACATATGCAAGACTATCCATGTTAACATTTTATTGGAAACATTCAAAAGCTCTAGTAACAAGATCACATCATAGTACAAATATAGAGATAAATGCATAAACTAAACCAATTAAAATAGTTCATGATTACTGTACATTAGTGGAATATTACTCTCAGCTACCCACCTTGTGAATGAAATGGAATGAAAGCTGCATTAGGAGAAACTGCTCTAGAAACTAAAGACAATCTGCCCAGGACAAGATTAGAAAGCACTTCTTCTTTCTAATACGGGCGTCCTCTAAGGGAACAAACTGAAGGCTCTGAGGGTTTCAGTTTCCCCGTGTCTGCTTATGCTTTCAGTCACAGTCACAGCGTATAATCGAGTTCAGTTAACAGAATCTATACATTCTGCTTGTCCCTGCGCTCCATGGAGGCACTCGCAGAGTAACTGGGGCTTTCACAGGCTAGAAAGAGTAAAGATCACCTTCCACGTTGCAAAGCTCAGCAGGATAACCTGATACATGGACAAGCATTTGCTTATAGCTAAATCCAGCTGGAAGTAGCTTCACTCAGCATCCGTCGACTTATAGTGATCATCATCCACAGTGGAGTAGATGTGTCCCTCGCTGCTAAGGAAGTCAACTGCTTGCCTTTGATTAAAAAAAAAAAAAAAAAGCTAATTGCTAACTAGTTCATATTAACCCCTTTCTCTTCGGGATTTCCCATTTACAGACCCCACCCCTACTGTTCCCTTCTGGCATCTGCCCAGGGAAGCTCTGAGCAGTTTCAGTGCTGCTCCATCATCAGGAGATAAAGTTTCTCCAAAGATGGGGCAACACACTCCCCCAGCAGCTCTGAGACTCCGCCTGCCACAGGGGGAGGGCACCACTCCCAGTACTCCTTGGGCAACAGCAGTACCTACAACTCTGCTTCAAAGGGGGCAGAACACACAGAGATAATGGACGTTAATTACTGTCTTTAGGCTTCACTGTTTCACTAAGTCTCAGGGAGAAGTCATAAGAGATAGCAAAGGAGAAGGGAAACAGTCTATTCCCAAGCTTTGCTCAGCGTACAGAAGGCAAGGCAGTACTTGAACAGGAGAAAACACTGCTGAGGCACTGCAGAACTCACAGGCACCTAGTACTTTGCTACCGAACTGTTAAACAGCTTGTTTTGAAAATAGGGAATGCAGCATTTAATCAGTCCTTCAACTGACAAGCTGTTGAAGATTTCAGAAGCTCTGGCTCACCACTGCATCCTACTGGGAACATCTGAAATTACTAGTGCCGTTGAACAAGCCAGGATCTGGACTTGCCCACTGTTTTCCTCTCTGCCTCCTTTTATCAGGCCCCAGGAAGGACTGCCTGGATTTCCAGAACATCCTTTGTTTCTACACACTTACTTGATTGTTGACATGCTCATATTGTGGAGCTGAATTTTCAGCTCTTGAAGGCTCATACCTTCCGGGATAGGGCAGTTCTTAATCAAGTTTAGCACCTGGAAAAGCAAGAACAACCGTTAGCACACAGATAACCTTCTCTGTCATCGATGGACACCGAGGTTGAGGAAGAACTATCCATCTTCAAAGAGTAACTGAGGTTGCATTTCTTTGTCCTACATCAGGCAGCAGCAGCATCCGCTGTGACTGCTGTGTTCCCAGGGGAGCTGCTTGCCCCTACCTGACTCTGATGCGCTGTCAGTCCGTTCACTGGGAAGCTGCCACCCCCTCCATAGCCCCCCACGTCACTGATCCCAGCAGAGGAGAAGGACTGCGGTGCTCTTGACACTGACTGCAATTAGGAGAGGAAAATCGCTGTGGTTACACAGGCTGCCACGAGCCTGCAGCATGGAAGACCCAGTGTTATTTCACAGAAACGGTAATTAAAAATAGATTCCCAAAAGAAACCACTGGAAATAGACTGCAATAGACACACACTCTTCAAGGAAGAGAGAGATTCTCTTCCTCTCCAAGGAAGCCACGATTCCTGTTACACTTTCACTGTAGCCCTCTAACAGCTTCACACATTCCAGCCCCACAACTTGTGTACAACCTCCCAAAGTCCCTCTCTTTGGGCGATAACCAGTAACCCCGTAAGGGCCAAGATGGACCCAAGATCTTCACATACATACCGTAAGATTTCTTCTGAGGTTCATATGCGCATTGACAACCTCTAGCATGTGTGCGGTGAACTCGTTCATATTTTCCAGAGGCATGATCTTAAATGCCACCAAGCTTTTTTTAGTCTTTCAGAGGAAAAAAATAATAATAAAAGAAAATTAACATCACAGGAACGTGCTTAAGAGCCAGCACCACCATTCTCTCTAGGAAGAGGGACAGTGGCGGGTAGGGAGGTCGTCCGCATGCAACTGGTCCAAAGTTTTCTGACTTACACTTTCATGTATGATTTTGCAAGACAACACAGACAGGGCAACTTCTCTAACTGGCTGGTAATTAATTGCACTTTGCTTTAATGCATGCACCATTATTTTAATGATTATTGATATATTTAGTTACAATAGTTAGTTACGAGGCAACCATATCACATAACATGCTACAAGAAGCATTCCCATTAACCAGAACCCGGTCTAGGCTCTACAGTACAAACATGCAAGCTCCAGTACTCTATTCTGCTGAAAACAACATACTGATGAGGAGTGGCATTTTAAATGGGTCCCCTGTCATTGAATCATAGAATCGCCTAGGTTGGAAGGGACCTTTCATATCATCTAGCCTAATCATCAACCTAACACTGACAAAAACTTGCATTTAGGAACAATTAGTGCTTTTAAATATAGCCCTGGCAACAATATTCAAGGATTTGTTCACAGGAAAGGATGAACATCTGTGGATGTGGTGCTGAGGGACACGGCTTAGTGGTAACTTGGCAGTGCTAGGTTAACGGTTCAACTTTATGATCTTAAAGGTCTCTTCCAACCAAAACGATTCTATGGATCTATAAAAACCACAATTAAGTGGATATTCTAAAGGGAACCCACTAGCACTGTGCCAGATCACCAATCTTTCACGCTGCTGCTCCAGCCTCGTAGCATGGAGTCAGACATGGTAACATGCTCTTACCTGGAAAGACCGAAGATGACCAGCTACTTTTATGTAAGTTCCTGGAGGTACCACAACATTCTCACCACCTGCCTCCTAACAGAAGAAAAGGAAAAAGCAAGGTTTTGCTGATTCACATTTCTATTTCTCAATTATCACAAGAAACAACTTAGGAAAAGGGGCTTATCACAAGCAGACACAAACAGCATGCATTCCAACATCTAGTAAGAGCAGGCAGGTAAACATAATTGTAAGTGAAAAATAGAGAAAAAAAAAAATTTGCTCATTTGAACTTGACATCAGTCAAAGCCAGTTGTCTGCTCTGCTGTCTCTGTCCACCTCTCAGGGATTTTCACAAAGCAACAAGAGGAGAGAACCCTCAAATAGTAAAAAAAGCAAGAGTTCAACTATGTAACTTGGCTAGGGGAATGGAGGCCAGAATCTTTTTTGAAGTTACACTAAACGCGCAGCTAAGCCAACTGAATGTCTGCCTAACTACTATCTCAAAGGTGGTCAACTGAGCTCAGCTGTTCACTTTCAAATATACGTTACAATAACATGGGCCAGCTTTAAAGGCCTGCTCTACCAGCAGTGACGATTACCAGCATTTCAGGAGGTGCCCATCAGAAAACGAGACAACATTCATCAGCACATGCCTTCTTCTCAGACACTGAAGCCACATGGACACTCTCTGTTTGCTCCCTTTCCTTCTATTTCTACACAAAGGTATAGAGTACGCACCTCTTACAGCTGTGAAGTAATGGCTGAGCTGCTGCAGTTAAACTCTTAAAAACTATTCACAGCAATTCAATGTAGAACCACACATCAATTACAAAACTGAAGAGTCACGTACAGCCCCAGTGATCTCTGCTACAGCAGCGGCCCCCTTGGCTTTCAGAGCCATGCTATTCACAGAATCATGGAACTGTCAGAGTTGGAAGGGACCTCTAGAGATCATCCAGTCCAACTCCCCGGACAAAGCAGGGTTGCCCAGAGCACATCACTCAGGACGGCATCCAGGGGGGGCTTGAAGATCTCCAGAGAAGGGGACTCCACACCCTCCCTGGGCAGCCTCTTCCAGGGCTCTGTCACCCTCACTGTGAAGAAGTTTTTTCTCATGTTTAAATGGAACTTCCCATGTTGCAGCTTGTGCCCGTTGCCCCTCGTCCTGTCACTGGGATCCACTGAAAAGAGTCTGGCTCCATCCTCCTTCAACCCTCCCTTTAGATACTTGGAAGCATTAATAAGGTCTCCCCTCAGCCTTTTCTTCTCCAGGCTAAAAAGCCCCAGCTCTCACAGCCTTTCCTCAGAAGGGAGGTGCTCCAATCCCTCCATCATCTTTGTTGCCCTACGCTGGGCTCTCTCCAGTAGTTCCCTGTCTCTCTTGAACTGGACACACTATTCCAGTTGTGGCCTCAGCAGTGCAGAGCAGAGGGGGAGAATGACCTCCCTCCACCTACTGACCTAAGAGACTTTCCCAAGAGAAATTCCCAAGAGACTTTTCAGAACAGCCCCATCTTTGATGGGTTTTCTCCCTTGGCTGCTCCCGAGGCTTTTAAAGAAGTGCCTTCATAAGTAAGCGGTGCTTACATCAGTGTCAACCCACTGCCTGACGTCCATGGGGGCTGCCGTCATGTCGTCCACTTTGTAGAGGATGTTCGTGGGTGCTTTCTCGGTGTGCCGGATGATGCCCACGATGGTGACCTGCGCGGGAAGAGGGAAGGGTTCGCCCGGGAAACGCACCCGTTCCCCCGCAGCCTTCCGGCTTCCCCCGCGCCCACCTGGGAGATGTCCACGTCGCAGACCCGGAACGTCTCCTCCACCTGCTCGGCCGCCAGCAGCTGGGACACGGTGCAGGGCACGATGTTCTGGGAGCGGATCCTCTGCAAGGGGCGGCGGGACCGTCAGCGCCGCCGGCGGCCGCCCGCCCCCTCCCCCGCCCCGCCGCGGGCCCGCTCGCGGCCTACCTGCTTCTTCTCCGCCTGGGTGCCGGAGGGGGAGCCGAAGCCGCCCGGGGACTGCACGTAGCCCCCCGCGGGCCCGG
>JAHREE010000561.1:503686-513885 GCA_033628505.1 Tringa tobata | reverse complement strand
CGGGGGGCTCCCGCGTCGGTCCCGCCGCCGGGCCCTGGGGCAGCTACCTCTGCGACGCGCCCTGGCGCCTGCTCGCCTCCGCTGCCAGCGCCATGAGAAACCTCCTGCCGCGGCCGGACTTCGTTCTCTGGACCGGGTGAGGACGGAACGGGGGCCGGGATGGGGCAGAGTCCCGCCGGGAGTGGATCCCCCCGGTCGGACGGGCTCGGAACCCGCTCGCTGCCGGGACTCTCCTCAGCTCACCGCTTTCAGCCTCCCACTGCAGCTCTGGAGACGGAGGGATGGTGTCTGCCTCTTCAGACAACCTCTTCTCCCAGAGGAGAAACACCAAATACTGCAGGAATTGGCACTGGGGATTCTGGGGCCGTGCGTAGCTCTCGGGCTGGGATGCGATCCCGCCTGCTCGCTCTGGGGGTTGCCAGGGTTTGGAGGGGAGAAGGGGCGGCCAGAGGGGCGACGCATAGAGAGCTTGTGAGGGATCCAGGGCTCTTTACACAGTAACCGTTTTGGAGAGGTGAGATATGGATGTGTTTTATAATGCAAAATGGGGGCTTGGGGGAGAGCATAACCTTGATGAGGCCTCTTGACACCAAGCAAGAGGCTCCCAACAAGCCCCAGCAGTGAGAAACAGTAAGGAAAGGGTCACAACTTGCAGTCCTTCCTTTTTTCTGTTGTTGCCAGCCCTGTCTGACTTCACCCAAACTCTGAGTACCTGAAATGCCTGGAGGAAGGGATGTGCTCTTTCTGTTGGTGCACCAAGTCCTGCCTGTTAGAGGCAGTGGGAGGAGAGCATTGCAAAACAGACTTGCAGCTTTTCTTTGGACTGTAAAAAGGCACCTGGAAGACTTGTCTCAAAAAGGGGATGTTTTGCTTTAGAAGTGTGAGAAACCTCCTCAATGCGGCATGTTTTCCCCTAGTATGTCTCCAGAAGTGGGTACCGATTCCACAGGAGGTCTCAGTAGGACTTACAGGCAGTAAAAGCTTTATTTTGTATGATCATTGTGAGTGTATATGTCTGATTGTAACGTTTGCTTTTCTTCTGACAGGGCAACATCAACCTTTAATCTGCTATAGCCTCCACAAGTCTGCTGCACTGGGGGCATTCCTTTATCCCATTTTAATGAGAGTTGTTATCCTGCTGTTCAAGCAGCTTTGCTTCCCTATTGCTGATCAGATGTTGACCTGAGATTGCAAAATATTGTTCCTTGCAATATTTCCAGTCAGCTTTAGTGTTTATTAAATGCACTGAGGCAGAGTGAGCCTTCACTTTTAATGCTCGTGTATAGGTTTTTCAAGGTAGAATAAAGTGCAGCCTGTTTTCACTTTGAGCAATTCCTTGAAACTCCTTCAGTGTCTTGGCCAGCCAACATAGTGCTGGTTCCTGACCCCAAAAGCTTCAACTTTATTTTCCAAGAGGCACAAAGAGAAGTAAGCAAGTTTCTCTGCCTTGCTTATCCTTTTAGGCATATGCCCTGTTAAGTCACAGTGACTGTGTTGCTTTTATTTTTCTAGAGATGATACTCCTCACGTCCCCAACGAGAAGCTTGGAGAAGAAAAAGTTCTGCACATAATAGAAAATTTGACTTCTCTGATAAAAGAGACCTTTCCAGGTAGGATTTGAGGAGATGAGAAGGGGAGAGGGGCACAGAGTCTCATGGGAAGAGCTTACCAGGGTGGAGAAATTACAGAATTGGGAAGGAGAAGGGCACAGAAGGGCTGTGGTTGCTAGGACTTGTTTGTCCTCTCTCTGGTTGCTGTGTGGCATGAGGCATGTCTGAATTAAAGCATCTGATGCACACTCATTGTTTCAGGTTAGCTCACTCAGAAGAGAGGAAAATAAACGTTTCTGTAATTAGTCATTAGGACAGAAAAGGCTGCATGATTTCCTCACAGTTAATCCATGTCAGCAGTGGGGGAAGGAGCGTTATTGATGGTGAAAGCTCACTGATTCACCTGTAAAGCCATGTATCTGAGGTGGCTTGTCCTGAAGAAGGGTGGTCTTTGCAGTGTTGTATCCCCAGTCAATGCAGCCACACGGCTGGGGTGTGGATGATTCACCTTTGCAAAGCTCTCAAGCCACGCTGTGGGGCTGTGAGTGCCTCACGGAGCTTTGGTGCTGAGGAACTCTGAAGCAAGCATGGATTCCTCTGTGCCTCCTTATCTCTGTCTCTAGATACTAAAGTCTACGCAGCGATGGGCAATCATGACTTCCACCCCAAGAATCAGTTTCCGGGGAAGGAGCACAGGATCTACAACCGAACAGCTGAGCTGTGGCGGCCCTGGCTGAATGATACTTCTGTTCCCCTTTTCAGAGCGGGTATGACACCACTGGCTCACGTTGGCAGCACTCCAGGGAGATAGGGTGGTTAGAAGAATACCACAAATAGGTTTCCCTGCTTCTGTGCTCAAAGCAACAGTATTCGTAGGGTATTTTCAGAGGAAAGGTCCAATTTAATGCTAATTTCTGGCACTGAGTTCTCCTGCATGCGAGAAAATAAATTTATTTATGCTTTAGTCTCTTCCTTGAGTTACAGGGAAGTGTCCCTACAGGGAACTGAGTCTAAGCTCAGTGGAAGAAAAAAAGATCTTTTAAGAAAGCTGCTGATGCCGGCCAGCACTGTGGCTCTCCAGGGCTGCCCAGCTCCTGGTGCTGCATGCTGTCCCCATCCAGGGTCTGCCTCCACCCGGAGAGGCATGACACAATGAGAGGTACAGAGGGGGAGGCATTGCTCCAGATCCCCTTCCTGGAGTGGTCAGAGCACTGCTGGCACCTTGTCCAGACAGTGCCTCTGCCAAGGAGAGCTGAGAGGGCTGGAAGCAAAGGGATCTGGGGTCATAGCAGCCAGCATGACCATACATCCACCTCTTTCCTGGCTGGTTGCATTTTTCAGGAGCTTTCTACAGTGAGAAGCTGCCAAGCCCAAGGACAAAGGGGCGAATGGTTGTCCTCAATACCAATCTGTACTACGACCAGAATGACGAGACAGCTGGTGAAGAAGATCCTGGAGGGCAGTTCCAGTGGCTGGAAGAAACACTGACCAATGCCTCTAGAACAGATGAAATGGTATTGAAAGAAATGAATAATCAAACTTTGTAGATGGCATCTCCCAGCCTGGAAGCTCTTCTTACGCCTGCTTTCCACTCTGTGCAGTCACAGCAAGCTCATGCTCTGTGTGAAGCGTGGGCTTCGCATTCAGTGCAACTCTTTGCTTTTGTAGGTCTACATCGTGGGGCATGTCCCTCCTGGTTTCTTCGAGAAGAAACGAGGCAAGCCCTGGTTCCGGAGTGGCTTTAATGAACGATACTTGAAAATTGTGCAGAAGCACCACAGAGTGATTGCTGCTCAGTTTTTTGGGCACCATCACACGGACAGCTTTCGGATGTTTTACAGTGATACAGGTACTGGTTCTGGCCATGCAAGCATTTGCATGATAACTCTGCCAACCCCCAGAAAGTCACTGTTGATGAGAGTTTTCAGTGGCTGTTAGCTGAATGCAGCTGAGAGGCCAGAAAAGACCTGTGAAATGCGTTGGTCAACAAGAGACAGCAGTGGCTCTGATCTCCACTCCCAGCCTGTAGCTCCAGCCCTCCTTCCTGATTACCCTCAAATTTTGTCATTTCTCTTCAAATTCTTGCATGCTCCCTATTGATATGAATTGGACACGAACTGAGACATAAGGGAGCAGTTACCAATCTCTGCACTGGGGTTACTGCTGGGTTAGTGCCCTGGATCTCTTTTGCTGAGTGTGGTTCTCTCTCACACCCTCACTGCAAGAGTCTTTGGCAGCAGTGGAAGGCCTGTTCTCAGCCACAGCAGTCCCTGATGCTGTTCAATGTGCTGATTTATGGATGTACTGTTGTGAGAGAGATGCTGTTTGCAGTGTGATTGGTTCCCAGAGTGCTCACTGCAGCGTGGACAGGGTGTGATACAAGCCAGTGTCTCCCATTCATGGGTTGCTTTGCCTTTCTGTTAAGGTTCTCCGATCAATGTCATGTTCTTGGCCCCTGGAGTGACACCCTGGAAAACAACATTACCTGGAGTGAACAATGGAGCCAACAACCCTGGGATCCGGGTGGTCGACTATGATCCAGAAACCCTTCAAGTGTTGGTAGGGAATCCCCATGTGCTGCACACTGCAATTCTAGAAGAGTACTTCAGTTTCTCCTTGTGGGATTAACAGATCCCATAGGACTATAGAAGCCAAGCAGCTACGTAGGAGAGGACCTCAACCAAGATATTTCAGCTTCATGGCTAAGTACAAAGATTTAGTAAGAGCATCAGTGAGTAAAGTCAAGGTGACTGCAGTGAGCTGGGCCAGGCCTTCTGCTGGGATGAGTTCCCCAGGGCAGTGCAGGACAGGCTTTGTTGTGTTCTTTGTGTCTTTAGCTAGGTCTCCTTTGACATGTGCGTTACTACCCAGGTAACATGGATTGCAGAACTTGTCTTTGGAGACTGACGGACTTGTCAATGCCCTTCCAAAAACTTTTAACTATCTAGAAAATTACTTGCCCCCCCCCCCGACGCTTGCTAAATTGATTCATTTATAATGGATCTGAATTTAGGTGAATTGGACATGCCGCTTCTGTTTCCTCAGTCTTTTATTTGCAAAGAGGTAGAGGATGGGGTGTTTCTGCCTTTCTTTGCATTTGATAAAGTAGCTTTATACATGCTGTGTTTATATGTATATAGCATGAGAAATTAATGCTAAAATACACTGTGGGAGGCTGGGGAACTAGTGAAGCAGAGAGAAAAAGGACAGGAGACTGAGAACAGAAGTTGTCAAAAACTTCAGTTTGTTCAGAGTTGAGAAAATAACTTCACTCAGTAACACTGCTCCAACCCTTGCTTCTGCCAGTGGACAGTGTTGGTAGCAAATAACAGAGTGATTCTGAAGCAGGCTCAAAATTCCCGATGTTTGGAGGTAAAAGTCAAGCAGAGAAAAGCCATCCCTTCATCCCTCACCAAGCAGGGTGCTTTTGTGGTGAGCTCTGGAGGCTCTCACGGGAGATGTCTGTCCCCAGGTTCACATTTCCGTAGGAAGCACCTGTAGGAGGCAGCTCCCCTGTCACTGGGCAGGGAGAAGGGCTGCCCGTGATGAACACACGTGTCTGCGGTGCCGCACACCAGCGCCTGGGAGAGGGGCTGATCACCTCACCTTGAGTGCTCTGTTCAGTTTTGGGCCCCTCACTACAAGAAGGACATAGAAGTGCTGGAGCATGTCCAGAGGAGAGCCACCAAGTTGGTGAGGGGTCTGGAAAGCAAGTCATATGAGGAGAGGCTGAGGGAACTGGGCATGTTGAGTTTGGAGAAGAGGAGGCTGAGGGGGGACCTCATTGCCCTCTACAACTCCCTGAAAGGAGGGTGTAGAGAGGTGGGTGTTGGCCTCTTCTCCCAAGGGAATAATGACAGGAGCTGAGGAAATGGTGGGAAGTTGGGGCAGGAGAGGTTTAGATTAGATCATGGGAAGAATGACTTTCCTGAGAGGGTGGTCAGGCACTGGAACAGCCTGCCCAGGGAGGTGGTGGAGTCACCATCCCTGGAGGTAGTTAAGAAACGTGCAGACATGGCACTTCAGGGCATGCTCTAGTGCCCGAGATTATTGGCTTGTGGGTGGGTGTGATGTGGTGGGGTGTTGTGTGTGTTGTTGGTTTGGTGGGGTTCTTTGCTTCTTTGTTGGTTTTTTTTTTTATTTTGTTTGTTTTTTTGTTTTGTGGTGTTGGGTTTTTGGGTTTTTTTGGTTTTGGTTTGGTTTGGTTTTTTTTGTGGTTGGACTCGATGATCTCAGAGGTCCCTTCCAACCATGATGATTCTGTGATTTTGTGATTCTGTGATTGTAACCAATATTATACAAAAAATATACAAACTTATTTATATTTTTAATCTCACATCCAATGTGAGGTGTCCAAGCCAAACATTTCACTTGAGGCCTGGTCCTTTCCTGATCGCTCTTAGTTCTGGTTTTCTCTCCCTGCAGGATATGGTGACTTACTACTTGAACCTAACTCATGCCAACTTGATGACTGCAAGATGGGAGGAAGAGTATAGGCTGAGAGAAGCCTTCCAAGTCCCTGATGGCTCTGCTCACTCCATGCAAACGGTGCTGGAGAGGATATCAAAGGATCCACACTATCTGCAGCAGTACTACGAGTTTAACTCTGTCAGATATGACCTCAGCCCGTGCAAGGAGGACTGCCGCATTGATCATGTTTGTGCCATCAGGGAAGTTGATTTTACAAAATACAATGAGTGTATTAAAACCAGCAGCTCTGCCTCTGCCATCATCAATGTTTGGCTTTTATTATTCTCCTTGCTCTTAGGACTTTTGAGTCCTCAGCAAGCACTGTAATGATGGAGACCAAGAGCGAATGGAGAGAGCACAAGTTGACGATGCACATGAATCAGCAATTGCAAATGCTTTTGACATTGAGAACTTACTCAGAAATCAAGACAAAATCAGTGACTTTTACTGAAAGCTCTATGATGTTGATTTGAAATCTTCTAGAAAAGCTTTGTATATCAGGAAAGGGCAATGATTGCTACAAAGTCTCTTTTGTGCCAGACTGACCTGCATCAGGAAGTCTCTCTCCCATCTGCCCTGGCTTCTGAGGTAGTCTCGCAAATCAGATAAAGACCAGGCCTCCCCATGGACTTTAACTTACCAAGGATGAGAGCTGTGAGCTGCCACGTGTTCCGAGGAGTCTGCTGCCAGGTGGGTTCCTCTTGTTGGCGCATGCTTCTCTTCTGGAAAGACCACAAAACTGGTGACCCAGAAGGTCACCTTTGGTGGCTTTGCCTTTGGCTTAAGAGCAAAGCTGGGTGGGATTAGTCCTTCCTTTAACAGTGTATGAACTTCCATAAGTTTGGGCTGTGACTTATGCATATCAGTGCCCAAGATAAGCTCCAGGGTAAGAAGTTTGATTATTCTCTCTCTTAATAATTGATTATACCTCTGATAATAATTGATTATATCTCTGTGTCTGGCAAGATCATGGAGCAGATTGTCCTGGAAACTATACTAAGGCACGTGGAAAATAAGGAGGTGATTGGTGACAGCCAGTATGGCTTCACTAAGGGCAAATCAAGCCTGACAAATATGGTGGCCTTCTACAAGGGGATACAGAGTTGGTGGACAAGGGAAGAGCAACTGACAATATCTAGCTGGACTTGTGCAAAGCATTTGACACTGCCCTGGCACTGACACAACATCATTGTCTCTACATTCAAAGGGTTGTGGTCAATGGCTCAATGAGCAAGTGATCAGCAGTGTTCCTCAGGAGTCAGTACTGGGACCAGGGCTGTTTAACATCTTTGTTGGCAACATGGACAGTGGGATTGAGTGGTGCACGCTTAGCAAGTTTGCTGATGACACCAAGCTGTGTGGTGCAGTCATCACGCTGGAGGGAGGGGATGCCATCCAGACCTGGACAGGCTGGAGAGGTGGGCCTGTATGAACCTCATGAAGTTCAAGCAGGCTAAGTGCAAGGTCCTGCACCTGGGTCAGGGCAACCCCAAGCACAAATCCAGGCTGGGTAGAGAATATGTGCTGCCTGGACAGGTTCCTGTGCAACCTCCTCTAGGTGGACCTGCTTTGGCAGGGGGGTTGGACTAGATGATCTCCAGAAGTCCCTTCCAACCCCATATCATTCTGTGATTCATTCTGTGAGAATGGCTGGAGAGCAGCCCTGAGGAGAAGGACTTGAAGGTGTAGGTGGGTGAGAAGCTCCACATGCCCCAGCAATGTGCACTGGCAGCCCAGAAACCACCCGCATCCCGGGCTGCATCCCCAGCAGCGTGGCCAGCAGGGCGTGGGGGGGAACTCTGTCCCTCTGCTCCGCTCTGGGGAGACACCCCCCACCCAGTGCTGCCTCCAGCTCTGGGGCCACCAACAGCAGAAGGACATAGAGCTGTTGGAGCGGGGCCAGAAGAAGCCCCAGAGATTCTTGGAGGGCTGGAGCCCCTCTGCTGGGAGGAGGGGCTGAGAGAGTTGGGGGGGTTCAGCCTGGAGAAGAGAAGGCTTCGGGGAGATCTTCAAGCCCCTTCCGGTCCCTCAGGGGGCTCCAGGAAAGCTGGGGAGGGACTCTGGATCAGGGAGGGGAGCCACAGGAGGAGGGGGAAGGGTTTGACACTGGAAGAGGGGAGATTGACGATGTTACCGCAAACTGGCAGATAAAACTTTCTGAGATTCAATTTAAAGTTCAGAAAGCAGGCAGTCTTTATTGCAGCACTGGATGCACAGGGGATCACTCCTCCTATGGTGCACCCCAAATACGATTGTCAAATTAAATTTATACACAACAGGTATACATATTCAATGTAATTCCAAGAAAACATTAGCATATTCATTACATTTCAGAGAATTCATTTACATATTATAATAATAAGCTTTTGGGCATGCATAGTTGTGCCTTCTGGTGCTCCCCAGTTGGAGCGAGGG
Source organism: Tringa tobata (assembly GCA_033628505.1). Lineage (NCBI taxonomy): Eukaryota > Metazoa > Chordata > Aves > Charadriiformes > Scolopacidae > Tringa > Tringa tobata. Next base: position 505,450 of record JAHREE010000561.1, on the reverse strand, counting down.
TCGTTTGTTCCTCAATCTTCATCTTCTTCACCTGTCCTTTTGCTCACTTTTCATGTTGGCAAAACAGTCTAACTGCTTAATTGCTCATTAAAACTAATGATCTTCCTGCTACCACCTGTTTGTCAATGTCTGTATTTATTGCATATCACCGTGTTCTCAGGGCCACGCACATCCTTTCTTCTCTAAGTCCTTGAAACCATTTGAGGTGGTTGCTAAAATAGCTACATTTCGTCTCTAAAAGAAGATTCTCTACAGTTTATAAACTACATAAAATCTGCCTTGGGTATCAAGATGAGATCTGGGGAAGAACTTGTTTGGTGTGAGGGTGGTGAGAGCCTGGCCCAGGTTGGCCAGAGAAGCTGTGGCTGCCCCATCCCTGGAGGGGTTCAAGGCCAGGTTGGATGGGGCTTGGAGCAACCTGGGCTGGTGGGAGGTTGTTGTTTCAAGAGGCAAAATAGTTTTGGCGGAAAATCAAGCCCCTTGTGTTCTAACACTCCTCACTGGGGTGGGAGGCTGGGGGTGGCTATGTTTAAATTCTGAGTGATGCCCAATTCACCATTATCAGCCCAGCTGCGTTTAATAGATTAAACTATCCCGATTCCGGATACACTAACGTGGACTGCACCTTCCCTCTCCTCGTGCTGATGAACTAGCACAGCCACACTCTGATGTTTGGTCACGTTAAATGAGAAACTGAAATGGCGAGCTACTTCAGTGTGCAGTTTATTTAAGCAACAGATATGAAGGGTCTTATGGTTTGTCGTGATAAATACACTGTCTGCAAAGCATGTAAAGCAAGTAAAAATATTGTTAATGGTACAAAGCACGTGACAAAGTTACAAACACCACAGCCTGGCTGCAGGAAGCACTCGGTATAGTCTAAATCTTACCCAAAGGCGTCCCTATGGGGCGGAAGAAAGGCTGGTCCCAGGAGTCAAAGGCAGTCCGTGGTGGGGTCCTCCTGACTTGTTCACAACGGTATCTTCCCTAGCGTCCCCTTTCTTGGGCTATTTTTATACTATTTTTTACCTTCAATGTGGAGTTTGAGTGACTCTAGTCATAAATACCTTTATTATGATTGGTGTAAAATTATCTTGCCTCACTTTTAAAGGTAGAGTTTACGAGAAACTCAGGATGCAGACTCAAGGAGGAGAGGTCACACCTTGGAGGCGGGTAGCCTTCTGACTGGAGGTGTGTTTGGGTATAATAATGACATTATAATGAGCAGAGTTCGCACAAAAGACAGCATTTCATCAAAATTTGACAGGCTGTTGGCTCAGGGTAGCAAGTCTGCTCCATATCAGTTCCATAGGATCACTTTGTTCCCAGATCTGCTGTGTAGTCACAGAGCTTGGCCCTGGAATCTTCACTCCACTCCATCCTCTATGTTGCTTTTGCAGCGATATTGTTCCAGGAGCTGATTCCTGACGTACCAGCTGCTGCTGTGTTTTATCCTGGAAACCTTTTGATTTTATACCTTTCCTTAGTGTGTCAACAATGCTATATATTTTTAATAAAAATTATATTTTAGGAATTGTTCCACACCAGCGGGGGGGGGGGATTCTGCCCCCTCTCTGGGGAGACCCCCCCTGCAGTCCTACCTCCAGCTCTGGGGCCACCAACATCAGAGGGACATGGAGCTGTTGGAGCGGGGCCAGAGGAGGCCCCGGAGATGCTGGGAGGGCTGGAGCCCCTCTGCTGGGAGGACAGGCTGAGAGAGTTGGGGGGTTCAGCCTGGAGAAGAGAAGGCTCTGGGGAGACCTT
>JAHREE010000561.1:431658-498851 GCA_033628505.1 Tringa tobata | reverse complement strand
TCAGTTGTCCTGCCTGGGCAGCGTGAGGACCGAGGGGTGTCCTGTGCTGCCACCCTGCAGCCCCTCACCGCTCACCACCCCCCACAGGTGCCTCTATGCTCTGAAGGTGGGCTGGAAGGTGTGCTGGGAGAAGGCGGAGGAGGAAGAGGAGCAGAACCATGTTGCCTTCCTCTCCCACGACATCAGCATGCTGCGCCTCTTCGAGACCTTCCTGGAGAACACCCCACAGCTCACCCTGCTCCTCTATGTTATCCTGCAGACAAACAAGGCAGAGCCCTCCCAGGGTGAGGGGTCTGAGGCAGGGAGGGGGGCTGCAGGGGTGGAAGCAGAGCAGGCTTGGACAGGACAGACGGGCTGTCCATGGGGCTGCAGGACCCAGCAGGGCACTGTTTGTCTGTCCTTGCTTGAGGTACCATTCTTCTCCCATGTCACTCCTTCCTTTGATGTGACACACAGGGGTGTGGGCCCCTGTCCTGCACCCATGTGCCTTGATGGACTGTGCTGGGCCTGGGGTGGGAGGGTTGAAGCTGGAGGACCTCTGTGGTCGTTCTCCTACATGCCCCAGGAGGGGCTGAGGGTCAGGAGAGGAATGTTGGGGATGTGGACAGAGGGTGGAGCACAGGCCACCAAGGAGGTGCTTTGTGCCCGGCCTGGCGTGGGGAGCAAGTGTCACCTCAATGAAACGGGGACCCTGACCACGCTCTGGCTGGAGCCAGCGCCCACCTCCTGCCCACCCAGGAGATGGGGCTGCAGGGCTGCGCTGTCCTGTTGCTTCTTCCCCATCTCCTGGGCAAGGCTGGGCACCGGCCTCCTCCTCCTCAGGGAGGGAGGAAGGCTAAGGGAGAGACACAGGTGCTGAAGCTCCAACCCTCCACAGAAGCTGTTTTGGGAGCTGGTGGGAAGCTTGTTTTAGCAATAGCAGGCAGGGAGAGGTTTGGGCCCCCCTCGATCTGCCCTCAGCATCTCCACCTCTGTGTTTGCAGGACTGGGGATCTTTACCGCGTTCCTGTGTGTGGCCTGGTCTCTGCTGGACTACCACAAGTCCCTGCGCTCCTTCTTGCAGCACAAGTACGAGCTGAGTTGGCTCTCCTCTGTCATCTACTTCCTGTGGAACCTCTTCCTCATCTGCCCCCGCATCCTCGTGGTCGCCCTCTTCGCTCTGCTCTGGCCCTACGCCGTGGCTGTCCACTTTCCACTGGTGTGGCTGGCCATGTTCCTCTGGGTCACTCTCCAGGGCACAGATTTCATGGAGTCGTCTGGCCCCGAGCAGCTCTACCGCGCCATGGTGGCCGTGATCCTCTACTTCAGCTGGTTCAACGTGGCGCAGGGGAGGACGCTGTACCGCAGCATCATCTATCATGGCTTCATCCTGGTGGACAGCACGCTGCTGGCCCTCTCCTGGCTCTGGTGCCGGTTCCCCTCTGAGGAGAGCTCCTACCTCGTCCCGCTGCTCTCCGCTGCGCTGCCCTGCTACCTGCTGGGGCTGGCACTGAGAGTCACCTACTACAAGTGGCTGCACCCCAACGTGTGGGTGCAGCAAGAAGGCAGCTACGACACGGTGGATGCCAACAGGGAGACCGAGGGGCTGGAGTTTCGCTCGCTCTCGGTGCCGGATCTCGTGAACAGGCGGATGCAATGGCTGGCTCAGGCCCAGTTTGCCATCTCCCGGCCCGTGAGGCAGCGCTTCCCCAACGGGGCTGCTGCTCTTGAGTCTGCTGTCTGAGGCCGGCTCCTCCAGAGGGACTTGTCAGAGAGATAGATTTGTTGGTCCTGGTCCTCTTCTGCCTCCCACGGCTGCTGTTTTGGGCGGCCGGAGGGACCTGGCAGAAGCCAGGGGAGATGTGTGAGCACCCAGCACGGCTCCCATGGCTGTACCCTCGAGGACAGCCATGGTGTCCATGGGGGGTCCAGCACGTTCTAGTTGCACTGCTGTGTCAGCTTCTCGTTATTTATTATTAGCTTTTTCAGAAAAAAAAAAACAAACCAAAACAAACCAGCAACAGTTTGTTCTCTCTGTCTGTGCCGCTTTTGCTCAGGGAGGTGGGTCCTGATGGGGAAGAGCTTGTTCTCTCCTTGGCAGGGGCTGTCTCCTATTTCTGCTTGCAGCCAGGATACTCCTCCTGCTCCTGTTTTGCTGTTTTATCGCCCCGCTCAGGGAGGGGGAGGCGGCTGGGACTCCCCCGGGCAGGGCTGGGGGTTCCTGCAGCCAGGGGAGGGTGGTGCGGGACAGGGTCAGGGCGCGTGGGGCTGTGCCCCTTCAGAAACAGGGAAGCACGTTCCAGTGTGGATTCTTCATGGACAGAAATGTTGGTTTCTGCCCTTTGCCGCACTGGCTGGTCCCTGCCGGCCAGGAGAGGGGCAGAGCAGAGCTTTGTGCTTGGAGCTGGGCTGGGGAGGTCACCCCTTTGCCGCTACCCCAGAGCGATGCTTTTCTCCTTTGAGCAGCAAACGGTGTCTGTGGGGTGGGGACTGGCAGGGGGCTGGAGCACCCCAGGACCCCATCCTGCGGGGGGGTGTGGTGGCTGTGTCCCTGCCACGGTGTGGCTCAGCACTTCTGGCACGTGATGGCCACCTCAATGTGCATTTGCTGGTGTTCCCACCACTGCACCCCGGGCAGTGCTCCTGATGCCAGGACCGGGCCGGCCTTGGCTACGACCTGCTTCTCAGACAAAGGAAGTGTTGATGTAGACAGTGTGGGGCTGGGACGGCTCCTGGGCATGGACACCCCCTGCTTCCCCGGGGGTGCTGCCCCTGGCTCCGTGCCTGACACCCGCAGGACCCAGAACAGCCCCTGCCTCATCCTGCTATTGCCCTGCCAGCAGCTGTGGCACGTCCTGGTGTTGGTCCTTGGCCCCATGCCCTTGGCTCCATCACCCACCCTGTCCCTGGAGGGGACCCCACCGTACGGGGGAGGCAGCAGGCTGCTGCTGGAGGAGGAGCTGAACCACTCCTGCCAGCTGGTCCCAGAGCAGAAGAATCCGTGCCCAAGGACAGTGGCACCAGCAGCCGGTGGGGAGAAGGGCTGTTTGTCGGCCTGTGCAAAAGGACAAGGACGGTTTAGGTTGTGGGGGACCCTCCAAGAGCCATGGTCTCCCCTGGGAACCCCAGCAGCGCCGAGGAGCCGGTAGCACCACCACTGGCCGCCCAGGGCAGCGGGGTCTTGGCTGCACTGGGACCTGTGGCACCATTACCCTGATGCCATCGGTGCCACCAAGCCCGGGCCAGGCGCTCACAAGGGACCTGGACTGACTAGGGGTGTAAGAGAACAGGCTGAGGCAGTGACTATAGAAAATAAAGACTTTATTTTTTTTTTTTCCAGTTCATAGGACAGTTCCCATTACACGGACCATGAACAGGCAAAGGCTCCGCCAGCTCCTGCTGCCGAGGGGTCGGGAACCCAGTGCCTATTGCCAGGTCTGGCCACCTTCCAGACATCTCTCCCCCAGGGGTCTTGGAGGCAGCAAATATTAGTGGACCAGGTGTCTTAGGGTTTAAACCCTCGGCAGCTGCAGTGGGGCTGCAGGAGAGGCCGCAGTGCGTGGGACCGGCTGCCACTCGGGCATTCGGGTTTGTCACCGGTTCAGCTCCAGCCAGGTCAGGGGAAATGCGAGAGCACAGAGACAGATGCAAATCACTGCTCAGATAAAGATGCTGTTCCTGCCACACGAGACAGGAAAAAGTCTTAAATTCAGCCAGCAGAGGAAAAAAAAATAATAAAATAGTCAGGTCAACCTTTATTAAACATAAACACAGAAATGTACCATCAACCTCCTATTATAAAAGTACTTTACATACATTCAAGGAGACATCGTATAAATATCAGTATGAAATGTCACTGGCAGCAAGAGTTCCACGCTCAGCTAAAATTTTGCCATCTTAAAATTTCCTTAAAACATTTTAAAGTAAACAAACACAAAGCGAAGCCAGCCGGCTGCCAGGCTGCTTGGTGCCTCGGGTTCAGCACTCGCAGCGAGCGCCTGGGCAAAACCCATCCCACCTCACTGCACCAGCCCCTCTCCTGCCAGCTGCTCCGGGCATCAGTGAAGCAAAGGGGCCACTCGGCCACACCGGATCGTGGGAGGTTTAAGGCACAGGTTTTAATCCCAAAGTTCAGCCAGCCGGAGTACGAGACGTGCCCTGAACAGGCTGGGACACGTCCCAAGCCCGCTTACAGGAGACCTTTGGATGGGCTGGGGAGCCACAGAGAGATGTTCAGGATCCAGCACAAACTCTTCTGCGACTGCAAATAAGTCTTGGTCTTCTGGAGACACTTCAGACCCTGGGAGCAGTGGGGCTACTCCTTGGAGCGGCTCACTTCCCACCAGATCGGCCCTGGCTGGCGCAGTAACGACATGTCACAGGGATCCCAGATGATCAGGGTCTTTATGGACCCTGCAGTAACGGAGCCGGAGCCCTGCAGTGTCTCTCCCTTCCCTGCCCAGGGCCCACGCTGCTGCCAAACACCTACACACCTTCCCGGGCTGCCACTGCTGCACAGGGACACCCAGTCACACCCCGTGCTCACGGCAGATGGGAGAACATCCCCCATGGGCTCCTGCTCCTGATTCTCCTCAACCCCTGCGGCTGAGCAGGGCACACACGGCCCCAGCTCGCTTCAGGGCTCTGCTGGGCCAGAGCTGCCAAAAGACACCTACAGCAGAAACTGGCTCCTCACATTTTTCTAATGGGAGGAGAGGCCATGCTGCTCTCAGGCAGCAGCTTCTACACAGATGGCTCCTGAAGCAGAATTCCTGGGGAAATACACAGATCCAGAGCGCCTGCTGAGATCAGAGCACAAGGCCAACACCCAGCAAGGAGCTGGGTGAGAAGTGGACTGCTCCTAATGCCTGGAGAAACTCCTCTGATTTTTTTTTAATTAAAAAGCAGAACTGGATCGAGGAACATGTGAAACGGAGACCTGTGTCCAGTCCCGTAGCTCTGGGGATCCAAAGCCAGAAGATGCTCTCAGCATCTGCCCCCAAGTGCTGCCCAGGAAGGCTCCTGGGGCACAGCAGAGCAACTCCCCCAGCACTGATGGCAATCGTTCCTCAGCAACTAATGCCATGAAAGGAACGTGGTGAACACATCACCTGCTTCTGTGGGCACAGTCTGAGTGGGGCAGCACCCTCCCTGGAGCAACATGCTTCCAGAGCAGTTCCCTGGGCTCCCAGGCCGGGCTGGAGACCAGCGACCTGGCAGGGCCTGGGTGCAGCTGCAGTGTTTGATCAGCAGAGGCAACAGCTGCGGTGGGACACAGGTGACACCTGCCCTCCCTGCAGAAACCCCCAGCACCTGCTGATTTGGTGCCATTGGGGTACAGGCAGGAGGCAGATACCACTGGGCACAGCCTGACTTGGCACAAAACGAGTGCCCCGTGCCAGCCCCCAGTCTCCAAGTGGCTCCTTCTGGCTCGTGGTACTGCAGGTCACTGACTCCAGCCCTTTCATCTGAGACGACAGCAGAAAAATTAGTGTCAGCATCACTCCCAAGGCCAGTGTGCTCCAGGCTGCCAAGTCACAGTGTCTTAGAAAATTAAGTCCCTCTTAACAAGGGTTTTGTTTCTAACTATGTAGTTAGGCTAATGCAAAGAAGAATACAAGAAAATTGAATCTGATTTTACTAAAAGGAACTTACTCTCACAAATGGAGTCAGGAAAGCAGAGGTGAAGGTTAATAACCATACCCTTTCTTTGTAATATTAATGAGAATTTAGTTCTCTCAAATTATTCCTAGTCCAGACGAAGACTCTGTTCACATCTGAGCAGTTTGCAATAGAGTTGTGCTGTATCTAATGTTCACAGGCAGTTGTTTTCCTTTACAGGGAAAATCTGTGGGATCTACGTCTGGGTCATGGGTAGCCAAAATCCAACGATCTCCTTGTTAACAGGGCTTTTGCACACATTGACCAGAAGCCACTGGGATCAACTCAGACCAGCAATGCTTTCCTCTACAGGAACCACATATCCCAGAAACATTCCCTTAACTTTCTATTTTCCAGTAATCCCACATTGAGAAAATAACATACGGACATTGTAATAAATTAACTGCTTTGAACACTCAGGGAAGGAGAGAGGACACATTTCACAGCAATAGAGGTATTTTTGACATTTTCATTAATATTTCCTATGGAAAAAAAAAAAAAACATAGCTTTTTCAGCTTTGCGAAACAAGGGAGGGTCACCTCTGCCATCAGTATTTTTCTATAAAAATAAGGGTTTGTGTTTACTTGGGTTCTACAACTAAGCTGAACAGAAAGGAGAAGGCTGTTGTATCACCCTCCCCTCTGGAGACTACCTGCGAGAGGAACTCAGCTGGCTGCTGTGAGTCTCTTCTTCAGACAAGCCCTAGCTCTGCTGAGTCTAGTGCTTCTTTCTAGGATACCTTTGTACTTGGCAGGGCCTTGTGCTCCTGAGGCAATGACCTGGGGTCATGTTCTACTGAACAGTTTGCATTAGGTGTGTTTTCTTCATCAAGCTGAAAAGCGAGTCCCCAAATGTTAGAGATTTCTGCCTCCCCAGCGATGGAGAGGGCTTGTGGGAGCTGCAGTCGTGCCTTCGCTCCAACTTCTTACAGGAAGTCTAACTCGAGGGCTTGGTGAAGGGACACAAGGTCTGCATGATTTGTGATCCTCCAGAAAGGCATGTTGTGCTGTAAGAGAGATGACAAAGTCAGGTTTATCAGGGTGATTTTACAGCTGGGTGGAAGCAGTCAAGGTACACCCATGGGGTTGCACAATGTGGCGTTTGTGACAGCACCATCTGAGCACACCAGGTGCTGGAAGGACCTTGGCCCTATGCACATTGGTACTTGAAGCTTATCTTATCTGCACATCTGTTTATGATGGGCACTGGCACTGACTACTAGCTGCTTTGACAGTTTGATGGAAACCTTGGCACTTGGCTGTGAGCTGCTGCTTCGCCCAGGAAAGCCTTTCCCAGGGACCCTGTGTATATGACAACTCTGGCCGGGCAGACAGCATGAAGCCTGCAGAGATGGTGTCCTGACAACAACCTCTTCAGGCCTGTCCAAATCAATTGAAGTTTTTGCTCCTTGTTTCAGACTCATGGTAGATGCTGTGTATTGACCTGGCTGCTGGCAACCTAGTCCTGACTCACTCTGTGCTTCAAGAAATGCCATCATCCTCACTGACTGCTGCATGGTAGAATCATAGAATCATCTAGGTTGGAAGAGACCCTTGGGATCATTGAGTCCAACCATCTACCCTACTCTACAAAGTCCTCCCCTACACCATATCCCTCAGCACCACATCTAATCGTCTCTTAAATGCATCCAGGGATGGTGACTCGACCCCCTCCCTGGGCAGCCTATTCCAATGCCCGACCACTCTTTCCGTGAAGAATTCTTTCCTAATGTTCAGTCTAAACCTACCCTGTTGGAGCTTGAAGCCATTCCCTCTCGTTCTGTCATTAATTACCTGTGAGAAGAGACCAGCAGCAACCTCTCTACAGTGTCCTTTCAAGTAGTTGTAGAGAGTGATGAGGTTTCCCCTCAGCCTCCTCTTCCTCATACTAAACAGTCCCAGCTCCTTCAGCCTCTCTTCATATGATTTGTTTTCCAGCCCCTTCACCAGTTTTGTTGCCCTCCTCTGCACTCGCTCCAGCACCTCGGTATCTCTCTTGTATTGAGGTGCCCAAAACTGGACACAATACTCGAGATGTGACCTCACCAGTGCTGAGTACAGGGGCACAATCACCTCCCTATGACCAGGACATGCTACATCAAGCTACTGTTCTACAGGGACAATGTTACACACAATCTTAAACAGAAGTAAAACAGAAACTTTAAACCCTGAAGAGCCAAAAACCTCCCCATCTTAATGTAGTGAAAGAAAGATCTCTGGTGTCAAAGGCATAGTTGCCCCCTGGCTGCCCCTGGCCTGAAGTTCAGCCCTGGAAAAAGAATCCCTGCAGAAAAAGACTGCTGCAGTAATTTCCCTTTGCATCCACCCACATCTCACCTCTCCAGTCAGAAACTCACCTGCTTCGCTGCAACCTCTTCATCACGCCCATCTCCAATTACCACATAGGTGACTTTCTTTCCAAATCGTGACACGATCCTCTCAAAACAGCTCTCTTTACCTGCCAAAACATCAATCCCACCATAATGAGCCTTAGGCAGAGAGTAACAGAAGCCTGAACAGGTCCCTTCTTCCCCATACAGAAACACACTCTTGTCTTGCTGGGAAGGGGATAACAGCCAGTTCAGCTCATGAGGCCAGAAGCCACCACTATTACATGGCCAGCTGGACCACAGCAGCCACAGGCTGCTCAGCTGCAGAAATTGTCTCTCCTGTGTCAAAATCACAGCTCTCCCACAGGAGACCCCTCGATGCCAGGGACTCAGCACAACCCCTTACCTATTTTTGTAGCGCTATAAATATTTTCGATGGGAAACACCTCGCCCAATCCATACAGGAGAACTTTGGCAAGAGCTGGCACCAGTTGGGTGGTTGTGATCAGGATGTTCACACAGTTTTTTCTAAAAGAAGAAAAACACTCGTAAAAACACATCTATGGCCAGTGGTGCCGAGAGCTGCTCCGAGCAGCCTGCTTGGCTTTCCAAAGTGCCACGTGCTTCAGTGTCCTGCCTTCAAGAGGCTTTTTATGCCAGGATTTTGACGTGTGGTTATTGCTCGTTTGTTGTTTTTTCCTTTTAATCAGAAATTCTCTGACTGAAACACAATTTTTTGAGTGCAGTCCTATGAAGGGAACCTTCTGAACAACAGATGTTGCAGCAGAAAAATCCCAATAGGCGCTGAGGAGCGGAGCTCCTGCACTCGCTCCCTTTGCCTCCCAGTTCCTGTGACAAACAGGAGCAGGAACGCAGCACAACGCCGCACACACAGCTAAAGGAGAGAAAGGGCTGAGAAAGCCACAGACACATTTCCAGTTTCTGTACCTGGACTGTATGAGTAGCAGGGACTTCAATGCAGTTTCCAGCCAGGAATCCGTTAGTACTTCGATGTCAGTCCTTAGTCGCTGCAGAGCTTCCCTCTTCTGGGGGCTAAGGAGGCCTGGAAGACAAGCAACACCGGTGCTCCCAGTTGAGCTGGCAAGTCTAATGCAGAAAGAGCCATCACTCAGTTTAACAGCTCCCTGTTCGGTGATAAATAACACGGTACTGAAGGCATCTGAAAGCTGGAACTGTCTGGAGGCAATGGGAGAAACCAGCTTCCAGTGGCACAGGTAAGCCCAGACACCCATCTGTGACTCTCACCCCAGGGAGCTGGGTAGACACTTTTCTCCAATTATTTCAAACCACTTCCCAGGATACAAGCAACAAAACACATTTCCCTTGTACAAAGCACTCACAGCAATAGGTGTTGTCCAAGGCCACAGACAGCAGGGGAAGGAACTCCTGCAGTCACCTTCTCTAACTTCCTACTTCCCAAGGACCCTTTCCACTGCAATCCCTTTTAGATATCTTTTTTAACCCCCCCTCCCTTTTTTTTTTATCCCCCTATTTTTTATCCCTTTTAGATATCATGTTCTCAGTTTTGAATTAAACTCAGCCAGCAATGGAGCCCATAAGCTCAAACCTGCTCCCATCAGTAAATACAAGAAAGGAGCACTCCAAGTCTGAACCTCTCTCCACCCAGTTTCCAGCCCTGACGTATGAACCCTCCAGCCCATTCCAGCCCTGAACTGGCGTGGAAGGACCCACTGTGGGCTCCACTGCCAACTGCTTCACCATCTGGTAAAGATAGGTCCTGAAAAACTCTGCATCTGGATTTCCCACACACAAAATATGGAATAATGGTCTGATCCCTACCAGGAATAAGGGAATTGCAGCACACGGAAATGCAGACTTACACTGATAGATTTTTAAGGCTGAAAGTTCTCCTTTTGAACACCCGATTTTTCAGAAATATGTCCAAGAAAACATTCTATCAAGTTTGTTTTGCATAGGCAAAGGAAACCCAAACCCACCTGCCAGGAGGCTGAGTAACCCTGCCAGGGGGCTCCAGCAGCACCCCTTTCCCAGGGTGGCAATGCCAAACTCAGACTAAATAGAAAATTTATCTACAATGGATATCTGTGGTTTGCATCATTATTTCTACTTTGGCATTGGAAGGGAAACAAAACTATAAGATTGTAAGTGACTTTGTGAACACATGGTGGAGATGTCATATCATCCTGCACCTCTGCTCTGCCCTGCCCTGGTGAGGCCACATCTGGAGCACTGGGTCCAGTCCTGGGCTCCCCAGTTCAAGAAGAACAGGGAACTGGTGGGGAGGGGACAGCAGAGGGCTATGAAAATGATGAGGCACTGGAGCATCTCTCTGCTGAGGAAAGGCTGAGGGATCTGGGGCTGTTCAGCTGCAGAAGAGCAGACTGAGAAGGGATCTCATCGATACTGAGCAATGGCTAAAGTCCAGATCCCGAGAGGATGGAGCCAGACTGTTCTCAGTGGTGCCCGGGGACAGGACAAGGGGCAACGGGCACAAACTGGAGCACAGGAAATTCCACGTGTGCTCCACCAATTTCCACCAATGAGGAAAATCTTCTTTCCTGCGAGGGTGGCACAGCCCTGGAACGGGCTGCCCAGAGAGGTGGCTGCCCAGGAGTCTCCTTCTCTGGAGACATTCAAACCCTGTCTGGACTTGATTCTGGGTGACCTGCTCTGGGTGACCCTGCTCTGGCAGGGGGTTGGACTGGGTGATCTCCAGAAGTCCCTTCCAACCCCTGCCCATCTGGGATTCTGTGACTATGAGCACAACAGCCAAAAGGCTGAATGCTGTATTTCTTGACAATACCACGATAAAAGACACACTTTGTGAAGACACAAGTGAAAAGGCCTTCTGAGCAGCATGATATGTAAGTCACTTAGGCCTGTTCTAAGCAGAGTGACAGGCAGTCTTTCATGCAACAAAATTAGCAACGAACACTGTTTGCCCCTAAATTTTCTCTGATCACCCTTATCTATATGATATCTCCCAGACTGCACTGGCATGCCATTCAGTTTTGGAAGATGCATCCTCTTAGATTCCATGGATCCCACTTAGCACTAGGAAAGTGGCTACTTTTCACATCCAAACATTCAGGAAAGCAAAAGCTGTGAGAAGGATGGAGCCTGGCACCACAAACTCCATTTAGTGCTCAGATACTCGGGTGCAGGTGAACACTCACCTCCAACGTTAGTTTTGTACTTGTCGTAGATCTCGCGTACCCTGCGGTACCGGAAGGCCAGTTTTCTCATCCAGTCCACTCCACCCTGAACACCAACTGATGAGCTGTGATTTGCATTACTTCCTGAGCCACTGAAGCCATCCGTGGAGAAATTGTAGTTGCTGTTTCAGAAAAGCAGATGTGTTACATGTGCCACAGCAGCAGAATCACTGCAGCTTTCCTGGTGGGGCTGCAGCCAGGAACTTCAGCTCTGAGGGCAGCCAGAAAAGCACCTTGGAGAGGAACTCTGCCCAATCCCCACTGCACCCCAACAGCAGAGACCGACTTCTCTTGGCAATGTACTCACATATCCAGCTACATTCGCTGCCGGGTCCGAACTGCCGTACTGAAATGTACCAATTCAACTCTTTTTTCACTCCCTCCACTACAAAACCTGCCTTTGCTCTTTGCCTGCTCACTCCTCTGTCATACAGAGCATCCTTCCCACTAACCTCTTTCTCATCCCGCAGTGATAGGATCCCAGCATAGGATCTTCCAAACGTAACAGCTGTGTCTTTACATCACAGCTGTAGCTCCACAAGCAGATGAGCTGCTTTACCATGACTGCAGGAAGCAGGTCCTGCTTCACCACTTTCCCCATACTTCTTTCTCCCTCACAGTCAGGCACTTCTCAGACCTTTCCATGAGCCAGTTCAGCTCATTAATGCAGCAGAGAACTTACCCTTACCCCCCCGAGAGTGTGCACAATCAGCTCACAGAGGGATACAAACCATAGGGAGACTTTCAAAGGCCAGATCATGAAGTTTGGAGTGTTGGTTCTCCATTTATGACACGTCATTGAGTGCACAGGCAACATTCAACAGTGGACAATACAATTCACATCATAATTCCAAAAGTCTCAATGTTTTGTAGGTCTTCAGAGAAATACCACCCAGCTAAGAAACACCATTTGCCAAGTTTCATCACCTGCACAATGCTGACCTCCATCCCTTTTGGGCTTGAAGTCCCCACAAAAAACAGATTTCATCAGCTATATTGATGCATTCATCAATACATCACCTTAAATCTTGGCCATTGTCATCAGATGCCACATCTTCTATGTGTACCTGGTCACACTCCTGTTTAAGAAAAATAAATAAAGTCATGCTGTTGGAATCCAGAACATACTGAAACTTGCAGATAAAAGAAAGTGTGATATAAAACAATCCCCTCCCATTTCCCAACAGCAACAAGCCACGCCATACTGCCTCCACAAGCCTACACACAGCTCCCATCAGCTTTGTCTTCCAGCACTAGGTTTAACTCCTGAGCACCTACAGGTCCTTGCTAAGACTGGGATTTGAAATACCAGAAAAGTCTGAAAAAAGCGTGTTTCTATGACATTTTGAGTTGTCCACAAAAAAAGGAACTCCCAACACTCACTAAACAGGTTGGACTCAAAACTCACTTGTCATTTGAAACCCTTTTGCCATTTCACAAAAACAAAACGAAACAAACAAAAAATACCCCAAAACCACATTATCTGGTCAAGTATTGATATTCCATTTCATCAACACAACCATCAATTCCCTTACCAGAGAGCCACAGCACAAACCCCAGAGTGACACATCAGCTGGTGGTACTGCCAAGACTCTGGTGCTTCCCATGGCTGATTTAACCCCGAGATAAATTGTGAGATTTAATCCCAAGATAACAGGACAACAAATAAATTTTCCCCATTGCAAGAATTTCCCGCTGCTGCTGCTAACCAAGACCGATAGCTTTAAGTGTTGCTGTTGATCTCATAGTTAACATATCAGTGACTACCTTTCCAGCACAAGAGACTGTATTTGGGGTTTCTTGGGGGTTTTGGAGTTTTTTTCCTTTTTTTCTCCTGGGGCAGGGAGGTAACTGTCATTTCCACCTTGGAAAAGCTCACAGCTGCAAGCAGTCACAGCCACAAATGGAAATTTCATATAAGTTTCTACTTGTAACAACAAAAGCATCTTGTTTTCCCACAATGTGTATCAGTGATGCACTTACAATAAATTGTTCACTTTTCATATTCGGCCTTCCTAAGCTCTAAACTAGTCCTGTAAATTCTGCAAATTAGGTTCATGAGCCCATATTTGTGAACTCATATTGAAGACAACATGAGTCAAGAAATTTGCTATTTCCAACCATCTAATTCCAGATTCTGGCATAACCTCACACCTCCCTGTATAGATCACATTACTGTGTCCATTACCATGTGATAACATGTAATAGCAAAGCACAGAGCATTGCCATGATTGAAGCAAAGATTTATAATCAGCTTCTGGGGAAGTCATGCAGAACAGTGAGGTGTATTTAATTTGGCAAAGAATACTGGCCATGAAGGAGGATGGGAAGGGGAGAGCAGCAGAGACAGCTTGCAGGAAAGAAAAATGAAGGGTACTGTGGGACCTCCCCATGCAGAGCACACTGGTCTATGGAAGTGTGTCCTTCTGAGCTGTTACACAGCCAACGTAACCTACTGAGACACTGGCTGACATGCACAAATTGTGTTCTGTCCTTGGCTGAGTCAAAGTCCCTGAGAACTGACACCCTCAAGGTTACCCTTTCCCCACATTTCTGCTCTCCATTTCAAAACAGGATCAGTAAAAGCAAAGTGCTTACCCGTCTGGAATGAAAATAGAAGACAAAGCAGGCATCACTCTTTTTATTATACATGTTCAAGTAGAAACCCATAAGAGAGCTAAGAGAGCTCATCACACTAGCAGTCAGTAGAATGCCTGTCTCAGATAAGAGTGCATCTCTTTGATTTGGTTGTGCTTAGAACCACTTCACTGCTACGTTTCAGCACAAAGTGGCTCTGAAGCACAATAGCCCTCACAAACTGTGCAGCGTAATTCTAACTGGGTAACATGGAGTTTTGCCTTTCAAAAACATTTGCCATGTACCTCCAAGTCATTGAAAAACAAGTGAGTATCAGCTACTTCAAAAATCATTTCCTCCATTGACAGACCTGAGCCAATCACTAGAGTTGGGTCCTGGTAAAACAAAAAGAGAAAACGTAAATTCACTGTGGTTACAGGCAGAAGTAAATTGTGGTAAGACTTTCATCAGTTACATTGCACAGAGTTTCTACTGTGTGTCAAACCTGATATAATTTCGTATGCATTCACTGGTGTGAACTACAATTTCCCCAGTATTTTAAACTCAAAAATAAAAAGCACCCAAAAAACCAACAAACACATTCTGGTAATACAGTGACCCAAAATTTAACAAAACACTTTACTACTGCATCACAGGGACTGATGCATTTTCAGAAGCAACAAAACAAAACATTCAAAAATATTCAATATGTTTTGAAGAAGAAAAAACACTTCCTTTCACAGTGTGCTGTGACCTCAATAATTCCCAATGATAGTAACAAGAAACAGACTTTTTAAGACTTGCATTGATAGAAGGGAAGTGTTTGTGATGTCCATATCCCAGCTCTGCATAAAGGCAAATTTAGGTTTTTTCCCCACCCCAAACTGCCAACAAGTTAAAAGTATCACCTTATAGATTGAAAACAAAATATCATTTTCTATTCCTTTTCCAAAGATTAACATTGACGTCTGCAGGACAGATAGGGGTTGTCTTCCACAGAGAAGACAATATTACCTTGCCATATTTTTGAGCATAAGACCCTGTGAGAAGTGAGTGGAAGATTATGATGGTCTCATCCAGGTCCCAGAGAAACACTCGCTGCGTAGAGAACAAAAGCAGGTTAGAGTTGAGCTACTCCAAGCACTGAGCTACAATAATGGAGCAAGTTTTACAGTTAATTTTGTGGCCAGTTGCAATATGCTTTTAACAGATATGAACAGTATTTAACAGTATTAATCTGTTAAATACTGATCAGGCTGAACACATTATTCATTAAACTCAGTTTAATGTAGTGGAGTTTATGTACCGTACACTGCAAATATATATGCAGAATAAGGCTCTCTTGGTCAAACTATTTCCAAGGCTTCTCTTGCTTTTATAGTCCTAAAAGCAAAAACTTAAGAGTGCTAATGAACTTTAGAGCCCTGCTAGGGTAGTTTACTGTCTGTGATCTTGGAGGGCATAGGCAAATGACCTTTGTTATGGTAAATAAGGGGGACTGCCTGTCATAAGGAATAGCAGAGTTTTGGCACAGAAGGACTTTGACAAACTTGAGAAATGGGCCAACAGGAACTAGAAGTTCAATAACTGCGGTAGAATGACCCCTTGAATTGCTCCAGGCTGGAAGGAGCTGGAGGGTACAGTGGACACCAGGAGCAGAACGAGCCAGCAGCGCACTCTCCCTGTGGATAAGATGTATTGTGTGCTGGAGAACACCAAGTGTGCCCAGCTGGCAGAAGGAAGGTGCTGTGTCACCCTACTCGGCACTGGGTTACCCCAGATTGCATTCCCAGCTGCAGAGGTACGTGGGGAAATTAGAGAGCAGCCAGCAAAAGACTGTTGAGATGGTCAGCAGCCTAGAGGAGAGGCTGAGGGACCTGTGATGGTTTATCTCAGCAAAGAGGAGACGAAGGGTGATCTAATAGCAGATCACAATTAATTGAAAGGGAACTGCAAAGATGATGCAGACAAATTCTTCCCAGTAGTGGCAAACGGAAAATTGCCATGGAAAAAGAAGGGGGAAATTTGCCGCTTGGGAGATTCCAGCTGGAGAGAGAAAATCTCCT
Organism: Tringa tobata; assembly: GCA_033628505.1. NCBI lineage: Eukaryota > Metazoa > Chordata > Aves > Charadriiformes > Scolopacidae > Tringa > Tringa tobata. The sequence goes on along the minus strand of JAHREE010000561.1, from coordinate 483,020 downwards.
TCCCCAGGTGGACATGGCAGTTCTGGGATAGATCACTAGACAGGTACAGGATCTCCAACCTTGGAGGTTCTCAAGACTCAACTAGACAAAGCTGTGGTTCTAGTGATGGGGATGGCTCTGAGCAGGAGGCTGTACTAAAGACATCCAGATGTCTCCTCCATTGACACCACTATGATTCCAAGATGTGTTTAAGTGATGCTTGTCAAGGACCACTTAAGAACTCATTTGGGCCAGTTCTCAGATAAAATGGCTCATGGGAAATCCCAAATTCTCTCTCAGTAAAGTAAGAACTTGGACCTGTTGGAATGGGTCCAGATGAGGTCACAAAAATGATCAGAGGGTTGGAACACCTCTCCTATGAGGACAAGTTGAGAGAGTTGGGGTTGTTCAGCTTGAAGAAGAGAAGGTGCTGGGGAGATGTTATTGCAGCCCTCAGCACTTAAAGGGGGCTTATAAGCAAAATGGAGGCAGGCTTTTTCATAGGGTCTGTTGTGATAGGACAAGGGGTAATGTTTTTAAACTAAAAGAGGGTAGATTCAGACTAGATGTAAGGAAGAAAATTTTTACACTGAGGGTGGTGAGACACTGGCCCAGGTTGGCCAGAGAAGCTGTGGCTGCCCCACCCCTGGAAACATTCAAGGCCAGGTTGGATGGGGCTTTGAGCAACCTAATCCAGTGGAAGATGTCCCTGCTCATTGCAGTGCGGTTGGACTAGCTGGCCTGTAAATGTCCCTTCCAACGCAAACTATTCTATCAGTCTAATGATCCTCTTCCATTTCCACGCAGATACAATGAAAGAAAGAGAGGACGACTTTTACCACGACACTATTCTCCAATGCTATCTGTAGAAAACAAGGTTACTACTTACCTCCAGTTCACTGTCCTGTGAGGAAGAGGTATCTGCTTTCCTCTTCCCCCTGTTCTTCCCAGGCATGTTTTTTCTTGTCTGCTCATCTAACTCTTTACTTGCTGTTGCTCTTGATAATGAAGGACTTGTGGATGCATCTCCTAGAAGAAAGAAATCACAAAGCTCTCACCCTCTCATGTCTCAAACATAAAGCTTATAGCACTTGGCCAAAAACTTCCTTTGCAAAAGGTAAGATGTTATCCTCCTTTATTGATGCAGTAGTACTTGAACCCTTATTAGAACATAAAACATGATTTCTTTTTGTCCCATCATTTCAAAACAGCTCTGTCTCCTCAATTCAGTCCACTGAGCACCCTCCATCCTAAGACCTGTAACCTCCCAGATGTCTCACTACCCTGGAACTGGCTTTATTACTCAGTTGCTTCTTTTAATACTTCTTGAGCAAGCACCAGAAACCCTCAGTCTGGAATAAGCGTACAAAGGAAAGTATTTAATGATCCTGCTCCCTCCCAGATTTCCCGGACTAGTCAAAATGCCTTTTGTGTCACACACCACCACACAATGCGTGCTCTTTCCACCTCCGCATACACTGCTCACTCCTGTGCCACCGCAAGCCCTTGACTAACAGCTACACAACACCCAGTGCACAGAGTTGTCTGGAGTGTGGTAACCACACACAAACCCACAGTGTGCTAACTGGGAAACAGACATCATTTGACTACAGCTCCACTGGCCTATCCAAGAACTAGTAAAGAATAACAGGGATGATCTCAGCCCTGGAGATGCAGACTTGGCCAAGGACCATGGCCATGACTGTCAAGGATACATTATGAAGCCTATTCTGCCCCGGTAAAAACACCCTTCCCAGGGAAAAAGTAAAGCACCAGCACTTTAAAAACATTAAAATAATAAAAATCATTGCTTTGATATGCAGACTATTATGGCCACGATGGAAAATACTTTCTGTTTCCTGCTGTCCAGGCAGAAGAGTTAACATCCCAGACGTCTACCTAACTAGTTCAGAAACAGAACCAGAACCAAGAAGGCAGCGGACACAGCGGACTTGAGAGAGCTTGAATTCAGTCTGGGTCTGGAAGATGAGACATTGCAATTCCTATGAAAATTAACGCAAAACTGTGAACTTGGAGAATTCCTGAACAAAAAAGAATGGTATTGAAAACATTAACAGCTGGGCAATTCCCTGGCCAGTGTCTTTAAGTAACAGGTCAATTCCTTAGGTTTTCAACACCAAAGAAGAAGAAATTATCATGCGTAAATCTGCTGTTGCTCTCTCCAACTAGAGGGCAACTGCTTCCTGAACGAGGGAACGTGCCTGAAGCACCACACTTTGTGATTTACATCATCATAGCGTGGCATTTGTCATCCCCTGTCTGTAGCACCCCATAAGGTAAAGGTGAGAGAGGTCTGGAACTTCAGGACTATTGATCTGGGTGCTATGCTCACTGGCAGCCACCCATCTCTGTTTTCAGATTGCTTGAATGAGTTTGAGGATTTGGCAGAGCTCAGGTACTACTGATGGACTCGGGGAAGATGGAGAAGGCAAAGTGCTGCAGAGGCAATCGCTCACCTCCCATAAGCAGGATGATGCCCTGCCAATCTCCAAGCAAGAGCCACCTTGGAAGCCACCCCTTCTTCCTCTGCTTCCGTTTGTACTGCTGAAAATGACATTATAGGGTATGGGATATCCCTTTGGTCAGCTCAGGCCAGCTGTCTCAGCTGTGTCATCTTCTAGATTCTCATCCCCCTCCAGCCTGCTCGCTGTGGCGGTGTGGAGGGGAGAAAGCGCTGACACCGCACAAGTGTTGTTCAGTAGGAGCAAAAACACTGGTGTGGCATCAACACCGCTTTAGCCATGAATCCAAAACACAGCATCAGCAGAGCTGCTATGAAAAAAGTAAAGTCCATCCTGGTCAGATCCAGGGCACTAACAAAAATCAAAGGAATTTGTATTTTTTTCCTGCCTACCAATCTGTAACAGACAGCAGATTTCCATTTAATACTGTTTGACAACTCGGGATGAATCTCATACCTCCTTGGGTAAAATACAGGACGAAGTCCTAAGTCTTCGCTCTTGTCCTTGTTAAGTTTAGAAAACTGGTTTTCTAAAAATTTTTGGTGAGGAAATTTTAGTCAACACCACTGTGGTTGATACATGACATAGCACTGGTGGAAAAGGCCAGCCAAAGATGTAACTTCTTTAGATAGTCAATTAAACCTTTTCAATCCACTTCCTACACCTCTTCTCTTAACAGCTAAAATCATCTCCCCAACAGGTAACGCAATGCTTTGCAGATGCAAATCTGCTCACATGTGCAGCAGAACAGGTGTCATTTCCACAACGGTTTACATGATGAAGCAGAAGCAAGGAAAGGATGTACCCCCAGGCACACCAGAGACCAATCCATCGAGAGGTAATGGCCAAACTACAGTTCTTGAAAATGCAGGAGCAGTCCCAGAGGGTTCCCGTAACTGGGACAGGCTGTCAGGTAACCTGAATGCCTGCCTGTGGGAGAGAAAGAGCTGGACACTGGATACCATCAACTGCCCTGTAGCCCAAGAGAACACCCAGCCCTGACACCCGACAGAGTCAACAGAACCCAGGGAGCTGCTGTTGGCAACTCTTCCAGTCACCCCTGGAATTCCATCTCCCTAGATGGCATTCAGAGCACATGGTGTCTGCTGAAGCAGCATAAGACTTCCAATACACAAGTTTGGCTGGTCTACCTTAATACTCCGCACACCAGTGAGACCAGTCTGACAATGGAAGGCAAATGTCCTGTCCAGGTCAGCACGCAAAGGTGCTGCAATTACCTTTTGGAAAAAAGTTTTCCCCATGTCTGCACACTGTAGTGTTTATCACAGGTATTTTGCAGCCCCCCCTGTTAAAGGTCCAGCCCTTACCGGAGGAATGTCTCTGCACTGTCCGTGTAGGCACCATGGCATTTGGTTTTTCGGTTGGGTATGTAGCTGTTGCTAACGCAGAACTCTCTGTGTTGCTGTCTGCTGGTGTTACAACCCCAAAGCCAGAACTCGGGTAACACGTCTGGTACTGACTTTGGCCAAGGATCGTGTACGTAGGATATTCCTGTCAGAGGGAAGGATTAGTTATGATCATAGAATCATAGAATCATCTAGGTTGGAAGAGACCCTTGGGATCATCGAGTCTAACCATCTACCCTACTCTACAAAGTCCTCCCCTACACCATATCCCTCAGCACCACATCTAATCATCTCTTAGGACACTGATAGGACACTGATAGGACATTTCCTTCAGAAAACACTCTATATTAAGATGACTCTTATGNAGGACACTGATAGGACATTTCCTTCAGAAAACACTCTATATTAAGATGACTCTTATGCTAGAATCTGCCTGTCAAAGAGAAATCCCAGCAAGAGCACAGTCTGACTTCATGCTGTTTCTGTGTACGCAGGACATCTCCAACGAAGGATGAGAGATCTGGCTTCCCTGTGGTCCCCGCACAGGCAGGAGCCGGCAATCACAGGGCCAATCCTCTGTTTCCAGTTTCTTCAAAAATGAGTTCATTATGAACGATGTGGCAGTAACAGGGGAGTATCGAGTAGATGCCATGGCATCAGGCCACACACCACCTCTGTTCTGGAATTTGTGGGTTTGTCTTGTTATGTTTTACTTTCTGATATCAAATGTATTGACAGCAACAGAAAGTGGTCCTGGCACTGGCCAAGGGCCCAACCTCAGCTGTAAGAGCTACAGGATAAGCTGCCTTTAACTCATGTCCTGACTTCAGCAAGCAATTATTTTGCATGCTGTGATGAAAGGTACCCACTTACGGAGAGTATTTATTATTTTAGGAGGAGATCACTGAGCACTTGAAACTATGCTTGAAGATTTTAATTTCTGCTACTGATAGTAAAGAAAGCAGCCACCCCAAATGTCAGGTCACACTCTTCTAGCACACTGTGCACTCCCAATTCCCTCAAAGAACACCCTGGATTTGTGAATGAGGCACTTTGGCCTGCATGACTGAAAGAAAATATTTTTCCCCCCTTACAACTCCAAGCAAGTTTATGTTAATTAAAGCACCTTAAAAAGCAACAGCATAAGCACACAAGAATTTTTGTGCATCCGTTGCATTTTCCCCCCTTCCTATAATCTCCTTCTGCAAAGCTGAGACACTGAAGGGTTCCTTTGTATATCTAAATATTCAGCAGAGCAGTTAGCCACTGACAGCACTACATATTACCCACTGCAGGTCACAGTCAGGGGGAAGGGCTCTGTACCAGCTGCAGAACTTTTTGACTTCGTTTTATTCTAGCACCATCAGAATGGAACTCCCGCTTTACTGGGGTTTTTTTGTTTGCGTACAACCAATTTTCCTTTTCTTGCTGAGGGAGAACAAAGGCATTCAAAAAATATCCACCTGTAATTCTCCCTGGAAGTCTGATTCTCAAAATAGTTCTATTGTTTCTTCTCCAATGCCTCCCTTTCAGAGATCTCAGTACCCTGTTTAAGATTCACCACTCCATCTGCAGACAAGGGAACAGCTTCGAACAGATGAAGTGAGTTCACTGTGAAGGCCAAAGGGAAAAGCATCATGGTCAAAGAGACAGCAAGAGTCATTTTGCTGACTTCGAGTTACATACTGAGCCCTGCAACTCTAGCACCCATTGTGCTCCTTTTGAAGTGGTGCACATATTTGGCCTTCCTTTTTTAGTTTTGACTAAGGTGTTAAACAAAGGTGAAGGAGATGCTGCACATAAATATAGCAAGGAAGAAGTTTTACCTGTGAGATGGTGGCTACTGCTGATGTGGAAATATTGACAACAGTTGAGGATGTAGAGACTGGACTGGCATTGGTAGTTGATGCTGTAAAATTAAGAATTACTCCATTAAATGCTTCTAGAAAAGCACAAGAGACAAGACCAATTCAAGCTGTGAAAGAAGTACTTACTAGGCTTATGTGCAAGCATTTGTGTTTCCAGCAGCACTCTACTTGTAAGAGCCCAAAAAGAACTAGGTGTATTTTGAAACCAGTTACTTTTCAACTGGGCTTACAGGGAAGGAGAGCTACCGTATCTTTTAAAACAGTACTTTCAAATGTTTCAGAAGCCTTTTCCCTCCATGCCTGCTAAGGAACTGGAGTATAACTGAAATGGTTTCACATCTTTACTAAAAGTTTTGAGAAGACAATCACATTCCAATATTCAATTATTAGCCATGGAAAATCAATCAGAATAAATCAGTAAAATGGATATGAAGGTGTTTAAATCAGCTCTGACAAAAAATATATCTCTGTATTGGATTAGCATATTTAATCTAAAGAGATCAAAAAAATTTAAGGAAACATATAAATACTTCAAACAGTATAAAAAGGGTACTTCCTACTGGAGAAAGCATACAGATCTCCCCATGTCAACTGTTTTTTGCGTGAGACTTTCTGAAATAATCTGTCAACAGCTTGTAAGGCAAATTATTAGAGACATGTAGTTGTTAGTATGAATTTTAAGATGTTTAATAGCCTTCATTGTCACTGCATTCGGTTCTTCCAAAACACAGAAGAGGCTGCTAGAGCACCATCTGAGACCACCGGTCATTAGCAGATTTTGTGGCTTTACAGCCAGAGGGACACTCCATTAACCATTACCCATGGGGTTTTGGGATCCTTAAGGATGAGTGAAAACAAATCATGAAATCAGCATGAACAAACTCAAGACGTACTAAACCACGTGCCACCAACGAGCATTTTTTTGCTAAACCTTCTTTCTCTGCACACAAATAAAACCAAAAATCACTTTTAGATGCTTATGAAAAGACTTGCAGAAATCCACAGTATCACCTACTTTACCATCACTCTGAGAAAAGCCCTCCCTTTCTGTACCCAAGTGGAATCACCCCAGGACTGAAGAACTCAAGCTTCTGAAGGCTTCAGTCTTTCTACCCAGGGAAACAAACCCACCATGAACTCTTACTCAATGCGCGTTGTGTTATGGCAAGCACAGATACTACCTGGTGAACAGCTCCCGGAAAGAGGAATTGATCCAAAATACACCTCAAAAAAGATGAAAACCAAAAGAAACGTATCTTAAAAGAGGAGCAGAAATAAACAGTATTTACAAGAGGTGAGAAATGTGAAGGGTGACATCCCTGTGGAAGCAGAAACGAAGGTAAGTAATCAGCCCCTGGGAATCCCCTCATAGATAGGAGCAGTTGTGTCCAAAAACATATTGGAGAGAATTTTGGGAGAAGAACATTTAGAAAAAGGAAAAAAGGCTGCACTGAACAGCAATAATGGTAATGAAGATACTCAAGTACACACAGTAGCTATGCAGCTACTAGAAGCCCAGCTGTAAGAGTAAGGTACCTGTCACAGATACTCCTCAGAAGCAACTGCTAGAGAACAGATGTTAATTTCCAAATAAAACTCCTTCCAACTATACCCAGTACAGAAAAGACTGAGGCTGTTATTAGCTTGGGAAAATGCCACTTCCTAGGTCGCTGCAAAGGGCAGCTCTCCAGAAAAGACCCTCGCTAACACAAACCAAACCTGCCATGAAGTCAGAGGAGAGGAACTATCTAGAAGACAGATTATTCTATCACCTCTCTCAAGACTATCACGGAGAGCAAACAGAAAGCAATTATCACTTTTAGTGCTCTGAAGAGGTTGTTTCTCCACTGAGATAGAGAACAGAAATTAACAAATCATAGAAAAAAGATTCCAAGGTGTTGGGATTCTGGTAAAACCACAGATTCCCTCATATGAACTTCTTTATCTTAACTCTGGTCTCCTTCTAAGATTTCTTTTTTAATTACCCTTTATCTATACAGTGTTACACATCAGATCTTTACAAGCAGCTCCCTCAACACAGATTAACCAATACTTTCTCCACTGTGGGTCAGCTCCTTTTACCGGGGAATGGGCAAAAAACATGCAAAAATGTTTGGCACGGATGCACCAAAAGGGACCACTTCATGGTCTCAGGTTTGAAAGATCAGCAAACACAAGTATTGCCTTGAAGCTGCTGTGACTCTTTCTCTTTTCCTTTCTTTCTCCCCCACTTCCAGACTTCATCCTCAGAGGCTATATAGAATCATAGAATCATCTAGGTTGAAGGGACCTTCAAGATCATCTAGTCCAACCATCAACCTAACTCTGACAAAAAAAACATCACTGAACCATGTCCCCCAGCACCATGTCAACCTGTCTTTTGAACACCTCCAGGGATGGTGCCTCAACCACTTCCCCGGGCAGCCCATTCCAATGCTTGATAACCCTTTCAGTGTATAAATTTTCCCCAATATCCATCCTAAACCTCCCCTGGCGCAACTTGAGGCCGTTTCCTCTCGTCCTGTCGCCTGTGACTTGGGAGAAGAGACCAACCCCCCCTGGCTACACCCTCCTTTAGGGAGTTGGAGAGAGCGAGAAGGTCTCCCCTCAGCCTCCTTTTCTCCAGGCTGAACACCCCCAGCTCCCTTAGCCTCTCCTCAGAAGACTTGTGCTCCAGACCCCTCACCAGCTTCATTGCCCTTCTCCAGACCCACTCCAGCACCTCAATGTCTTTCCTGTCGTGAGGGGCCCAAAACTGGACACAGTACTCGAGGTGGGGCCTCACCATATCCCTACCTCCCCTGCCTCAATGCCTCATTCATCCTATTCCCTTTTGCTCCACTTGTTTTCAAAGATGTTTCAACCCGCTTCATGTGCTAGGAAGGGAAATAGCAATTAATGGTTTTTATGCTTCACTTGGCTGCTTTTCTCTCACAGGGAAGGAAGAGGCGAGGCAAGAAGCAGCCATTCCTCCCATGTCACTCCCGGTGCTTCCAAGTGCCTCTGCGACATACTGCCACAGCCATCGCTCAGGTGAGAACAAGCAGCAAATTCTCAGTTGCTAAATGCATCTGACATTCAACAGGGTTCAAATATTGCATTACTCGAGTCCAGCATCTGCAGATTAACCCATATCCATGCACTGAAACACCCCTCTGGTGGGACAGCAGCATGGTACAGCTGTGCGTCACCCTACTGCTTTGACTGGAAAGAAAAGACAGATTTTCAAGAGATTACTAACAAAGCAGCCTTGGCCATCCTTCCAGCTCCTGCCCTCCACCACCTCCAAGCATTGACCTCACCCCTGTCCTGGGTTGAGAGACACAGGACTAACTTTTCTTCTAACACTGGGGAAAATTGCACTTTTAGAAGACTCTAGTGTCTGAATTTGTGAAAATATTTACTTTATAGCCAGCCAGGCTCTGTGGGATTCAAGGTCTTGGTGTTTTCAAGCCTTGCCAGGTGCAGGGACAAGGAGGAGCAAGGCCTGGGCATTTGACCCAGGCTGGCCAACAGGATTATTTCATACTATGAACATCACATTCAATACAAAAGTTTGCTGCGTAGCTCTCTCTCCCTTGATGGCGGTGGGTCCAGACAACTCCTTGCCCCGGTACCGGACCCCTGAGGCCTTCCCTTCCTCCTGAAGCCATTGCGCTGGCAGTGTCCGCCATTTGCTGTCCCTGCTGGGAGTGCACAGCTTCCTGCTGATAGAATTGGCTAAGTATAATTCTTGTACATATTATATCAGTATTGGGATTAATACTGGTTCTTTAGTATTATTGTTAATTATTTAGTCTTAGTCTACTAAATCTATTTATATTTCAACCCTTGTGTTTCTTTGCGTTCCCCAATTCCCCTCTCTGGGTGGGGAGGGGTCATCGGGTGATAGAATAATTGTCTAAAGGACAATAGATCGTTATGGGTTTTCTCAAACCACAACAACCCCGCAGCAGGCTGCTTGCTAATTTGACAAAAAGGAAAAGTAGCAAATCTGAAAAAGGAAGAGTTTCCTGCCAGTTTGCAAAAAGCTTTTCAAAAAAGCAATAGCATTTACACAATTCAAGTGATTTTTTCACACTTTCGAAGAGCGGCCTGCAGGGAAGCTCTCCTCAAGTCACACATTCTCACAGGAACGCAGATCGACTGGTTTAAAATCCTTCTGCAGAGCGAGGCCTGAAGGTGGCTCTGTCACCTCCCCAGTCCCCAGGGACCCCTGTGCTCCCCATGGTACATCACTGGCAAATGTCAGGGGTTACCTTACGCAAAATCATTTCTGACACTTGGTAATTAGAGCTATACAAGACTATAATTCATTCTGCCAGTGGGAGTACCTGGAGGAACGTTATGTTTGAAGGAAAGTAGTATTTCCAGTGTTGTATGGCTCATGTTATGAAGGTGAAAAGTAAATTAATGATAAACATTATGCTGGGCCATTTACTGTCACAATGATGCAAGCACGACATACCATTTGGCGTTGCTATCAGATATGCTAAAACCCTCTTATTGCTAATTTGAAGAGTCAATTCCCTTTTACTTGGTACTCATTAGACCACATCTGGATACAACATTCAGTTTAGGGCCTCAAGCACAAGAAACATGTTGATAAAATTCAGTGGGTCAGGCAAAGATCCACCAACACAGTTGGGGAGCTGCAGCACGTGCCCTGCCAGGGGCAGCTCGGGAGAGCAGGACTGTCCAGCCTGGAGAAGAGACAGCTCTGGGATACCCGCGAGCAGCCTGCTGGTACCTGCATGGAGGTCATCAAGAAGACAGAGAGAGGCTCTTTTTGTAGGTGCACAGCAGGAGAAGGAGAGAAACAGTCTCAACATGAATGAGGGGATGCACCAAGGTGATAATATTAAAAAAGTTTCACCATGATGATAGTCAGGCACTGGAATTGGTGAAATCACCATCGTTGGAGGTTTTTGAGACCCAACTGGATAAAGCCCTGAGCAACCTGGTTCTGAATTCACTGTCAACTCTTTGAGCAGGAGGCTGAACTAAAGATCTCCTGAAGTCCCTGCATTATTCTATTAAAATATCACACAAGAAAGATTAAGAATTCCTGAAATGCTTTTTAAAAAGTAAAGAGAAAGAAACAAATTTTCATAATTCATCACCCAAACATAAATGGCAAAAATCCTGTCTAGCAAAAAAGTATCAATTTGCATATACTTGCCATAAACAACAATATTCCATTATTCAGCTAACTGGCACATTTACTCCTAAAAATTGCTTTGGAAGCTGGTGAAATTTAGCACTTGGCCTCTTACATGTGGCACTTCCAGCAGCTGGAATATTTGTAGGCTAGTTCTATACTGAGAATTTCCAGCAGATTTACCAACCTAGGGGGTGTGTGTAATACGTGAGCCATCTACCTCCAGAAATAATTAAAACAAAAAAAATCAAAAGATCCAATGTCAGTCAGCGTATTTCCTGACATCAAGCTAAAGACCACCAACAAAGAGCTTGAGCTGTAAGAGCATTCCCAGCAAAGGCATGCAAGAATAAAACATTTAGGCTTCTCTTCCCTTCCCATTTGCTCCTCACCCTGTTAAGTCCATCAGCGTGGCACCAACAAGCCAGCCTGGTGCATACAGAGGTATGTAGCAAATACAAAACCAAACACATACACACACACAAAGAGAAAAGAGGCAAAGCATAAAGAAGCATGCACAAACCAAGAACAAACGTGCAAGCCTCTCTATTTGTGGTATCTGGACTCAATTAGGTGGAGAGAGATGCAGATAAAAACCATGCCAAGTTACCTTCAATGGAATAAGAATAATGTGCTGGGCTGGGCTGGCTTGTGGTTAACCCTGTAGTGCAGGTAAGAACACTGTGCTGACTTGTAGATGGAGTCTGAATTAAACCACTTTCAGGTTTCATACCTGGCCACAGTGCACCTGAATCAGATAAATTGGACCAGTTACAAACAAATATGCTGGGACCAAACAGCATGCTGCTACCTCATATTAAGATTTTTGCTCATCACAAAAGCAAGTAACAAATCATACATGGAAAATGTTTAATTCTGCAATAGTAAGTGCTGTCAGGCTGTGCACGGATTAGAGCTGCTGACAAAACTAGCTGAAAAAGAGAAAATTAAAAGCACCAACAAGACCAATTTCCAAAGCTTTCAACTAAAAATCTATTAGTGTCACAGTAAGATTCACTGCCAGGTCGGCATAAAGGAATGGCTAATGCCTCTGCTGTTTGGGACCTCAGCTATGACATCACGAGGCTGACATTGGTATCTATTAAGGTCAAGGTCAACAATTCCACCACTTCACCAGGATTTTGCGTGAATATTTTAAAACAAGCCACAAGTCAGTAATTTTCATAGACTGAACACAGTGAATATAGAGCTTAAAAATAAAGGGGGAAAAAAAAATCTAAATGTTTCTTCTAGATTTCCTGCCATTGTGGAAAGCATTTGTAACACCACTGGGCAAAGCACAGAGAGAGCAAAATGACTGTCATTCATCTGCAGAAGGTGCACATAAGCAGTGTGGTTTCAGCTCAGGTGCTGTGCTAAGGTCTAGTCTGCACAGATGGGGTGAAAACAGCATCCAACGGAAGGAGCTCTGCTCAGGCCTGGTTCTTCAGGGCTCTTCAGCCTTCTGTTTAAGTGTTTCCAGACCTACAGCTAAAGTCAAAGGCATTTCTCCCTGGCACTGGTTAGAAAGCAGGAATCAGTTAAGAGGATCTACTTAAAAACGAGCAGGAGTGTGCAAAACAGAGGGACAAAGGACGTTTGGAGCCAGACACAAAGTTCAGGGCCAGCAGAAAGACCACCCTCTTCTTAAGCCCCCCAAAAACAGTACCAAGGCTGTGAAAGCCACCTGTAGCCGTTCACCCACAGAACAAGCCACCAGCTACAAGCTCCAAATCTCCTACCCAGAAGACATGGGAAACTCCAGAGCAGGAGACAAGCAGCAGCTCCAAGAGCTCAACCCATGCTGTGGCTTTGTCAGAATTAAATTCTGCAATGGCTCTGATTTAGTTACATACCTGATCTAAACCTGCCACCTATGAGTCAAATTAAGTCACTCACAGCCACACCAGGGTTTTGATTCCCTGACTCTCAAGTTGTATCTTCGTTACCGTTTCAAACCTCAAGAATGGTGATAATTAGCAAACAAAAGGGAAAGACTGATTTAAGAAAGACTGTGTGTATATATTGCAGAAACTCCAGAATAAAATGTATGGGAAACAGATCCATTAAGGAGAGCAGGAGTAGCTGCATTTGTTTAGTCTGGAAAGGGAGTGCCACAATCTTCAAGTAGTTTTTAGAGGGGATGGAAACCAACAGCTCCTCACAGTGCAAGACAGATGGACAAGGAGCAGACAGCAACATGATGAGAGGCCGCAGGGCACGCAGAAGTGCCAAAGAGCTGTGACAATGAAAGAGAAACCAGCTCTGACTGCTGTAGGGTGACACCAGGTCAGACAGCCTGCTCAGAGGCACTGGCAGGGCTGGTTGGATGCCAGCACAGGAGCTGAGTAGGGTCCTGCCCTAAGGCACTTTCAGCCCCTGCTTTCCATGGCTGTCTCTGTCATCTCCCAGCATAGACATATTTTACTTCCCACTGGGCAAGGCACACTCTCGGCCCAGTGGCACCCGGTCCTTCCCCCTCGTTCTGCGAGGCAGCTTCCATAAGCCAGCCCAGCCTCAGGGGTGGCCAAGGGGAAGCTGGGCGAGGGGAGAGGAGACCCCTCCACGTCCAACAGCAGCACCGCAGCTGGGCAGAAGAATGTCACAGCACACGTGTATGTGTGTTGAAAGGCCCATCAGCTGTAGTATCTTCTTGAGTTAATGTAAACCAACACATCCACAGTGTTTCTAACACCAACTTACAGCTTCACATATGCAGCCTGTATGTCATTACTCTTATTTTAATGGTTCTTTAAAAAAATCTCTCCGTACCACAAGTAAGTCCTATGTAGAACAATGCACTAAACGCCACCAAAAAGCACATTACAGGACAAGGAAAGGTGACAAACTGGCAAGAGCACAGGTCATCTCTTCTCTGAAAGCAGCAGTCTGACCTGAGCGATCTCAAAACTCAAGCTTGGGTTTGTCAACTTGCTTGAAATTCATGCTTAAAACACACCTGCTTCGTTCCAGTTAGACAATCCATGTTGACTTCTTTTTGGCATAGAAACAAATACACAGTAGGAAGTCATGCAAACCTCTGGAATAGGCCCTTTGATGCTGGTGAAACATCTGGCCAACTCCTCACCTGCTCGATGGAGATTCTGTGAGCAGAAACAGTTCATAGAATTTCCTCTGCATGGTGCATGTCCAGCACTCTACCCCTCCCCGGCCCTCACACCAACAAGGTCCATCTTCTCACTACGATCGAGCAGGTACCACTCCAGTATGATTTCCATTACTGGAAATACAACTTTTAACATCTTCTTAACACTTAAATTGAGACTAAAAATTCAGGTGTTTAATAACAGACCTCAAAATCCATACCAAGACATTTCAGTAACTGATCACATTTCAGAAGGTGTTTAACAAAGTTCCTGTGAAGTCAACAGAAAATGCTGATCTCTTGCCTAGGTCTTCAGAAGAATTTCTACCGTTACATTGATATTGTAACAATGAAGCAGCCAAATACCCCTGAATTCCGGAACCTGTGGATTAAAAAAACCCCAAACACCCCCCCCAATACAGTCACCACTACACTGCCAAAACATCACACAAACACAAAACACTAACAAAACCCCCTACAACCTCCCTCCTCCAAAAAAATTTACAAGTCTAAACCACCTTTTCAAAGATCTTGGTCTAACACTTTAACACTTCAAGGGAGCATTCCACGTATTTAAAAAAAAAAAAGAAAGGTGACAGAGCAAAATACTTAAGAACATACAGCAGCCTCGGTGCACCATCCAAAACAAACCATCAATAAACACCAAATAAAGTAGTAAAGGAAACCACCAGCCACCAGTCAGGTACAGCAAAAACCAGTGCAACAAGGCACTGACCCCCAAGTGCAGGCACCCAGGGAAGAGAATTATGGTCCAGCAACCTTAACACAGGGTCTGTATGTAACAGACCATTATGACAACACCCAACACTACAAGGGGACAAAAAGAGGAGGAGCAGAGTGTTTAGAGATTTAGCAGCCAAACTGCACTGGCAACTGGAGGCTTGGGGATGGACACAGCAACAGGCTGCTCTGCACCCGTCCAGCTTTTCAGGGAAAAGCTCTCCTGGAGGAATGAAGGCAGTTCAGAAAACACAACTGGCAGAGCAGGACATGTCACAGAGTCAACAAGGTCCTCACTCACTAGAAATCACAGAATCACAGAATCTTCATGGTTGGAAGGGACCTTTGAGATCATTGAGTCCAACCACAAAAAAAACCCAAAAAATAAACAAATAAAAAAAACCTCCCCAAACCCCCCTACACACCACACCCACCGACAGACAGAGACAACCCAACAATCCCAGGCACTAGAGCATGCCCTGAAGTGCCATGTCTGCACGTTTCTTAAATACCTCCAGGGATGGTGACTCCACCACCTCCCTGGGCAGGCTGTTCCAGTGCCTGACCACCCTCTCAGGAAAGTCATTCTTCCCATGATCTAATCTAAACCTCCCCTGCCCCAATTTCAGACCATTTCCTCTGCTCCTGTCATTATTCCCTTGGGAGAAGAGGCCAACACCCACCTCTCTACAACCTCCTTTCAGGTAGTTGTAGAGGGCAATGAGGTCTCCCCTCAACCTCCTCTTCTCCAAACTAAACATGCCCAGGACGTGAGACCTGAGACCATCGTGGTGCCAGGTGGTGGGGAGGGCTGGCTGCTTTACCCAGCTCTGCAACGTGGTCCTGTTTGAACCTTACCAGCAGGGGCTGAGCTAGAAATGCCCCACCAGCCACCCAAATGGCCCTGCTCTCCTGAAGAGCCCCAGATTGCTAATAAAACAGCCCAACACTTACCCCCTGCAAAGCTCCCACCTTATGGCAATTCAAGTGATCCCTCAGAACAACGTATCTCAGCATTAATGCAGGGTAAAGCAGATTTGGGAGACGCTCTTTGATCAAACCCCGGTTACTACAAAACCATTGGTTTTTTCCTAAGGATCCCTCAACCACAAGAAAACTCTTTTCCATGAATCCCAGGTGTATATATACAAAAAAAAAAAAAGAAAGAAAGATATGTAGATTCATTTTACATGTTGACTGTTCTCATAAAGGTAACAATTTGTGCCCTATTACTTTAAACAGTATTAGTAACGTAACTTATGTCTAATAAAACTGAACCTAGTTGTATCATCTTTTCTACACTACCTTTCAAAAACACCATGAAAAATCAATTGTTTTGTAATTTATATAAAAATCTGTCCTGGTTTGAGCGACACAGGACTAATTTATCGTCTAATGCTTGGGAAAACTACACTTTTAGAAGACTCTAGTGTCTGAATTCATGAAAATATTTACTTTACAGCCAGCTGGGCTATGTGGGATTCAAGGTCTCAATATTTTTGAGCCTTGCCAGGTGCAGGGATGAGGAGGAGCGAGACCCAGGCACCTGACCCAAGCTGCCAACAGGATTATTTCATACCATGGTTGGGTTATTTTTACCATCCAATAGAAATTAAAAAGAGGAGTTCTCTCTCTCTCTCCCTTGATGGCTGCCATCCTGAGAACTCCTTGTGCTGGTGCCTAAGCCTGGAGCCTGTCCCTTCCTCCCAAAGCCGCAGCGCTCTCAGGGTCCCACATTGGTTAGGAGTGCACAGCTCCCTGCTGGGGGAATGGGTGGGGGAGAGTCCTTGGGTATTTTATATTGGTAGCGGGATCAATCCTGGTTCTTTAGTATTATTCATGTTAATTGGTTAGTCTTATCCTATTAAATCTATTTATATTTCAGTCCTCGTGTTTCCTTGTTTTTCTGATTCCCCGTCCTACATGGGGAGGGGTTACCAGGTGATAGAATAATTGTCCAAAAGACAATAAATTGTTGTGGGTTTCTCAAACCATAACAAAGTCCTTGCTCCGTCAGGCAAGGACAAAAAAAGCCACAGATGTTGCTGGTTTTGTTCAGACACCTAGTTCTTCGGCTAAGGAAAAATTAATCCTTTTACATTTCAAGATACGAAGATTTTAGCACTACGACGACAACCCCCTGAGGCAGACTTTGATGTCCATCTCCCAGCTGTGCTGCTGGAGGGCAGCACACACTGGGGACACACAGCTTCCCAGGGACATGCTGGGGACACACAGCTCCCCAAGGACACGCTGGGGACACGCAGCTCCCCAAGGACCAGCATGGAGGGGCGATGCTGTCCCCTCCTTACAGCTGAGTGCTGCAGAACAGCCTTTGCCACCATGCACTTTTGAGAGTGGGCAACAATATGCAATATTTACACATGAAACCAAGCAGGGCAACATCAAAAATTAAAAGAGAAGTTAAAATGTTAATTTTTAATTATCAGTTATAAAATTTCATACATGTGGGGGTAGTCAGTCCTGTGGGTTTTCTCCCCAGTGCCTGACACATACACAGAGCACAAGGAAAGACCAGGCAGCTCCTCTCACTAGCTAACCCACCCAGGAGCTAGATTTTTTTCTGTCTGCACTACTCATCCTCAACTCCCTTTATACACAATGGAAAGATGGCTATTATCTTCTAAAACAGACCAGCACCCGAGAGCGTGGCCCTCCCTCCCTGCACTACAAAGGAAGCACAGGGTGAATGGCTCACCCCCTGTCATCCAGCTGTAGGACAGGACTCTTACAGCCCTCAATCATTTGCAAACACTGGAATGGCTAATAGAGGGCTCAAGTATTACAGTAACTTAAGCAAACTTCCTTGCCTAGTAAGCTTGGAGACATTTTAGCCTGAAATCTAAATTTGTTGAAAGATAAGGTAACAAAAACATCTTAATCCTGGCCAGCAAAAAGAAAAGGAAAACAACCTTCAGCAGAGATGCTGTAGTATGGGGTCTTGTGTGATTTCACTGCCAAGGAAACTGCACAACTGGAGAAAATTATGATCCCAAACTAAGAACCATCTGGCAAGTTTCATGGGGAGACATCCAAATTAATGGACAGGAAAACAGCTTTGTAAGAAATAACATTTTATAATATGAAGTCCCATCTGTACTGTAGATACCACTCTACAATTTAAGTTAGGCATGTGCTCTCCTACAAACTCTTCTTTCCAACACACCTGGTTAAGCTTAACACTGCCTTGTTAATGAGACATAAGACAATTGCAGGCACTGAGAAGTCTTACCGAAAGGAGGTAGTCCATAGGTTTGGGTGGTCTGGGGGTAGATGGTGTAGGGCTGAGACTGCTGTAGTGCTTGGTACTGAGTCTGACCAGGGTAAGGGCTCATTGTTTCCGATACAGGTACAGAAAGGATATGTGCATATGGCCTTATTAAAAAGAAAGAACAAAAGTAAAAAAGAACAATTTACATTATGCATTTTTCAGCCTCCGAACCCGAAGACACATAAAAAAATTGCTTTAGGAAGAAGAAATAATACACACTGACACGTGCTCTTAGTGTAACACCTGCTTGTGTTTCCCAATGCAACAGGCTCTGGTTTTCTACGTACTCCTGTTTCTCACCCAGACACCAGGGAAACTACCCCATGGTACCAGAACACCAGTGCTCATTCCAGGACTGAGAGAGCAGGGGTGGGAGGGGAAGAACAAACTCCCCGTTCCAACAGGCACGAGCAATTAGTTTCACTTATCATACCTCACAACACCAAATCCCAAAGCTAATACAATATCATAGTACATGTCAAAACTACTGGAACACACAAAGAGATTAGACACAAGCAGGCGTGGGGAATTAAGGCCTTCTGTGCTGCCATGGGAAGAACTCTTAAGATCCCCAAAGGTGGTAAATGACCTGAAAATCCTATATTCCCCTTATATTCATTTATATCCAGTTTGTTTATTCCTCACATATTAGTGGCATTAGTCAACAAGGTTATTGTGTTTTCAATTACTTGAAGTGGCTCATTTATCCTTATGATCAAAAGACAACAGCCACTGAAGCCAAAGGGTGACTTCTAACAGCTTTGGTGTCCGCAGCAATGAGTATTTGTTGCCAGCAGATATGAAAGTGTGATTTACAGCATTACAGAAGTGCACAAAGTGGCAAAAAGATAACTTCAGAAAGAAATAAGAGTTACAGAATTTAGTAACAATTGCACAACTTACTTTGCAGAATACATTTGTGAGGTATAATCATTTGATGACCTTGGGATATAATCAGTGCATGTCATAACTGGAAAAAAAAAAGTTTGTATAATTACACAGGCAATTTCAAAACCCCATGAACAATGACTGTTC
Source organism: Tringa tobata (assembly GCA_033628505.1). Taxonomy (NCBI): domain Eukaryota; kingdom Metazoa; phylum Chordata; class Aves; order Charadriiformes; family Scolopacidae; genus Tringa; species Tringa tobata. The sequence continues at coordinate 463,988 of JAHREE010000561.1, read as the reverse complement.
AATATCAGCATGCAAAGAACACTTTAACCAAGACAGGATTTACAAAGTATTTTTAGCGCCTTAAATATGTTTCAAAGCAAATTCTCAAAAGATGCACTGTTAAAACAGCACAAATATGTTTTTCTTGCCAGTTCACAGCAGGGAGATGATTCAGTCAATACTATCTCTACCTTTGTAACAGTGCTCTTTCTCTTTACCAGCTGCTACCACCAGCTTCAAGGAATCACAGAACAGAATCATAGAATCATTTAGATTGGAAAAGACCTTTAAGATCATCACATCCAGCCACTAACCCAGCACTGCCATGTCCACCACTGACATCTGCAGGGATGGTGACTCCACCACTGCCCTGGGAATCCTCTTCCAATGCTTGATGATCCGTTTGGTGAAGAAATTTTTTCCTAATATCCATACTAAACCTCTCCTGGCACAACTTGAGGCCATCTCCTGTCCTGTCACTTCCAACTTGGGAATTTGCTCCAGATGCCAGTGATGTTCTTCAACAAGTCAGGCTCTCCCTATCTGGAACAGTCCTACAATGTTACTGCTCTTGTACCATCATGTAGTCAGCTCTCATATCAGTCATATCCACTAAGGGGAGCAAGTTAGTTTGCACAGGCAACCCTAACTGTAACATTTGCATTCTGCTACCTAAATAACCTCCTCTTAATGTAATCTGAGCATAAGCAGCTGAGAAATACAAACCATCAGCCACATGCACTGAACCTTCTGAACGCTCCATGAATCACCATCTTCTGGTCCTCACTGTTTGCCTGTACCCACAGTGTGAAGCCCGTGTAGCACAAGGATACAACAGGAAACACAAACTGGGAACTTCTGGACCCAAAGGCTTTCATTGAACACATCAGATATTTTTCCATCCCTCCTGCAAAAATGCCTTTTTTTCTAAAAAGAATGTCAATATTTCTAGAATTCTTATTTTTAAAATAGGACATGAAGAATCAGGTAATGGTGTGAAAAAGAAAAAAACAACCTACAATATTATTGTGTGCAACTTCTGGAATTTGTAAATGGCTGAACTGGTAACTCCTGCAACTGCAACATCACAGCAGATTGATTAAAATAGTAAAGATGCAATCAGTTAGCAATGAATGGAAAGTTACGTGTTACATATTTTCAATCAAGTTGAGCTGATTTACACATATAAATTAAGTATGGGCAGTCAATGGTATTCTACACAGGAACCCTACTTTTGTAACAACCTCCAGCCCTCCTTTTCCAAAAGAAACGACACATTCCATCTCTCGCTTCCTATACAATCTTTTATTTTCTGCCTTGGTTTCTCCTCCATTTATTTCATAAAGAATTTCTGCAGACATTCACTACAGTTCAGGGTCTCAGATGAAGTGCATAGCATATTGCTACAAAAGACCCAACCAGCTCAATCCCTTCCCTCAAGAAAAATTACGTATAAAGTGGATTAGACATGGCAGTACCCAGCAGCAAGCTGGGGGGCAGGGGCATAAAAACATTTGTTAGAAAGAGATATTTGGTTACCACTGGGCATTAACACTTTGTAAGCACCACAGCAAACATTCACTCTACAACTGGTATTGAGGACAGGTTAAGTACTACAAGGAGGAGACAAAGCTCGTGCTCGATGAAGCAAAGTAATGAGACCAGTGGAAGAGGAAAGACAGAGGGAGCAGAACTCCAGAAGATACTTACTCTCACTGGACATGGGAAGGTTTGAACCAAGGCTTGAGGATTCAGGTTTCTGATCGCTGACTTCTGCATTGCTCACATGACTGCCAGGACAAACAAAGGCTAATCATTAGCATTATCAATTCTTAAAGTAACATCCTTGGGCATCCCAGCCCATGTGTTCAGCCTTACGAACTGAGGCAAACTGACTCTTCACATAATGACAGAATGATACGGGGTTGGAAGGGACCTCTGAAGATCATCCAGTCCAACCCCCTGCCAGAGCAGGTCCCACCTAGAGCAGGTTGCACAGGAACGTGTCCAGGCGGGTTTTGAATGTCTCCAGAGATGGAGACCTCCATCACCTCTCTGGACAGCCTCTGCCAGGGCTCTGCCACCCTCACAGGAAAGACGTTCCTCCTCATGTTTAGATGGAACTTCTTATGTTCAAGTTTGTGCCTGTTACCTCTTGTCCTCTCACTGGGCACCACTGGAAAACGACTGGCCCCATCCTGCTGACACGCTCTCTTTAAGTATTTATAAACATTGATCAGATCCTCCCTCAGCCTTCTCTTCTCCAGACTAAAAAGACCCAAGTCCCTCAGCTTTTTCTCCTAAAAGACATGCTCCAGGCCCCTCATCATCTTTGTAGCCCTCTGCTGGACCCTCTCCAGCAGCTCCCTGTCATTCTTGAACTGGGGAGCCAAGAACTGGCCACAGTACTCTAGATGGGGCCTCACCAGGACAGAGCAGAAGGGCAGGATAACCCCCACTGACCTGCTGGTCACACTCTTCCTGATGCCCCCCAGGATGCCATTGGCCTTCTTGACCACAAGGGCACATTGCTCATGGGCATCCTGTTGTCCACCAGGACTCCCAGGTCTTTTTCCGCAGAGCTGCTCCCCAGCAGGTCAGCCCCAACCTCTCCTGGTGCAGGGGGTTATTCCTCCCCAGGTGCAGGACCCTACACTTGCCCTTGTTGAATTTCATCAGGTTCCTCTCTGCCCAACTCTCCAGCCTGTCCAGGTCTTGCTGAATGGCGGCACAGCCTTCTGGTGTGTCAGCCACCCCTCCCAGTTTTGTAATCAGGAAACTTCCTGAGGGCACATTCCATGCCTTCATCCAGGTCATTGATGAATATATTGAAGAGGACTGGACCCAGTACTGACCCCTGGGGAACACCATTAGTTACAGACCTCCAACTAGATTCTGTGCCACTATTCATCTGAGCTCTGTCAGTTTTCAATCCACCTCACTGTCCATTCATCTAACCCACACTTCCAAAGCTCACCTATGGGAGACTGTGTCAAAAGCCTTGCTGAAGTCAAGGTAGACAACATCCACCACCCTACCCTCATCTGTCTGTCCAGTCATGCCATCATAGAAGACTATCAGATTGGTCAGACATGATTTCCCTTGGTGAATCTGTGTAGACTGCTTCAGATAGCTTTCTTCTCCTCCATATGCTTTGAGATGATGCCGAGAATGAGCTGTTCTATCATCTTTCCATGGATGGAGGTGGGGCTGACTGGCTTGTAGCATCCCGGGTCCTCCTTGCCTTTTTTGAAGACTGGAGTGATAGTGGCTTTCTTCCAGTCCTCGGGCACCTTGCTTAACAGAAACTAGCTCTGCACTCTTTGATACTTCACAGAGATCCCAAGAGAGACATCTGCAGCTCTAATTAGACATTAAACTGTCATCACGTCCAGCACATCTACTCGCCAACTGGTCTCTCAAGATAAGGCTGTAGATTCACTGACAGCTCAGCAGACCCAGCAGCTCGGCTGCAGTGAAAGGACCAACTTCTTTCCCCTCGCCTGGGCACAGCCTCCTGCTCCCCTGCCTCAGCTCAGCCACCCCTTAGCCTCTCCAGCAGAGTTTGATTTGCTCATCCAGCACAAAAAATGAGCAGGTTTTTTTGCTGGGGATACTGAACAGACTCAGCTCTTGGAGGGATGCAGCAAGCACCATATTTGGTGCACACTAGAGCCACAAGCAGAACTGCCTCTTGCAGCAGCAATAAACTGTTACGTAAAACTGCAGCCTGAGGATATCAGAGTAACATGCAGATACCTCCAAACTTCATAAAAAACTGTGTTGCAGAACTAGCAACAATAAAACTAAAGCCAACCAGGCAATCAACAAGGAGGTGCAACTTTCCTGGGAGAAGGTAAGGGGGCAGCTGGCTGGTGAGTGCCATGGGTTTGGTTATAAGGCAATCCCTCTCTCACGGCTGCTCTCAGCACACCCACCTGTGGCTCTGGGGACACCTCCATCCCAAGGGCCCTTATCCTCCATCACTCACAACTTTTCAGTTCTCATGAACTCAGAGAAAACTTCCCACTGGCACTGTGGCCACCTTGAGCTGCCAAGAGCATAGCAGCGCAGCAGAGCACATCGTATGCACAAAAGGGTTAACAGATGCTTAACGCTCCCAAGAGAGGACCCTCACTGATCGCTCTTCCCTTCCCCACCTCCGCAACTCAGCTAAAGCACATACAGCCAGAGGATTGACATCAGCTGAAAATCATGTTGGCTGAGGAGAAGCAGGTCTAATAAATTATTTTAAACTATCCTATAGGTCAAACTTAAAATCATATATAGTTTTATCAAAATAGAACCAGAGTATTTAACAGAATATTTAAGCAGGTGAGAAATGCAATTTCATCTCTCCCCTCCATTCTATTTTTAAAGACTATATCATGATGTTTACACTCAAATGGTGAGGCTACTGGTGCCTGTAGGGAAAGCTGTGATTGCCCTGAAGCAGAAGAATTGACACACTCACTGGGCACGTCCAGACCTACCCGTGTTGCCCTCAGCCCCTTTGTCACCAACAGAGAAAAAACCCCCCTAGGACATGGTTCATCTCCCCTCATACTGCCGAGGAAGGGGGCTTGCAGTGATTAGCTCACATTTGTAACTTTCAGACACACAATGGATTTCACACACTGTTTGCTCACTGTTTCCTGTTAGAGCAGGAAACTCTTTGATTTCCCCTTTGATTTTTCAAAAAATATGTACTAATGTCTCCATTCAGGGCTTCCATGTATCACATCCACTCCTGCACCAATGGCACAGTGTTTCCTCCTCACTCACACTGGGATGTCAGAGGCTCCAAAATGAAATCTTTCTTGACCGTATTTGCTACTTCTCACAGGACCAGAATAAACCCTAATATAGCTGTGCTCCCTAAATGTAATAATAGTGATTAATTCCTAAATACATCATACATCAGAAAGCATCTACTGAGGCTAAAAATAGCACAATACAACAGCTTTATGTAGAAAAGGCTATCAATTTGAGAGGGTTTAACTTCCTAAAGCAGTTACCCACACAGTTTTGCTGAGAATCATAGCACAGATATCAAAATATTCTGAGTCTCACCAGAACAAATGCATGTTATGTGCAGTATGTGAGTTTCATCAGATACCATCAAAAACAGGATGTTTGATGAAGCAGTTAAGCCTCTTTGTAGCCACTTTTATAAAAGCTTAATACCAAAGGGCCAGGAATATTTTTTTTTATTTGGAACTTAATCTCTAAATTATATCAAATACAGAAATTACTTGTATTTGCCCCATCTTCCTGAAAAATAAAATAATATGCAAGCTTCTAAAATGCAAGTTTATAATGATAGAAGAACATTAATAACTGTTCCACACTAAAATCAAATTCAAAATTACGTACCTCAAGCTTTGTTCTCTGGATTCCTGCATCTTGGCTTTTTTTACCTGCAAAGACAAAAACGTTCAGAGGCACAACGAAGGAGATCCATCCTTGACAGAGCCTGTGCTTGCAGGTCTCCATGGGCACATCCCCGCTGGGTACTATCGAGTTGGCATTAGTGTTTAAACACAGAAAACCCTGCATCGAACTCCAGAGCTAACCAGCATAACCAAGGGTTCTTCATCTCTAAACAAGCTTTTTCCTAATTAGAAAACAAGTGCTAAAGCAGAACATGTTAGCAAAATTGCCACGTTATTTAATTAACATACGAAGGGATATACAGCTACAAATGTCTGATAAGGACAATTTTATGGAAATTGAATAGAACAGCCATACATTTTAAGAAAATCTTATTCTGCACAGATTCAACTGCCATAAACTTGGGTCCTTTGCTTCCTCCTCCCCATATTTAAATATGACATAAAATAGGAACTCGAATATTTTTTTCTGTAATAAATTAGGAGTTCCAATTTTCATTTCTGAGTGAAAAAAAAATACAGCATTTATTCTGGTTTTGTAGGTGGCCAGCTGGATCCAATTCCTGGATGTGGTCTTGCACAACAGAAAGCACTGGCTTGAACACCAATCCAGCTTTCTGCATGCAAGCTACGAATACTACTGTGAACTCCTGGGCAGGATGACAGGGTCACAGTCTGTAGCCTGTAGACTTTTGACAAGATGTTCCTGCGATATACTGGCTTTTCCTTCCCCTACCTTCTCCCCCAAGCAGAAATTTTTAGTCTTCCATGTTCCTGGGACATCTTTAGATGCCAAACTCCCTGCTTCGGTACCCAGCTCGGCTCTCATGGATCATCCTGCTCCTGGCACTTGTCTTCTGTGAAGAGGTCTGGGAAGGTCCGTGCTGGGTACACTGGATTGCAGGGATGGCAGCCCCCAGTGCAGGTACCACACTCAAGGACAGGCTGCTGCCATATACGAAAGCCGCTGGCATAAATGCCTCACCACGGTATTCAAGTTTGTCTCTCTTGGGTGAGTATAAATAAAACACCAGGAAAATGCAATTTGAGTATGAGAGGTCAAAATGTACTCAAAACTTAAAAAAACCCCAAATATGATAAAATAATAAAACACAGGTGAATTCCTGATGGGTACGGGGAGATGGAAGGCAAAGGTACAAAAGGATAAAGGCTCAAGGCAACAGCAAGGGGTAAGGAGTAATCAAACAGTAAGGATGGGAAGGAGAAAGCTGAAAGGACAATCTTCTCTCCCTGATGAAGTTACAGTATTTTAGAGCTCTGCCTCCTTTCACCTCTCTGTTACTCTTGCCAGCAGCAATTCACAGCAGAACACTACAAACTTCATTAGCACTCATCACACACATACAAAAAGGCAAAGGCAATGACAAAATACTATGGCAGAACAATGGCTTGGATATTACACAGCTTCAAATCTGGCATTCAGTTCTTCAACCTGAGCAAAGAGCTGGTGACACTGGCATTGCCAGGAACTCCTATCGTGGTCTTCAGCCCCACAGCTTCACAGGCTTCTCCAGAGCCCTTTTGCCTGGCTGAAAATACACGCTCCTTCTGGCCCCCATTACCACAAGGTCCAGTCCTAAAGGAGCTGTATCAGTCTTCCCCACCTAAAGATGATGTTAACTACAGGGAAAGCAGACTAGTGTTCTTCCAGCTCCTTCGGGCACGCAGTTATCAGAGCATGGTTGCTGCCCACCCACGGTGCCCTTCAGCTCCTTTTGGCATTCTTCTGTCCCACAGCAGCTGCCCCCCGGGGACCTGCCACCCGCTCCTCAGCGGGGACCTCAGCCACCAACACCACGCCAGACAGCCCAGGGTGCCACACTGCCCACAGGGCTCTTAAGGAAAGAAGATAGAAAAAAATTAATCACATCAGAAAAAGTAGCAGCAAACTGCTTCAGACCAAAATTACATTGAGGATAAAAATAAAAATTAACTTAAGAGTTGGCAGCTTGAATTTTAGATTTCACAGGAGGAATGCTGCTGTTTCCAGTCAGGTACTTGATAAGATCCAGCTTCTTCATTCAGTAGTTTGTTGTTTGGGGTTTTTTTTAATATGGGAGGTGGACAGAGAAATCAGCTCCCTTATCAAAAAACCCCCAAACAACAACCCTTCCCCCCAAAAAAGAAGTGAGGTTTTGCAAGAACACATCAGTTTTATTCTTGTTTTGATCACAACCAGAATAGAACAGCTAATCCTAAAACACCTCTCGATAGTTAGGGCTCAAGGCACTGCTCTGCCCACCTCGGTCCCTGGACTGGAACTTCTATCATGAGGAGTATCTACACCACAAGGCATCCTGCCGTGTCCTCCTCTGATGGGAGATCTTCCTCCTCTGCCAGAAACGTGCCCTTGCTGGTATACAGAGAACAATATTTTTAATGAGTTTTCCTTTACATCAATAGTTAATTTCATCTTAAAAAAAATCAATAAATATCTGGAGAGGGTTTCATACTCTCTTTAAAGGGCTCTGAAACATGGGATACGCAGTGCGAGTACGCAGCCCAAGTCAAGCAAAACAGTATTTCAAATTTCAGTCTGGCACATCCCTGCCTCAACTGGCTAGTCCCCATCTCTGCAGGCTTTTAAAAGAATTTCTCCCTAATGTCTTAATGCTAAGCAATAACATTTACAAACTCTTGAAATTTTGGGGGTTGCAAATCCTATTCTCTACCCATCACTAATCCTATTCTCTACCCATCACTAATCCCTGCAATTTACACTACAAATTTAAGGGGGAGGGAAGAGTCTCAAACATAGTCATTCATGGGCTTGGAAAGCACTTTGTCTCTCTCCTGCTGCATGTCATAAAATATATTTAACGCAGGAGCAGCACCTAGTGATGATACCGTAGGGATGATGCTTGGGGCACAGGGAGCGCTGTTGTGATGGGCTGAGCCCTGCACCATCACACCCCAGCCCCAGGCCCTGCCCAGGGCAGCATCTCCTGCACCAGCCACAGCAGCAGCTGCTGAAACTCATCCTCTCAACACCCGCTCCCTTCCAAAAATCTCTGGAGAGATGCTGAGGAGGGATTTTTTGTTCCCTCTCAAGTGACAGTATCACAGCTTGAAGACTTTTCATGCAAAAGTGAATTCACTTTTTTTAAAAAATAAGGAAAAAAAGAAAAAGAAAGAAAAGAAATGAAAACAAGGGAAAAGATTTGGTCTACCTTGACGATTCAAGTTTCAGCTTTAGCAACTTCAGACATTATCTCACTAAGCTCTTCTGCTGCACTGCAGTAAGTGACATGTCTCATAAGGTACATCTTTGCTCCTACTTCCATCTTTTTATTTCACTAGAAGTTTGGGGTTTATACTGATTTGGTTTTTTATTAAAAAAATGGGGGGAGATGGCAAGTGCCACAATTCTAGCTGATCCCTGTTCCCAAACGACAAATTTTTGTAACTGAAATTCTGAATTGCTCTTTGTGCTGGAAAACTCTGTTTCTGCCCTAGATCTACCAACGTTGGAGTTCAGTTGTATTTACAAAGTCTGAATCAAAGCAGAAACACAGTTTTCCTCCTGACTTCAACATAAGAGTTACTGTAGGAGTGAATCCAACCCTCAGGCTGATCTTCATGGACCCATTTCCCAGCCCGAGCAGAACGAGGGGCAGCCCCGTGCTCACAGCCAGCCCTGAGCCAGGCGATGACGTGCTGGAGCAAACGCTGCCAAAGCCCCCGAAGCCTGTTGTGAAGAGAGCAGAGCACACGAGGCAGAACGCAGAACTGGATTGCAAACCCTTTGCCAATTTCAATTAAGAAAAATCTGCAGCTCAAACACACAACCATATTTTTTTTCTCTACCCTTTTGGCAGTGCTGGGTCTTTCTGGAGCCCTTTCCATCACCCTGCTCTCCCTATCACCGACTGACTCGCCCTGGCTGTCCCACACAAGAAGTCGTTCTGAACAGAACCCAGTGGGTGTCTGCAATGAGTCTAACACAAGTTCACCATCCCTCACAAAAAAGGAGATTTTTGTCATTTTCTAGCATTAAGGATTATATAAAGTATTATAAAAATCAACTACTTGCATCCAAAAAGCATTCAACAAGTGAGAGATTACTATACAGGATTACTTCTAAGAACTAATCCAGATTAATAATTTATTATAAAAATAATAAAATTTTCATTAAGATGTCAGGGGGTCACTTTTGATCATTTTCCCCCAAACTTCCCTTTGCTCTCTTATTTCCCGTGTCTCTTTCTGTTCTCTAGCACTGCTGTGTGCACAGAAAATTTTCCATCCTAATTCAGGCTTGAAAAGGGAAGAAACATTCAAAAAAGGGGACAAAAGACATGGCTGTTTAACAGGCCAGGCAGCAGTACCCGGGGTAAGTGAGAAGTCTAACCTTCATTTTAAAAAGATACACTGTATACATTTGGACCAATTATTACCATGAATCCACACCACCACAAGAAAATTACCCCATTTCTTTTCTGTATTTATTTTTTTAAGTAAAAATGCATTGAACTCAAAGCCTGAGGACTTCTCTACAGGTTTCTTTTTGGATTCATTTATCAACAGTTTGCCATAAACGTTATTTTCTGAAGTAACACACTAATCATCTTCCCATGATTGAGAAAAGCAAAATCATTTGGCAAAGAAAGTAAGTTTGTACAGTATCAGTGTCGGGCTCCTAGGCAGGCAGCATCGTGTAAGGCTGACTTCAGTTTTGCTTTTTTTTTAGTTAGGAAAATTCACTTGTTTCGGGACTATTCTTTTCATTTCCACATGCAAAATGTGCCACTATACTCAAAATACCACCTCACTTACTAGTTGTGATCAATATAGTCTCATTTTCTGGCTCAGAATGACTGACTGGCATAAAATACTTCGAAGAAATTACCAAGAAAATCTTTAGCTGAAAATTACAGGAGAATCTGCTCATAGAGAATGCTTTCATGTACCGAAAATTAGCTGTACTCTGTCTCCCATGCCCTGAAGAATTAAATTTTATAAAACCAGTTTTCATTATATAGGGATGTAATTACAGAAATTTCCTTTTTCAATACACAGTTTTAATTCTCTTTTTCACGTTTTGTGTATATTGACTCAGAGGGATAATTTGCATGTTGTGTCAAGCAACATTTTGAACAATGGTAAATTTACTTTGTTCCTCAGTCGTAAAATTGCATAAATGACATTAAAATGTATTTTCTAACTAATTAACTGAAGAACATAAAATTCTCACATTAAAAAAACATCAAAATCTTTTCAATGGGAACATTACCAAATTGCCCTCAGCCTACTACTCTGTTTTTGTGTGCATTTGAAAAGGTCTCCAAAATTAAAATACATTTCACTCTCAGAGTAACTTGGCAACTTCTTTTTGAGTTTGCATCAGGTTAAATTTGGGACTGTAACATTAATACAAACGTTTTTGCTTAATTCCCATGCTATTATGTTTCAGATATACAAATTTAACTTCATACGATACTGTATAAATAACTGCTCTGCCCAAAACTTCTGTGACATGACATTATCGGTTACTGATAATACAGACAGAATTGCAAACATCTAAGATGTTTAGACAGCAATTTTTACCTTAAGACATGCTTCTCTAGTCAAACACGCTGCTAAATTAAGAATTAAAAAAAAAAAAAAGCTTTCCACCTGTGGAGATGATGGATCATGGGACCTTTTCCAGATCTTAAGCACAAGAAGAATTAAGGATGATAAACACTGTAATAACAAGCATGCTGATTCTTTCATTAAAATAGTGAATTTTAATTTCTCTGGAACAGGCTTGAAAGGGTCTGGTTTTCTGAGCATAACAAGTTATTATTAGGCATAATTTTACATACAAACATTATAGACTTTAAGCACAGATAACTGTTCCTTTTATTACTATTGCCTGTATGATTATATTAAACGTACAACAAATTTCACTAACAGCAAAATGGTTTTTCACCTCTAGATAAATATACTAAGTATAAGCCTTATTTTTCATTATTAATTAAAATAACATATTCTGAATTTGTTAGATCACCAATTTAGTTTCAGTCTTTTTAAATGTACTTACTGGTTGTTCGGGTAAGTCTTGTGGCTCTTCCATGGGTATTACTATTTTAATGCTTAAATGAGTCAAATCGTGTGTTCCTCAGCAGTCTTCAAAGTCTGTCAAAAAAAGGTGTTCATAGCTTTATGTACTTTTTGGGGAGCTTATCATTTAGGCTATCAGAGAATATTAATTGTTATATATTCCACCCACAGGCGTTCTAAACTCGTGTTGCCATCTCCCAAGTAAAAGACAAAATTCATATATGGAAAGATTTCATAAACAAGGGATTTAGCTTTAAGCTTCAAGGTACAAACAGACTTTTTATGCACGTGGCACATTTCTACATCATTTACTTGTACCATACTGACTGCAGAAGCTAATGTATCAATCAGACATGTGCACCATGATTTTAAAGACACTTTAAATGATCAAGTCTGGTCTACTAGGTCAGTAAACAGCGTGATTCAATCTAACCTGTTTTAATTTAGAACATTTATATAATGAACAAAAAAAAAAAATCAGGACAAGACTGTACACCTAAATGTATTTACATGCAGTACTGTTTATAGCCAAATTCACAAAGCAAGTTTATTATTTCAATTGCAGCCTTCAAAAAAAGAAGTTCGATGAAAATTTATAAAATAATTTTTATTTTGGAAGCTAAGTAACCCAGTAGCATTTGGCACAAAGACCTTGGATACTATACCAAAGAGCTGCTATCCCCCAGGGTTTTAAAACCACAAAAAGCAAATTTTGGAGATTACCTTCACAACCTGATTAACTTTTGCAATTTACTGGGCAAAAGATAAGGCACGTGTTCTCCACGGCTTCCTCCTCTGCACGACCAGTCTGACCCACACGTTCAGTCACTGCTCTTTCACCCTCTCGTCTCAGGGAAATAAAACCCAGCCTGAAGGTCCCCAGAGCCGCCCCGCCCCGGCTGTACCCCAAGCACATCAGGGTTCCCCCCCAGCAGAGCCGTCCCTAAGTGGATGGCACAGACTAGAAGAAATGCTGAAAAACACTTAGTGGTTTGGAAAATATTAAATACAGCAACTGTCTGTGCTGAGGTTCAACCTGCTCCTGCCTCCATGGCCATCAAAGTTGTACTGTAAATCCCAGTGGAAATGCAAAAGGCCATTTACCCGTCTCTGCCTCCTCTGTGCCTTCCTGTTCTCCCACCCCGCCTGGAGCACTCGGGCACCTTCACATCACGAAACTGTCCCCATGCAGCGACTAAACAAGTCAACAGAAACAACTTTCCTGCGTCCTGAAAACCACTGCTACCCCCCCTCCCCTGGCCCCCGCCAGACCTACTTTACCTCCCAGCACGTGCAGCCAGCCCGCCGCGCAGCACCACGTGCCGGGCACGGGGGTGCTTGGCAGCCTGCGATAATTTCATATTAACCACAAAATCACAACGGATTTCTTCTCCCTCGTTTGAGGGCAGGTAAAGGTCTTACATACCACGCTGTATCATATTTGCCAGGGTAAAATTTCACCGAGGGTTTCAGCATTTTCCAAGGCTGCCTCCCCTAATCAAAGCTACTTATCGTTATTGCTTTAAATGTAAATCAACTGAATTTATAATAACTCTCTTCATTAACTCAGTGTCTTTTCAAATTACCCTATTCACACCACACACAAGAAAGTATACAATGCAAAGTACTACTGTCACCGTTCCAGTTCTTCCTCCATCAGTTTTAATTGATTTTAAATATAAAAGTTTATTTCCTTTTATTTTTTGTAGGAATAACAGAGAAAAATCAAGGCTTGAAACAAACTGTGGCATTCAAAGATTATGAACAGGAGTGTAGAATACAAGAGCGAACAGCAAGAGTGGTTGAAATTGATACCAACAGGTCCCGTCCTGTCCCTTATCCTTCATTTTTGTTACTTGATGCTGTTTCATTGTGTAATTTCTTAGAAAATTCCCAAACTAAACTCTTCATAATGGAAGATTTCAAACGACGCTTTGATCCATACAGCAGTAACTTCCCATTCCATGCTTTGCTTAACAGCTGTGAGCAGTTCTTTAATTTTGTTTTTGAGAGGGATCTAAATAATTAGAAAGACAAAAAGATTCCCAGAGTCATGTCAGAATACCTTAGTTCACACTTGTGAACGGAACTGTCCTCCCAAATGAGTGGGGCACCTCATAGCACCTGGAAGCAAACGAAGGCAGCAAAGCAGATGAGCAGTAACCACATGCCAAGATGGCAAGTGAAAACTGAACCTCTGGTGGCTTCGCACTTTCTTCTAGAGAACACTCCATACCTCCAGAAACAGCAGTGTGGGGAGAAGACATCTCGTAAAGATCTACTGCTCACAGCTGTTGTTACAGAGGAGCGGGCAGAGCAACTTGAAGGAGCAGCGTGCGCTTGTCGATGGAGGGGATGTGGGTAACCAGCACCCCTGACTCGCCAGGGTGAGGGGTCTCCCTCCAGCAAAGGCCTCCTCCACCGCCACCACTCCAAGCTGCTGCTGGAGGAAGAGCTCCTGCCCCTCCTTACCTGCAGCAGCTCCCTCCTGCTCACCTGACACCTCTGTGGCCACCAAAGCGCTGGTGTGGCTGACCCACAGGCTGGATCTGGGACCTGATCTTCTTTTAAAGAAAAAGAAAGGAAGGGGGAAAAAAAGCAGCAGCCAAGCACAACCCTTCTGCTGAGCTGCTGCAGGTGGGAGCAGCCCCGGCCTCGCTCAGCTTGGGCCTGTGCAGCTGGCGGGATGGGAAGCCGGCAGCGCACGGAGCGGGACAGCAGGACACCCCTTTTCAGCGACAGCCGTGGTAAATGAAACCATAATTTTACCATCTCATTTATGTTTCACTTTGGCAAAACAGAGGACATAAGTCACAGCAATATAAGTGCAGCTCTGCAGCCTTTCAACCTGTATCGCTGTCCACCCCATCACCCCCTTTTCCTGCACAGCTACCACACGGCTGCTCCTGGTCGGGCACGGAAAGCTCCGGGACCCTGAGAAGGGCCAGAGCCCCTCCCGGCCACGGCCATCTCCTGCCGAGTGCGGAGCCGGGGGGAGCTGCCTGCCGGGAGAGCGGCGCGGAGCTGCCGACAGCCCCGGCGCCAGGAGCCGGGGAGCAGCTGCTCCGGCCGCACGCTTCCCTCACAGCACCCTCCAAGATGGCTGCTCGCCCGCCCCCCGGCCGGCCGCGGGCACCCCCGGGCAGCAGGCCCAGCCCCGGCCGCCTCACACCGCCTCCTCGCCCGGCTTCCCAAAAAACACAGCCCGCGCCCGGCACCTGCTCAGCCGGAGCCACCCCGGGGTATTGTCTTACTCAGCAAGCAGCTCACCAGGAACAAAGGTGGCTTTTAAAAACTGAAGATAAACAACACTGATTTTTTTTTTTTTTTCAGTTTTTCTTTTTTGGTGGCATCTCAAATCTCAAAAATGAGATTTTTACCTTGTCTAAAACTCAAGGCAACTGTGCTTCGGAGAAGTTTATCCCACAGTTTCTATCGTGGAGCATTTTAAAACCCTAAGAGACGGCGAGAGAGGTCAGAGCCGTCCCCGGTGCCCCCAGTCCCCCCCAGCCCCAAGCCTGGCTCTTGCCCCCGCGGCCGCCCCGCTGCCCGGGCACCGCACCGCTCCCCAGCGGGCACCGACACCTCCGGCCTCGCAGAGAGACAGAGGGGATTAACAGTGTTGGGGGCAGCTGGGGTTCCCTCACTGTCTCCATTTATATGTCTATTTCTTTTTTTTTTTTTTTTTCCTGTCTGAGAAGCAGATTCCAGAGGTGAGACTGTTTCTGGGGGGGGGCACCGGGCTGGAGAATGAGAAACCCAGTACAAAGTGTAACTGGGCGTGCAACGAGACAGCAAATGAGTTGCAGCAACGAAAGAAACATTCAGAAAAAATGAATTAAGTGCTCTACTTCTGAAAACCAGCAAAACACCACACTTTTCTCCCGTTATGGGGTGGTTTTCGTTATTTACCTGATGAAAATTATTTTGTAATGTCTGAATTAACATTTTTTATTTAATCTAGACTTGTTTTGAAACCCATCCTGGTTTAATTCCAACTTGTGCAGAACACCAACAACATAAAATATCAAAGATAGGTGTTCTGCACGTGGTTTTATTTTGCTTGCTCAATTTGTGGAGGCACATTATCTGAACTCCAAAACAGAAGGCATCAAAGCAAAGGAATGGACTGCAGAATCACACACAGCAGTTGCCTGCCTCCTGTTCTGCACAGGATCACTATGCCAGTCATTCCCTATCAAAAGCCCTGGCAAGATATATACAGTTTCTTGCACTAAATCATGTTTTAAAAATCCTAAAACGTGATTTCTAGCTTGGTCAGACTCTCTCAGACTAAATATTATGGATGTAATTTCTGAAAGCTCCCCGCTATTAGCATCAGGATAGGCTGCTATTTGCTTTCATTCTGTTCTTTTCAAGCCCATCTGCCTTGCCTTGGAATATAAGATTTCGGCTGAGGAACAGTTCTTCTCCCAAGCTGCAAATAATTAAACTCAAGAATACTGTGATAAAAGCAACAGGCAGTAATTATACTGCGTTAAAAAAAGCTGTCTGAATATGGTTTTACATTACTTTAAAATAGCCACTATTTCCCTAAGAACAAAGCTTTAGCCAGTGTAACGAAATTAGGTTTATTAAACAGAAAGTTAAAATAAATGCTTTCTATGCACAGTAATGTAATCTATATGGTTATTTCCACTCCGTATTTACTCAAGGCCAGCACCTTGCCACGAACAGCAATGAATATATGAATTAAGCAGCAGCAGCAGAGCCTAAGCGTCCCACACCACACACAGGATCAGAGGATCAGAGGATCAGAGCCAAAGGGATCCAAGCCATTGTCAACTGGAGCGTGGTTTTTCCTTGCAATTCCTCCAGGCCACTCACCATGTGACAAACCACTTCTTCTGGAGAAGAAGAAAACTTGGCACTGTGGGATATAGTGGGTCCACCCCCCACCTTTTTTTTTTTTTTTTTAATTTAATTTAAAGCATCCCAAGAAATAAATACAAAAAGTGAACAGAGAAGAGACACATACTGATATTACTATGCACTGCACAGCTACCGAGTACTTTTTATTCTGATGGTTTATAAATTAAGTTTTAACCTTCAGGCGAAATACACAAAATATCAGCCATCTCCCCCACCAGCAGCGATGCCTGCCCCTCCACACCAGAGTCTGAGCAGGTATATGGATATCATAGAATGGTTTGGGTTGGAAGGGACCTTAAAGACCATTCAGTTCCAACCCCCTGCCCTGGGCAGGGACACCTCCCACCACACCAGGTTGCTCCAAGCCCCATCCAACCTGGCCTTGAACCCCTCCAGGGATGGGGCAGCCACAGCTTCTCTGGCCAACCTGGGCCAGGCTCTCACCACCCTCACACCAAAGAATTTCATCCCCAGATCTCACTTCAATCTCCCCTCTTCCAGTTTAAAACTGTTCCCCCTCATCCTTTGGCTCCCCTCCCTGATCCAGAGTCCCTTCCCAGCTTTCCTGGAGCCCCTTGAGGGACTGGAACGGGCTGGAAGGTCTCCCGGAGCCTTCTCTTCTCCAGGCTGAACCCCCCCAACTCTCTCAGCCTGTTCTCCCAGCAGAGGGGCTCCGGCCCTCCCAGCATCTCCGTGGCCTCCTCTGGCCCCGCTCCAACAGCTCCATGTCCTTCTGCTGTTCATGGGGCCCAGAGCTGGAGGCAGCACTGGGGGTGGGCGTCTCCCCAGAGCAGAGGGGCAGAATCCACCCCGCCTCACCCCCGACCTGCTGGCCTTGCTGCTGGGGATGCAGTCCAGGGTGCAGGTCGTTTCTGGGCTCCAGAGCATATTACCCGGGTGTGTTGAGCTTCTCATCAACCAGCACCCCCAAGTCCTTCTCCTCAGGGCTGCTCTCCAGTCGTTCTCCACCCAGCCTGGATTTGTGCTTAGGATTGCCGTGACCCATGTGCACTTGGTTCCCTGTGGAACCTCCTTGTTCCTCAGGGAAGTTTCTTTACAACTTTATCCTTCCCATATCTCTGCATTCCCATATCCAACTGTGATAATATTTCGTCAGCCCAGCAGCTGAAATATTTCCAACTCGGTATTCGGCATAGCCAAACTAGCATTCTGCCAACACCAAGCAAGCAAACCCAGCCTGCTGCCTGCTCCTGTAGGATCTCTCATGAGTGTTTGGCAAAAAAAGGCATTCTCTAAAGTTTTGAAGAATCTCCCATTTTGTTTTAAAACAGCTTGATTAAAGATCACAAGAAATGACAGCATCAGCCTGGCTCCTCGTTGGTTTGTGTCACAAAACAGCCCCTTAAGGAGCTATCAGGAATTGAACAAATTCATGTACTAAACCCCATTTTTCTTTCCTTCAGGCAAAAACATGATAATGGCAATTCTTCATGAAGTTGCATCACAACGACGCAAACAAAACGAGTGAGTAAACAGATGCCTGAGTATGTAAAATGTTCTATCAGGTGAGTCTGAATACAAACTCAAAAAACTTTATGGATACTTTAAAGAAAACAGAATCACAATATTTAGTACGCTAATGCAACTCCAGTGGCATGCAAAGACAGGCACAGAAGAGGAAGGGCCCATCTAGCTTTCCGCCTCCATTAAAGAATGAAATACTTAATACAAATCATTGGCTTTCACAAGGAGACTTGCAAGTAACACAAGGAATGATCTCCTTCCCATGGTGCTCACAAGTTAATTTATAAATATCATTTTAAGGCTGCACATTAAGTATCTGCTAGTCAACCCATGCAGGCCAAGCAGATGAGAATAGGTGCATTACTCCACTGCTTGAAAATACAAATGGGGTAAGAGGGAAAAGGAAGTCGGGTTCCCAACTTGCAACCGTGATAGCCCCAAATACTTCTTTCTAATACTATCAACAAACCTCAGACAACAGTCTTGCTCTCCAAAACAATTCTTAAAAATTCCCTCTAAAACCCATCCTCAAAGTACCATATTTCAAGCTTTGTTTTGTTAAATCCCCGCCTTTTGTAAGTACACTTCCCTACCATTTTCCTTTTGCAGCAGTAGGGAGCAGTCATTTAGAAAAAAAACCACAACAGAATAGAGTTAATGAATGAAAGCTGTGCTACACGCCAATCTGCTGATTTCCTATCTTTAACAAAACCAGCAGATATCACGGCAGAGATTTATACTCTGCTATTCTTTGCTTTTTCTCACTCTGCACGCACACACCCACACACCCAGATACACACACGGATATTTGCAAAATACCGTGAAGAATACCAAAGAATAAACCTTTGTCGTTACATCTGCGGGATTGTTTACTGCTCTCTAGCCGTGCTCTCTTCCCTCCTGTGTTAACCGGGGAAGACTCAGAATAAAACACCGTGAAAGTCACGGGGAAGGCAGATTTTATGCCCTATTTTTGAAGGTATGAGTGGCCATAACAAGCCTGTAAACACAGCCCTGTAGGATTGAAAAATCACAGTTTGATTAAAATTTCATAATCTTAAAATGAAAAAAAAAAAAAAGTGCAGCATTTATAAACTGAGAAAATTACTGAAATTAAATGTGGTAATACAAACATAGTTTTACCCGAAGCAATGCCTATTTTCATTAATAGGAATTTTCACATTATTTTTAAACCCTTGAAAGGTTATAAAAGTTAAGGCTGTCTGCAGTTCACTTTGCTCAAACAATGATACACATGCAGCTTGCTTTCCCAGTTCTTATGCAATTCTGATAAATTTGGTTTTGAAACACAGCAGGGAAATTTTTAATGGGGAAAAGAACTGTTTTCACAAAAGGAAAATTTGGAAATAACAACTTCATCCGGGAAAAACAACTCCCACTGAGCCCAGAAACAAGTCGGCAACTTCTCCTGGATAGTCTAACATGCACAGCTCACATGGCACAAGAACGAAGAACTGCTATTAACCTTTTAGTTACAAACCAAAGCACAATAATTTCTGTAAACATAAGAAAAAGTAGAAACGTCGATTACCTCCTCTGTTCGTGAGGATTCAACTCGCACTGAGACATCGGACTTTTCCCCCCGAAGACCACAAATGATGATACCCAGTATCCTGAGGCTCGCATACATTTTTGTGTTTAGATAACTGATAAGCGGGTGGCAAATCTCTAGAGCTGCAGCTCCAGAGGGGCGGGGGGGAAGCTGTTTGTCTTAAAAGCTTTTTAAAACAAACCTTCAAACAGCAGAGCACACTGCCTTTAATTTCTAGAAGCCACTTCAAACCCGTTCAAATAGATTAGGAAATCTCCTGAACAAAAGACTGCAATTCTTAATCCCCTGTCAGTCAGACAGCAAATCTGCATCATATTAACCACAAAAAAGGAATTATTTACGTTATGCACCTCTAAACTTTATTTTCAATAAAAGATTTCACTAATACATATCAAAAAGTCATACAGCTACCACCACGGGCTACCAGGACATTGGTCTATAGTTCTACTAGGAAGAAACTGTTTCAGTACTCAACTTTCATCACGACTTTATTAAAAAGGTTGTGACTACGGTAAATTTACTTATTTCTTTTGTTATTTTGCATTAGGGGCAGCCATGGTATTTATCACGGTGCAATCAGTTCTGAGAACATCTGTAGCTATTTGTGTCTTAGCAACAACAGTTGCTAGAGTAACCTGCTCAAAAAAATTAAAGAATAAAGTACTGGGTATTTGAGATTTTTTACTGGGGAAGAAAACAGTTTAAATGATGGTGTTTAACTCTCAGCCGCTCAGTAAGAGTCACTGCTTTTAATTAAGCGTATTTATTACACCATTTGCTTCACACAGCATCAGTCCTGCTGGCAGAGGCAGGCGGGAGGACAGAGACACCCCAGCTGGCTGGCTCCACCAGCCCCACCAGCAGCGGCAGGGACTGGGGGAGACCCTGGCCCCTCTCCCCACCCTGCACACCCCGCCAGCGGCCGCGACCGTGGGACCACAGAAGGGACACCCCTGCCTCCTCCACAGCCACTCACAGACCTGTTCCCCAACACTTTGCCCGCTCCCTCCTCAGCCGGCCGCGGTCGGCAGCTCCCAACCCGTTGCATACACCATTTCTCAGCAGTTTTACAGCAAGGAGTTTCTGAGTGCCTTCAGTCCTCCTACGGCAGGATTGGGTGAGCAGCTCCGCCTTCAGCACGTCCCCTGCCTTCAGGATTCTGTACACCTTGATTACATTCTCTCTCCAAATCAGTCCCAGGCTTCAGCTTCTCTCCATGAAGTTCCATCCCCTATGACTCCTGCTCCCCTCTTGAGACACAGCAACCAGAACCACACGTAGAACATGAGACGTGGCTGCAACCACAGCTTTACCACAGAGCAGTAAAACAACATCTCTCTTGTTTTCAACACCGTTCCTAATGACAGCCAACACCCTTGGCTTTTTGTTTGGCTGCCATTGACACCGAGTAATTGTTTCAACGGACTGTTACTGTCCTCAGGTTCTCCTCCTGGAGTAGTAACTGCCTGTCCTGAGGTCAGCCGTACGTAGATATGGTTTAGCTTGCTTTTCCCAACATGAATTATTCTTAATTTAGGGAAAGCAATCTAAACCATATTTATGCCAATTACCTTAATTTCTCATAAAATCATCTACACTGAAGCTCTTCTGACACCTTTTTGATCCCTCAGCTTGGCGACATTCTTCTGCCTTTGGTGTGGCTTTTTATGACTGAAAACTTCAGCAGGATCAGTAACTTGGAGATTTCCCTGGTCATTCATTTCTCTGGATCAGAGACAAAAATGCTGGACAGAACCAACCTAAGCACGAACATGAAGTGTGCTACAGTGCTGTCTCTTCTCCAGCCTTTGAAGTGACCACTAAGCACTGTCCTCTGCTCCCTGGGCTTGCTGATCACATTTGAGGGCTTTCAACTAGGTTTGTTGGGGAAGACCATTAAGTAGGGGACAAAAAGTCTCAGACAAACCAGCTCTGCTATGGGACAATGTACAGACCTCTTGCACAGCCAGTATAAGGGTAGTCAAAAAAGTGGAATATTGTGGTGGATGTCCACTACAGATCCTCTGTCAAGAAGTGAATGAAGCCATCTCTAAAGAGCTTAAGAAACCCAGTGATCACAGACCACCGCTTGCAAGAGGGACTTCAACCACCCCAATATCCACTGTCAGAGCGATGTGGTGGGGTGAACAAAAGCTACATTTCTCAATGCATCAAAGGTAATTTTTTTTATGTAGTGATGTGACGTTGTAAAAGTTCAAGATCCCAGAAGTGAAGATGATAAGTAACAGAATGAACAGCCAGATTCCAGTTTGTTCAGGAGACTGATCTGGCAAGGACGGTAATACGGGAGGGCCTGAAGGAGCAACGCAGGCCACACTGATGGCTGATCCTCAAGGACAGCTTCCCCCCAAGAACAGTCCATCCCAAAATGCAGGAAAATGAGCAGATGCAGAACATTTAGATGGATGGACAACTTTGGAAGGACAGCGAACTTCTGACAAAGCTCAATAACGAAGCATATGGGAGGTCAAGCAAAGATCAGACACGTGATACAGTGGAAACCAGTGACAAGTGGTGTTCCTCAGGAGTCAGTACGGGGAGCGGTGCTGTTTAACATCTTTGTTGGCAACGTGGACAGTGGGATGGAGCACACTCTCAGGAAGTTTGCTGATGACACCAAGCTGTGTGGTGCGGCCAACATGCTGGATGGAAGGGATGCCATCCAGAGGGACTGGGACAGGCTGGAGAGGTGGGTCTGTATAAACCTCATGAAGTTCAACCAGGCGAAGTGCAAGATCCTGTACCTGGGTCAGGGCAAACCCAAGCCCAAATCCAGGCTGGGCAGAGAATGGCTGGAGAGCAGTCCTGAGGAGAAGGACTTGGGGGTGTTGATGGATGAGAAGGTCCACACACCCTGGCAACGTGCACTGGTACCCCAGAAACGACGCACACGCTGGACTGCATCCCCAGCAGCGTGGCCAGCAGGGCGAGGAGGGGAATTCTGCTCATCTGCTCCATTCTGGGGAGACACCCCCCACCCAGTGCTGCCTCCAGCTCTGGGCCCCACCAACATCAGAAGGACATGGACCTGTGGGAAGGGGGCCAGAGGAGGCCACGGAGATGCTGGGAGGGCCGGAGCCCCTCTGCTGGGAGAACAGGCTGAGAGAGTCGGGGGGGTTCAGCCTGGAGAAGAGAAGGCTCCGGGAGACCTTCCAGCCCGTTCCAGTCCCTCAAGGGGCTCCAGGAAAGCTGGGGAAGGACTCTGGATCAGGGAGGGGAGCCATAGGACAAGGGGGAAGGGTTTTAAACTGGAAGAGGGGAGATTTGAGGTGAGATCTGGGGAAGAAATTCTTTGGTGTGAGGGTGGTGAGAGCCTGGCCCAGGTTGCCCAGAGAAGCTGTGGCTGCCCCATCCCTGGAGAGGTTCCAGGCCAGGTTGGATGGGGCTTGGAGCAACCTGGTGTGGTGGGAGGTGTCCTTGCCCAGGGCAGGGGGTTGGAAATGAATGGTCTTTAAGGTCCCTTCCAACCCAAACCATCCTGTGATTCTCTGTGAGGAATTCACCAGAACTGATGAAGCATTCAGAGATCAGAAGCTTGGCTAACTCAAATCTGCAGGATGCAATGGGCAACAAGAAGGGCTTCTAGGGCTTCCATGAGCACACTGGCAGCAAAAGACCAAGAAAACCGTTGGTCAGGTGCTGAGCAGGGCAAGCAATCAACTGACTGGGACACAGGAAAAGCTGCAGTATTCAACGTCTTCCTTACTCCAGGCTTTACCACCAAGATCTGCTCTCAGGCCTCCCAAGTACTTGTGCCTTGTGGCAGAGCTTGGAGGAAGAAAGTGCCACCTGGCAGGGCCCGCAGCCAATACCCCTCCTCCTGCAGGTTTGGTTACCTCGGCTCAGGGCCAAGATAGTACAACTGGTGACCTTGGAAACAGCTTTTCCAGAGACCTCTACTGGAGGCTTCAGCAAAGGTCACCACTCCCTGCCTTGGGAGATGCTTTTAAGCTGTGGCTCTCACCTTTTATACCCACCCAAGCTATAGACATTTCTTCCCAGCTTGACCTCGCCATGGATCCATCTGCCAGCCTGGGCTCTTGCCTTAGCCCAGCTACCTGCCATCGCCCGGACTGGCCTGCTCACCCCACAAGTCCTGAGGGACCATACCCTTGCTGCTGAGGCCACTGCTGCTGCCTGTCTCGTACCATGCTTTGTGTCCCTTCCCTTAGAGACCAGTGTGTCCCTGCTGCTCCCAGAGACTAACAATGGCATAGAAAGATGACACTAGAGACCACCTTCAGAAAACTGGACATACACAACTCTGTAAGACCAAATAGAATGGAGAAGGAGCTGCTCTCTATAATTTTTGAAAGGTCATATAAAATGACCTCAAAGGAGGTGACTGATGACTGCAAAAGGGCAAATGTCACCTTCAAGACAGGCAATAAGGGAGATAAAGGCCAGTCACACTTGCCTGTCTCCCTGCAGCGTCTCAGGGGACTGTGGAGCAACTCCACGGGGGCCATTTGCATGCATGTGAAGGACAAGAACGCAACTGGGAACAAGAAGTATGGGTCTACCAAAGGCAAATGGTGCCTGGCCAACCTGACTGCCCTTTCTGATGAAATTATTTGCTTTGTGGAATAAGAGAGCTGTAAATATTCTGTATGTAATTCTGTATTTTAGTAATGCAGAGTCCTTCGACATCCTTGCAGCCACACTGGGCAGGTATAAACTATGGACAGACTACACAATCGGTGAGAAACTGTCTGGACTGCCAGGTCAAAAGGACTGTAATTACAGATCTATGATCTAACTAGTCCTGGTAACAAAAAGTCCCCCTACAAGTAGACACAACATTAACATCTTCATCATCACCAGCGCAGCAGTACTGAACACCCCTTATGAGGTCCCCTGCAGCTCAAATCTATGCTTTCACAACCTTTCTAATTATAGAGAACCTCTCCTCCAAGCCTGGGGAAACTTAGTTTCTTTAATACAACTTTGCCAAATGTTTTCTGAAAAGTTGATTATACCTGTTGCTTCTATCTAACCATGCACTTGCAGAACTCCAGTAGGTGAATTTCCCTTTACAGAAGCCATGCTGACTGTCTTCCAATAGACCGTACTTTACGGTAAGCAGTCATTTTGTCCTTTTTAACTATGATCTTATTGTCTGTCACCTGTAAGGTGTTCCCAGCATGTCCTCTAGGCCCATCTTTAGCAGTAACAGTGACAACAAGGAATTCACATCCCCAGGTACCCACTCCAGCACCCTGATCACCAAGCAATCCCACACAGTTGTTACCTGCCTCCCTCTTCTTGATGGATTTGGAGAATGTGTTTCTATTGGTTTGAGCCTCCTGTGGAGGCTGCTCTTCAACTTCCTTTTCACCCTTTTAAATTCTCCTTTTATGTTTCACCTGCCATGCTACAGATTTTCCTGTTCTCACTCAGCATGCTTTCTATTAAATGCTCATCTTTTCCCTGTGATGGCTTTTTAGCTTTCCCATTGAGCCACACAGAAATTCGGGGGGGAGGGAGAAGGGGGAGAGACCATTTTGTTCATTTTCAAATGGGGCATCTTGGCTTCTGACACAGCAGTTTTTAAACAACCTCCAAGCTCCCTGTAGGCTGCTTACTTTTGGAGCACATCATTTCATGGTTTGGGGGATTTTTAAGCTGCTTGTTTATTTTTTAATGTATTTTAACTTCTTGAAATTGAATATCCATGTGCTGGATTTATTTTTTCTGCTGTCCCCTTCTACTCAGTTATATTTAACTGTACTGTGGTTGCTATAAGCCATCCCACTACTAGCTTAAAGTAGGTCCTACACACCACAACACTCCAAAAAGCAGCTTCTCTTGTACATTTAAAACTTGGTTGTAGTACAAAGCAGCCATTTATTGCATTAGGAAAGTGTTCTCTCTACCTCGCCCCCTGATGAGACACAGAACTGGTCTCAGTCCAGTAGCTGAACTCTCCCACTACAATTCTCTCAAACTTGCAGCTTCTCTGATCTTACCTACTGGCTCCTGACTACCATCACTGCCCCGATCCAGGGGTTGCCAGTATAATCCTACTAGTGTATCTAAGGTCTAGGATTTCTACCCATACTGACCAAACTGTGCTTCTCTCTTCCTGTATTTGTAATGCTATTACCCTTTACAAAACTCCTTCATGCACAGTGCCCGTCTCCCACTACAGACCCTACCCCAGTACAGCCAGTGCCCGGGGAAAGTCTCCTTCCACCGTGTCTCGGAGACGCCTGTTACAGCACGGAGAGTGTAACCGGGGGGGTAGTGGCCCATAATCACCATCAAAAGAACATCTCTAGTCACATTTACAATAATGGATATGGTTACAGTATCTACAACTAGTTAATACTATTGTGTCACGAATCACCCAAACAAGAACGAACACGTTCCATTTGTAATTCAACAACCCCAAAACTTACAATTGGCATTACAGTACTATCAACAGGTATCGAAGAAATGCAGATGTAGATGGTAAAAGATTTGCTGCTTCTTGCTATAGGTCACTGGCAAAATCCTTCTCCCTCTCTGCTCTTAGGAGGTCAGTCAAGTTTCAAATGAACATCTCACAAATGGAAGCATCACCTCTGCTAGGTACGACTTTCACAAAGAAATACATAACTTTTTTTCCAAATCTACCCTGCAGGTCCTATTTCTCCACATTCTCTTTCAGTATGAATCATAATTAACATGTGCTACCAATGATCAACTCACATGCAACCTAAGAACCCTCTGAGCTGATCCTGAGTATGTCTTGCATGATTTTTTAAAGAAGAGAAGGGGCTGTTATTTCATTTACTGCGAGTGCTTCTAGCCTACCTATGCTCCAGACTAGGACAATCAGAAAAAAAAGCTACATTCAAATGCACAAATATAGTACTAAGTTTCTAATGATCCCCAAAAGCTATTGCAGCCAGGACAACAAAACATTCACAGTGAAAAATAGATCTTTCTCTACCCTGTTGTCCTTCCATCTATTCTCATTTCTTTTTTTCTCTTTCATGCCATTATTTATTTGAATTGTCTAACTGCTAGTCTAGTCATTACCTAACTTTTTATTTAGCCCATATAAAATAGCTTCAGTTCAACAGTACTCAAATATACTAACTTTTGAAAACAATGACTCAGTCCAATTAACAACTGTCTTCTCCAGAAAACAAAAATATACTTCTAGTCAACAAAATTGTGGTGACACAGGCTTTCAGTCTTTGGACTTGTCCTACTTGAAACCTTTTCTTTACAACAAAGAAAGCAAGCTTTTGCTTCTTGCATTTTTCCAAGTCTTCTTCTAACCATAGCAGAGCAGTACACTCAGTAACCCAACCTGGATTACTGCTCACTACAGCAATTAGTGACCCTGTGGGTTTATTCACGAGCAGCAACGCCAGAGGGTCACCTAATGCACGTTCAACTTCTGCTACGTGCACAGAAATATCATTTGAAGGCCCTGAAGCAGTAGGACAACACATACCAAAGATGTGGGCAAAGGAAAAACAGCAGGAAAGCTCTGACTTTTTAATAGCATAAGAGATGTTGTCTGAGATTGCTTTTGGTCCAAAGGGTCTCAGACAAACAGTAAGTACACATCTTACAAGGAGCAACAGAACAGTCAACAGGAGTTGATGGAGAGGCATCGAGGCCATCAAAGGGGTTTTGGGGGAGTTTTCTGGTTTTCTTCCTTTTTTTTTTTTAAAAAAAAAAACTTACTGCATTTCCAGACTTACAGCTTTTAGGGAAAAAAAAAAAAGAGGAGGCGAGACAACGAAAAGCATGAAACTTCACGGTTCACATAACTGCAGTCACAAGAGGAAACTCTAACTTTATGTTTGCACCTTTCTACACCCTGTGTGTGGTTTCCTCTGGTCAATACTTAAAAAACAAACAAAATAAAAACCAAACAACAAAATAAAGAGAATTAATTACACTGCTTCAGGCGTCATGTAAGCCAGGTCCTCTAACCTTCCAGTATGTGCAAATGTTGCTTGTTTCCAGGAGGAAGCAAACAAGATCATGAAGATATCTTCATTGCTATAAATACATTTTCTTCAGACCTTGTCATTGAGAATTAATCCCTAACCAGACAACAAATAAATCCTAGCAAAACCAGCGCTGCGTGTTCTGAAGTTTCTGATGTTCGCAGAAAATCTAGAACACAAAATGCATGAGGACAGATTAATGACCTGGTCATTGTTTTACCAAGCTTGTAATTTATAATGGGTTGAGTTGTGGCAGGGGATAATATTGTGCATTTTAATTTTAGTCGACACCAATTGCAAAGTGAATCACGTTATATAAACTACTGCAGCTGTAATCAAAGACTGTTTAATCCTACACTCTGTTAAGTTACAATCAGTTTTATTTGACAACTGCAACTGGGAAGGAATGCAGGCACAACTCATTTTTGCAGCTCCCAGAGCCCTGGTGGCCTTGTCCTGGCCACTGTGCACCCATCCCCTGGGCAGCCAGGGGCCCAGGCAAGTGACTCCAGAACCAGCAGGACGACACATGCCTTCAGGCGAAATGAGAGCGCAAGGAATTACTATCTTCTTACTTACCATATGTAACAGGTAACCTTTGAGAAAGGACAGTCCATGGTATTTTCTGCTGCCTTTTAGCTCCAAAACCAGTCAACATCAAGCCCCCAAAGGGCTGTCTTCATTGACAAAGGCCTATCCCAGCCAACGGAATCTGCCAAAAACTCTCTTCAGCTACTCCACTTTTTACTTCCCTCATTGGAAAAAGAAGCTGCATGACTTACACCGGATTCTTACACTGGTAGGAGTTCAGTGAGAACTAACACTTTCAGTAAAGACCAATTATACCTGTTTATTATAACAGCATCCACAAAACCAGTAATTTCACTCAGAGATTAGAGAAACTTACTCCAGAACTTGGTGCTGGTGTTTCTTCAGCATGAAGTTAAATTCTTTAGATTCTAGAAAGCTACTACACAGATTAATAATCAGAGAATTGTCAAACTACTTTTGCTATCTTATTTTAAAATGCTGACAGCAGTGGCATCATTGACTCACGGGGACTTTCTGGCTTTCTTCAAGTCAGGCAAGAGTGAGAATTTTTTAACTTTTTTTTTAAGCCTGAAGAATTATTTTTTTTTCATATCCAGAAAGGTCAATGTAGCAGCAGGCTTGGCATGAGAGCTAACTACTTCACAGAAAAAGAAAAACTAAACCTCACAGGTCTTTATACTTCTCCAGAATACAAGCCAAGCTAAAAAAGGAAAAAAAGTCATCCTTGTTATTTTTCAGTCCCTTTATCTTCTAGAAAGGCCAGCTCCCTTCCCTAGACCCCAAGAATTCTGGATGGACAGGAAACAGTGATTTAAAGTACACAGAATACTCAAGGCAATGACTTCTGAAGTTTCAAGAGCACCAATAAAGGTATTGAACAAAGTGTCAGACATATTGCAAACGGGACCAGACTTCTATGTTAACCTTCAAAGCCTTGAATGCATGGGGTTGCTTTCTGTGGCAGTATTTTCCCCCAATATGGAGAAACCAGAGAACAATTATACCTTTATCAAAAAAGCAGCAGGGGGAAATTTTGGTAGAAAAACAGTTATCGAGCCTACTTCAGAATACTTCCACATGGAGTCAAAAACAGATGCCACTTTTCTTTTCTGATTTGAAGAATAATTAATCACCTACTTTTTCAAACTATCTCTGGTCCTGAATACGCATTTTTCTTACCTGATCAAATTAAGTCAATCATATTTAAGGAAGAATTTCTTAAGCTCTGTCAAATAGAATAGGGCAAAAAAAATGTGACAATTAGTCTTTTCTATGAGACTGACTTGTAAAATCTTCAAAACAGAATTACATATGATAGTAAGATATTTATAGAAATATGAACCATCACCCAAGACTATCAGTATTCAAACACAAACACCACAAACTTCAAGGCTCAGCAGGAAGCTTCTGGGATGTGAGAACAGCTCTGCAAATGGGTCTCAACTCAGGAGAGACTCATCTTCTGCAGACTGAAGAACTGTTCAGTCACCTCTGAAATCAGACTAGCCATACCTTTAACCCAAGGAGTTTATCTAAAAGATGGAAAAAGTTCCCAATCAGCTTCACCACAATACTAAATTATTTTTCTAAATACAAAGCTTGTTTTCTAGTTATATTGACCAGTTATGGAATGGATCGGTGATAACCTGGATAAGGCAAGACAGCAGTAACTGGTGTGGCTCCAAATAACACATACACTGAAGAGCCTGCCATGACATGCTGTGTCTTCTGCTCACAGCTCTCTCTAGACATGGGGTCTGAGTAACACGTTAGAAGAGCTGAGCCCTTGCAGCGCCACCTTCACTGAAGCTCTAAAGGCGGCTGCAAGAAGGAAGAAAGGATGAAGTTACACCCTCAGGTACTGAGTGCCTCCCGTCACAGCATCCACATGAACTATCCTTGAATCACTGCTGGAGAGGGGCCACCACTGAGGAGATGCTTGTTTTGCTGACATCTAACCAATCAAAGGAAAAACTTCTAGACAAATAGGGATGAAAGAAAGAGACTAAGTTAAGGATAAGAAAAAGCAAGAAAAAGCTGACAAAGACCTTCCTCAACTTATGACTATGCAGTGTGTGCCACAGGTGATGGTTTAGGTGACACAAATACTCAGGAACTGCTGCAAGACACAATGCTGTCTGCGGGTGCGTTGTCTGTAGACATCGCTGAGTGTGAGATTGTACGGAAACTGCCAGTGGTTAAATCCTGACACGATTCCATTTAAGGCCTCAAAGCTTTCCTGTACATTTCCATCCTGACAGCTCCTTTTTCAATCACAGGGTATTGCAGACCCAGCAAAGTTTTAACAAGCATCCATTTTCTAGGAGCACCTCTGAGCAAAAGAAAAAAAATAAGAGCACCAGGGAGAAAAAAAGATTGCGGGGAACGGAAAAGATCCTACTTCTGACAACTAAGAAAACAGACACCAAGTTACTCACATCCACAATGACATATCTGCTTTTAGCTTCAACTGTTTACATACAACTTGTCTTGCATATGGGAACACACTACTTGCTAGGTTTTTCATTCAATTAAAATATTTGAGTATATTTTATCTAGTTTTATGTTTAATCATATATAACCACCCTTTGGTACACGAAAGCTAGAAACTCATTCATTAATCTACTGTAAAGGCACTCCAACCCGTGAACACAAAACATGGTAATAAAAGTATAATCTGACATACTCAATTTAAAACTCACCCAACATCTGGGTATTCACAGGACAAAGTTTTGAAATGCTATAAATCCTTCCAAAGTCACCAATTACTCAAGAATTATTACAGCTATGGCATACATTTGCGATGAGGAAGTGCCATTTTTTCAATCAAATTTGTCACACAACCTGACAATACACAGTTCCCACGGTACCACAAGTGCTGCTGAGGTGGCCTGGAAGAGCCGAGAGGGAGGTGAAAGCTGCAGAAAGACACTGTGCAGTAATTCTAAGGCATGGAAACCGTGAGACCTGAACCTCAGCTCCCCTTTGGACACAGAGCAGTGAGAATGTACCCCCGTATCACCGTTTGCATGGAAAAACTGGATTGCAGAACTGCACACGATGCAATATGAAAAAAAAACCAAAACATGACAGGTACAGACTGATAGGTCAGTGGTTTTGCAGGCTGAGAAAGCCACTATCTTCATGCATTTTTAAAAGTAGTTTATTATGAAAACAGTGACTTGAGGCACGTGAATTGCCATGATTTTCAACAAAACCTATCTTATTCAGTATCAGGAAGATAACCTGCAACAGACAAAATTGAAAGAAACCAAACAACAGAGATGGATATGATAATAATAAAATCTTATCTTAATCAGTATGGTTTACTTTTAATTACTAGTTGGAAGTTACTATCCTACAGATTAAGTGTATCACAGAAGCTGAAGTAGAACTACCTCCATATTGAAAATGAAGTCCACCAAGACTTTTTTGTATGATGCTCCATCTGAATTACTACAGCTATGTTGCATCAAGGACTACCTCTAGTCTGGAAACAATTTAGTCATACCATGTGGTGCAGAAACCAAACTAACAAGGCAAGCTGTGCTTGAGCTGGTTCCATGTAAAGTTCTGCACAGCACTCCCAAAACCAGGAACGTCCCACAGAGCCGACCTGGGTCCAGCACAGCTTGTGAAGCCCAACTGACCATGGCCCTGCCAAACCCAAATGCATCCTCTTGGACCTGTCCATGCAAGCGCCTGCGTGAGCCACTAAACCCATCCGAGGACTATAAAGTGCAGGTATGTGGAACTGTCTCCTCACAAAGCCAGCGCTGCAGGAGCAGGGCTGCCTTGCACCGAGGCGACCGACTGCAGCTGGCCCTGGCACTAAGGCCTGGGCATCTCGGTCCCAAACCGACCAGAGAGACCTTTTTCCCGGTCACCCCCCCCAAGCCGCTCCTCACTATCTCAGCTAAGCTAAGGGAGTCAGTTAGTGTCTTTCTGCACCTTTTGGCTCTTTCCCAGCTCTCCCGAGGCCGGGCAGCAGCGGCAGAGGCACCGAGGCTGCCGGGAAAACCCCGCCGCGCCGTGGGGCCAGAGCTCCCCGGGACGCTGAGCCCTGGGGTCCGGCCCGGCCCCACCGCTCCTTCCCCGGCCGCCGCCTGCAGCCCCTCCTCGGGCTCATCTTCGGAGGGGAGACGGGACGGGAGCACAGGCTTCACTCACGCCTCATTCCCACCGCCTCCGCCTCCGCCTGCGCCGCCGCGGGCCCCCTGGGCCCCGGCCCGGCCCAAAGCGGGGGGAGCGGCGCCGGCGGCTCCGCGGGAGGAAGAAGCGCGCACAGGGTTGGGGAGGCCGCGCCGCGCGGCTGGGCCTCCCTCAGCGGGCTCTTACCGAGAGGCGGCTCCGGAGCCGGGCCCGGGAGCGCGTCCCGCAGCGGACATGGCAGCGGCGGCCCCACGCCTCCTG
>JAHREE010000561.1:399376-431334 GCA_033628505.1 Tringa tobata | reverse complement strand
CAGGCGGGGGTGAGGGCGGGGCGGCGGCAGGGCATGGCGGTGTCGAGGGCGGCCAGTGCAGACGGGGGATGCTGCGGCTCCGGCTCGGTCCGCAGTCAGCGCTGGTGCCGGGTATTTACAGCGACTCGCCGCTTTGCGGCCGGGGCCGCGTCCGTCGGCAGTCCCTGTGTGTGCGGGGCCCAGGCCGGGGCCGTTGGCTGGCCGGGCTTGGAGAGATCGAGAGGGTCTGTCAGAAGTTGTTTCCTCTCAGAAATTAGTTATTTCCCCTTCCCTTTCAGCAAGTCCAAGCTTACTGAGCCTTGAGTTTCACCTCTGCCAAGAGTTCACGTGATTTTTAAAAAAATAACACCAAAATCAGGCTGTGGCAGTGTAGTACCCAGTTTTTTTCCTTGAGTATAAATACAGAAAGATAAGATTGGAGAAGTTACAGGGCAAAACACTTGGGGAGCACGATTTTATTTAAAAGAACTTTTGTGGATCCATTTTATTGCAAACTAAAGCAGAATAATGCAACATTGCAGTAAAAACGAGAAAGTAATTCCAGGAACAGAAGTAGAAGCTCAGACTGGTTTCTTGAAATGCATCGTTAGTGACTTAATTACTGCAGCATATCCTTCTGAAGTGGCCTCGGGCCTTTTTCCTCCATTCAGCCTTTTCCCTAAATGCAAGTTTTCAGCTGTTCTCTGAGCCCACGCTGGCCTTACAGCTGTTTGCCGTGCAGTAAAGCATGTGATTCACCCACAGTCGGTAGCCTAATCTGTAAACTCTCAAATCAATAGAAGATCGCACATTTACCAGATCTCTGGATAAAATCCCTTTCCTTTTCTGCTAAGTGTTGCCAAACTTCATCTGTTCAGTGCTTTAGGGGCTGTGAAGCAAGAGAGCTCTGCTGTCATGTCGGGTGTGGAGAGCAGAGAGGAACGCTCCACCCCAGCTGGAGGAGCTCCCCAGAACCTGCCGCCTGGGAGGGCAGGAACACAGATTCCTACAGTAAGCAGGATTTAGGCTTTTAAATTACAGGAATTGACCCCCGTGCTGTGAGCTGTCACTCAGCTGACTGCAGATTCAGGGCAAAACTTTGGTCGAGGCAGAGGCACGTAGTCAGGGAATTATCTCTCTGGTAAAAGGTCCCAGAGGTGTCTTTATGAGGGGCATTACTGGAGCAGAGTCCAGGACCAGGAGGGAAACGCATTCCTGTTGTGATCAGATGCTCCTCTGCCCGGCGCTGGGCCTGCAGTGTGTGGCTGGCCCTGGCAGATGGCATTGGAAAAAGAAACCTCTTAGTTCTTTTGCACATTCACAAAAGTAAGAATAAAAGCTGCCTGAAGATCTTCAGGAGATACACCTGAAGGACCCGTATCTCCACTGAATATAGGCAAAGTCTGATACAAACATTGGTCCTATCTTTGGAAAGACTTGAGCTTATCTTTCATGTTCTCTGGTGGGTGTAGGAAGGCTGCTGTCCGTGCATATGAATAATCAGTGTCACAGGTCAGATATGTTTTTCTTGTCATCAACCAGACTCTTCTCTTGTCATCAACCATAAACCAGTAATTTAGGGAACCAAAAACTGTTGTGAAAACCCTTTCCTTCCCTGCTCAATTTCCTGTGCTGGATTGAGCAATTTGGGTCAGAAAAGGAACCTCAAGTGCCTCATGATTTGTAACTGATCTCAGCACCCTGGAACAACGGTTTGCCCTGGGCCCCAACTACCAGCAGCCAGCCCTGAGCAAGGCATCTCCAGTCTGGTTGGACTGCGTGAACGGATACCTGCCAGATGTCCCGTGTCCCTCGACAGCACTGGGTTACTCTAAAAGCCGCCGTGACCTGACCTAACACTTCCCTCATGGCAGTATATCAAGAACTGGTCAGCTTCATTTCTTGGTAGCAGAAATAGAAAGGCTGGGGGAAGGAATAATGTACAGTTGCTTGCTACAAGCCTAATTTAAATAAATAAGAATAAAGATACTGAAGTATTTTAAGCTTTTTTTTCTTATTATCATAATGCCCATACTGACAATAATCTTCTGTTGTC
The DNA here is from genome assembly GCA_033628505.1 of Tringa tobata. Classification (NCBI taxonomy): domain Eukaryota; kingdom Metazoa; phylum Chordata; class Aves; order Charadriiformes; family Scolopacidae; genus Tringa; species Tringa tobata. The sequence goes on along the minus strand of JAHREE010000561.1, from coordinate 429,299 downwards.
TGGGGCATCCAAAGTGAGATTGGATTTCCACAGACACATGCAGTCAGTCAAAAATCCCTCAGCTGAGAGCAAGAGGCCACTGGTTTGCCAGTTCTGCTGTCATACTAGCCAGGCCAGACCATAGTCCCCTTCGGACATAATGCTGTGGAAGGGAGCTGAGGCACTGCCAATTTCTCTTCCTTTTCTTGCCTATTAGGTCAGTTACTTGACTGAACTAATCTTGAACTTGACTGATTAAGAAGCTTGGAGCAAAGGCAAAAGTTTGTAGTAGCTAGTCCCAGACATCTGACAAGTATGAGCCCCAACAGACCATGGGAGTAGGTAAGAAAGGATCAGAGGTGCAGATCTCTTCTCTGGTGGCATTTGAGGAGATCCTTGGATTTTGTCCCTTCTAGCCACCCAAGAACTTCTTCAGCTCAGACTGTCTTCACAGAACCATGCAACCTTCTTAGAAAAGTCACTTGATGATGCTAGGAACTCAGTCTGTTCTTCCAGGTCTTTTAGAAGTCTCTTACAGCTCTGATACCCAGATTCTTCATGGTAGCTGGGCAGACAAAGGATCAGGGATGGTGCTATCTGGGCTGAGACAATGTGTACCTAAATTGCATTTGGCTTCTGGCTGCACACTGCAGAGACTCAATTACACACTTCTTTCATGTAAAAGCAGATCATCTGAGTTGTTCTCAGTGCCCATGAGAACATCAGCCCAGACAGAAGGGGCTTTTCTGCCAGATTATTACAGGTTCCAGTTCTGCAAGTTCCATATGACAGAAAAAAATGAGTGTTCATTCTTCTGTCTAATGGGTAAAAGGAAATGTAGTATCCTGGTCCTCTGTTGTGTCCCTCAGTACCTCTTCTTGAGAAAAGATGAGTGACTAATTCATGCATCTCGGTCTGAGCTCAGAACAGGGCTGACCTAGATCCTGATGGCATCCTCTTGGTGAATGGTGCCCTCAATCACTGTGTCTGTGGTTTGCCTGGAGCACTTGCGACTCCCTTTCATGCTTTTCAGATTTTCGGAAAGATGCTTCTGGAACTTCTTGGTGAGGAAGCAGTAGATGATTGGGTCCAACACACAGTTCGTACTCAAGAGGCACAGAGTCACCTGGTGAGCATCATTGAGTTGTTGGCGCAACTGACAGTTTTCTTTCTTCCAGAACTCCAGAACGCTCAGGGTCCAGGGCAAGTGCACTATGTGATGAGGTACAAAGCTTAAAATGAATACAGCCAGCACTGTGCAAACCATCCAGAGTGCCCTTTGCTTAACATGAGCACTCTTCCGTGGCTGTGCTGATTTGGAGAACAGGGTCCTGATAATGATGATGTTCCAGCCTAGTATAAATATGAAAATTATATAGAAGAGAATACAGATGATGACATGAATGGCAAGAAGAGCTGAAACACCGCTAGAAGAGTCATAGCGCTCAAAGCACCGCGTGACATTCTTCGAATCGATCTCCTCTATATTAGTATTATTGTCAAAAAGGTAATACAAAGAGCTGCCCACTATTATGATCCAGATAGCTGCTGATAAGTACATACCCCTTCTCTGGGTGGTAAACTGAGCAGCTTTAATGGGATTAGTCACAGCTTGGTAACGGTTGTATGTGATGACCATCAGAAAGGCAACAGAAGAGTAGGTGTTAACAAAAAATAAACAGCCAGCCACACTACAGAGGAAATTTGGCATGATCCAGTCTCCCTGGTGGTGATAGTAAACAATCCACATCGGCATTGTAATCAAGAAGAGCAAGTCAGCTACTGTCAGGTTCACCATGAATATCTTGATTTCATTGAGTTTCTTGGTGGGGTAAATACGGCTGAAAATCCAGAGCACGTAGCAGTTAGCAACAAAGCCCAGAATGAAAATGATGCTATAGAAAACAGTGAAGAGGTTGTAGCGAAAGTCAGAGTCTATCATCGGGCATAAATGACCACCTTCAGCACCGCCTTTATGCGTTCCAGACATCGTGGTGCTGAGTGAGGACCTCTGAAGCAGAATGTCCTGCCGTAGCTTTTCTTCTTACCTAAAAATATAAAGCATAAAACGAGCTGATTGATATGTGCCATTGCTAAGCCAAACCCCACCTTTTATTTTCATCTGTCTGAGACCTGAGGAGTTCTGCTCCATGCCTTGGCTCCAGCCACAGACAACTCCCCTGACCACTTGGTCCTCTCTGATACTATTTCCACACCATCCTAACCTCTGTGTCTTCAGCCAGAATTGTTTGCTGCAGTGTGGATTTCAGATCAGTAATCTCTAATCTCATTAGACTTTTCCACGTGAGGGTTCTTAGATAAAATCATGTTACTCCACACCATCTCAAGCTTCTTAATCTTTTACTATAAGCAAACAGGTTTTCTGGGTCTCTTCTTTTCCCCTGCGGTTCCTAATGCTTTTTAACTTGCCTACATTTATTTTTACCTAGAAATTCCAGAACTGAAACAATATCTGGGAAAAATGTCTCACTAGTGCCATTTCCAGAGGCACCCTCTTCTTGTTGTTTTCTGACATTTTCCTTCTTACGCTTCTAAAGATTGTATTTGTTTTCTTAGTTTCAGGCACCAAAGGGTCATATTCACTTTGTAGGCAACCAGAGCTCTCCGTTTTTCTACTCAGTGAATGATGTAAAAGATGAATCACTAATCCTTAAGGTTGATGCTTTGTGGTGGATTGTTGATTTTAACTACAGGTTATTTCTCTTAAAATCCTAGCTCTTTCTATTGTGCCACCATTCTGAATTCAAGTTGTCATCAAACCAATCTGGCTCCCTTCCTTCCCCCTCCCCCATTTCTGCATCAAATACAAGTGTCAGCAGCTGCAATTCTGTACTTTCCTGTCTCGTTGGTGAGGCTGCTGACAAACCCTGTCCTGAAAGACACGCCTTCAGGTTTTTAATATTACCAGTCCCTACCTCAGTTAGTATTTCTTCAAATCTTGCCTACAGTTTGGACATATCAAATTCCTGCATCATTAATACTGTACGTGTTCTTTTATCAGAAGTACATGGATTCAGTCTAATCCCTCGTATACTTTCACCTGCTGGGTTTGGGGCTTTTTTTCCATACAGAGGACACACACACCTCTTCTTGGCTTTAGGGAGTACTCCCTGTCTGATGCTGGGCAGGCCCTCACCTCTCCATAACACAGTCCTGCAGACCTGCTTGGTTTTCTGTCCCTCTTCCTTCACGGGAAGATAACTGACAAATGCAGGCAAAGCAGTTTGAGAGCCCCTGGCGAGGAGGATGATGGTAAACTTGCTGGGTTTTTAATGTAATTTGCAGAACATGGAGGTTTTCCTTGAGATTGAGTAAACTGTACCACCTGTCACGAAGCCTAAACTTCTAATGCAAGTTATGATGGGAATGCTGGGTGCTGCACATTGTACTGTGTTTGTCCCAGCTCCACCAGCCCCATGGACAGCAAGCATTTTCCCCGAAAGACCTTGTGAAATGGCAGCCTCCTGCCTTGAAATCTTCTGCATCTTCCCCAGCAGCAGATAGTGGCATGAACCCCCATCTCACCCGCTCTGGGTTGAGTCTCTCTTTCTGCTGGTTCCTCATTTACATATTTGCAATTTTCCTCTGCAAATGAGGAAGTCAGCTGTGGCTTGAGTAAGTTCTATCTTTCTTCAGAAAACTCTGCAAACCCCTTGGTACTTCTTTCTAGTTGTTAGGAGAGGAAAGCAATAGTCATCTTCTCAAGCCTGTCACTCCTCATCCCTCACAGGTCCCCTAAAGACATGGCAATGCAGGGATCCACACCTTGTCCTTGGACCTTCACAGGCTGCTGCGTGCTGGGCAGCACTGGGGTTTGAGTGTCTTTACACTCAATCTTTCAACCATGTTCCATGTGAATTAGCAAATAGCTGTGGCAGTACTAGTAGTTGGCCAGGTGACACACGTATCTGTCCTCTTTCACCTCGATGTCTGCCACCCTGCTGAGAACCCACTGATCTCTAATGGGTAGGAGTTGATTCAGATGGTGGTAGCCAGAAGGTGGGGAGCTCTGGGCTCCCTTGGGGTCTGGCCACAGAGGTCTGGCACATCCCTGAGGAGGAGGTGTGACTCCCTGCTGCCCTGTGGAGAGGTCTCAGAGCAGCCCCCACTCTGTCCCTCTTCTGCCTTTGATTCATGCAGGACTCAAGGCAAGTCCTACCAGTCATCTCATGGATCTGTTTCCTCATCTATGTATGAAAAGTGGTAATTCTCACAACACAGCTGTTAATCAATGTCCTTGTCTGAGCCCAGCTCTCCCACCCACTGATGGGCCACCCCTGGAAGGCCATGCGCCGGTTGGGAGGGTTTGCACCTCTCAGCTCCGGAGGGCACCAGACATTCAGGGAAGGGATGAGGCTGTGCAGGGGCAAGAGACACTATTGAGAAGCTTTGTGTTTGACACACTATTCTGGTGTTAGAATAAGACAAAAAAAAGTCCGAATTGCCTAAGAGCACTAGAGAACTTTTTTTTTCCAAATTTGCATCATAAACCCACTGCTCTGACTGTCTGCCAACTTCAGCAAATAGTTGTCGTGCTTGGGACTGGAATCTTTGCAAGAAAAGGTGCTCTAACAGTGTAGCATCAGACCTGCATATACCAAGAGTGGGAAAAAAAAAGAAAAACCCGATGCATCCTACTAGCAGGATTCATGAGGAGAAGTGCCCACGTCCAATACGTAGGCACAATTATTATTCACAAAGTCCGTTTAGGCTGTGCCATGGGGCACTCTCCATCTACGCCTCCCTTTCTGGTGCTGGGCATGGGCATGGCAGCCTCCGAACAAGCCCAGGAGCTCTGATGAACTTTACTGTTGGGATCTCCCAGCCTGCCCATCAGCTGTCAGATTTAGCAGATGGGGTGGAAGGGGGAGCGCGTCCCCCTCCACTGCAAAGCCCTGTGCAGAAGATGGGTTTGAGCTAAGGGGCTGCGCTTTGATAGGGAGATGAATGTAAGGACGTGCTGCACATTGTTAAGTCTGCTGGGACTCCCCGGCAGAGGTGGGCTGTGGGGTGGCAGTGCTGTCTCCCGGTCCCAGCAGCACTTCCAGAGCTCATCTGTCTTTGCATTAGTACCCTGGGCAGTGCCAATGCCAAGGTCCTTCAGGGAATTGCAAGAGAGTTACTCTTCCCTTCTCACTTGTCAAGCCAAATATTCTACAAAATACAGCTAGAAAGGAGTACAGCAGCATTTCCCACTAAATTTATTCAATACCCACTTCTCTCTTCAGCCTGAGGAACTCAAGCTCACATCTCCCATATACTTGTGAGGTGTCCTAAGCCCTAGACTCAGGAGTACCTTATACAGGTTCTCCCTCAGCCTCTCCTGTTGAAGCAGTTCCCTTTTGTATAAAACATGTAAATATTCTCCGTGCCCGCAGAAGGGAGAAGAGGCACAGTGGTCAGGGTGTGGGCTGTGGGTGCTGTTCCCTACAGTAGCATTACCCAAATCCCTGGCAACTCTAGCCCAAGCCACTAACTTGTATACTGGTACACCAGCTGATAATCCCCAGCCCCATTGTATAGCATCAGCCCCATTTTATGCAGAACTAGAGGTGGAAGTGACCAGCTGCGCAGCAGAGCATGGCCAGGGCAACTTCGGACTCTGCTCCCAGTCTATGCCCTCTGCCATGGGCCGTGCTCTCCTAATAAGGATTGACTGGCTCATGGCTGCAAGGTGCAAAGACCATGCTAACACAAGCTATGCCATCAGCAAAAGTATGTTCCAAGAGAAAGAGGAATAAAGTATATTTTCTGCTTACCGCAGTTGAAAGGATTCAGTGCGATATGTCAATCTTCAGCTTTACTAGAGCAGTGATGGGTGTTTTACTGAGGGTCTTCTTCAAAGTGTTACTTTCTCTGAGCTGGGGGCGGAAGGTCTCCACGCAAGTAGCTCTCAAGAAGAGGACACCAGAATGGGAGCAACTGCAGCATGACTGCAGAGTCACTAAAGAGGAAATGTATGACATCAGCTCAAAGGAAATGAGAAATAAAATAAGCTGTAGGGGAAAGACAATTAACCTCAGCTAAGATCTGGAAAGTCCTTAAAGCTGTTTCCTCAAAGTATCTCTGCTTCTGATGATCCTGAAAGAGGGCGAAGTTGGGATTTTCCTCTAAAGGCAGAATAAGAATCCACTCCATATCCCTGGTTAGATCTGGGATTAGACAGTATTTGAACATCCTTCTTCCAAACAGATGAATGGCAGAAGCCAGAAGAGCTTTCGCTTAACAACTACAAGGAAAGGAAGTGCTAGGAAAGTCATATATCCCATGGACAATTTCATTCCCTAGCCCCAACTTGTGTTGGGGCTCAACAGACCTAGGACACAGACACCACAGCATGGCAGGTGGCCATCTACCTGGCCCATCCAACTTCACATCATGACCACCATTATTTGTGGCAGCTTGAAGACCACTCATCACAGTGATGGAAATTGGCGGGGTGCTCAGGGAGACACTGGTGTCAAGGCAAAGCTGCACTCATCGCCCCAGCTAAGCCATAAATCCCAAGCTGTAGCTCCCATGCTGGTGGTTAACCTCCCCTCCATGCAGACACTGCTCTTACACCTGTACACATTGCAGATGTGAGCTTGGAGCACCTGCACCATGTCCTGCACAAACCTCACACCTGCAGGCACCTACAGGAACTGAAACACTGAGTCTGGTGCCTGGATTCAGTGTGAAACACAGGAACAGAGCCACAAAGTCCATCACCTGCACAAAGTGGTACCCTAGCCTGCAACAAGGCTGCTGAGGAACAACATGGGCCCAAGTGGAAGCAGAAGAGGCCTCTCCACATTGGGGCTCCCCTGGGAAGGCTGACTCTCCTGTCTCTTCTCATGAAATGCCATCTGTGCCAAACAGCCTATGGTAGGCCCTGTCCATAATGTGAGGAGCACCAGAGACCCCTATGGTGTGGTGTCATGTCTTGGAATAGTCACCAGGGACAGGATGAGGGTTGTGTCCCCTGGGCCACACTAGTTGAGGGAACTGACCAAACGTCTCTGAGAGCTGGGACAGACCCTGGAACATCTTCAAGTCATGCTTTTGCTTTTGGGCTGGTGAGTCCTGGCTCTGAGCCAGGACACAGCAACCTCCTCATCAGCCGGGAATATGGGCCACTGGCAGAGCGGACAGGGTGGACAGCAGCAATGCTGCTCTGCCAAGATGCTGACTTTTGGCTTGCACCCTCAGGCATCTGGAGGTGATGGGCTGCGCAGCATCGGGGCAGCCGGTGTGGTGCCAGAACCCACCCCCTGTCCATGCTGGTGGCTGTATGTCCCCAGCCAGGGGCAGGCAAAGCCCCAGCACCAACCTGAGCGTCCTTGCCTGGGTCAGCTTTTCCCTGGATTTTCCCTGGTTCTTCCCTGGAGAGTGCAGACAGCCTTTCTCAGGGCCATTATAGAGGGAAAGAGCTGGTGTGCCCTGGGTGAGCAGAGGCAGGCCGTGAGCCCAGTGCCTGGTAGCCACCAGGAGCCCCTGCTGAGCCCCTGGCCTGGCAGGGCATTGTGCAAGTGCTCAGCAAACTGCTGTGCAAACCAGGGTCTTCTGCTGCTCTGGGGAAGCCCTGCTCAGGGGAAGCTTCAAAACACCCAGAGGTGTATGGCCACCACAGCTGGACATGCTCTGAGCTGCTGTTGGATCACCCTGGTCCCCCACGGCAACAGCATGGGGTGTCTCAGAAGCCACCTGAGCTGAGTGGGATCCAAACTTGCCCAGTGCCAGGGAGCCTGGCAGTGAGAGCACTGCACAGGGTGGGAAACCCTGCTCTACCCTGCTCGGAGGCTGGCTGTGTGGAGCAGGGAACCAGGGGACATCCAGGCTCTGGCTCTGTCAGGCCACGCCAGGGTGACCTGAAGGGTGAGATGAGGCTCCTGCAGTGGTGCTGCAGGTCTGTGGTGGGATGAAGGCTGCAGCAGTCTCCTTCCCTCCGTCACCCACCATCCGCCCTCCCTCCCCCTTCCCCATCAACCACCGCAAAGATGGACCAAGGAGCATGACCCTTCATGGACCGGACAGAACCCTGCTTATGCCCGTAAGTCTGCTTCTGGGAGCTTAAATTAAAAACAAACCAAAAGCATGCTAATGAGGTTGGCCAGCAGCCAGTCCATGCCTTGGGGAAGAGCCACCAGTGAGGATGTCCGGTCAGGGAGGGAAGGGCAGTGCTTGAAAAAGCTGTAGCAACAGCCAGATAAAGCTTGCTGTCCTGGCACAGCCAAGTTCTGAGAAGAAATGAGGGCCCGGGAGGTTTGGGGCTGGGGAGGAACTCTCATCAGAAATCTTCATCCTTCCCCTGTTCAGCCCCGTGTTGGCTCTGTGCGTCACCAAAGTTCACGGAAAAAGCTCTTCCATAAATCCAGAGAAACAAACAAGAGAATCATACCAAGTCCAGGGGTGAAAGACACTGAGAGACCTGAAGAGTAGAAGCTCTAGCAGTTACACCAGCTTTGCTTTCTGATTTAAGCACTCCCACTGGAGTCAGGACAACTCTGGCTGCCCTGAGCTGGGACCTGACCACCTCCACGCTGGCCAGTGCATCCTCGCTGCTCATTTCTCAGCTTTGCCTCAAACGCTCAGGACAGGCCTCAAGCTATTGAGATTCACAGAAATGCTCAGAACAACCGCTTGGTCACATAGACTGGCCTTTTGCCAGGCTTGCACTTGTCCATCTCTTAATTAGTTGGGGAGTTCCCTTCCTCATCATCTCCATTTTCAGCTGTTCCATCAGGGGACCCGGGTTCAGCGCTCCCAGTACAAGGGCAAGAGAGAAGGGGGGAGAACCGTCCCCCGCCTCCCTCCTGAACTGCATCGTGTCTGGTTGGCACTGACGGGTCCCGTTGTCCCTGCAGCCGGCATTGCCTTGCTCCCGTCCCTTCCAGCCTGGTGACTCTGCTCCCCAACTCTCCGGGGACTGCTGCCTCCTTCCCAGGACAGAACTGTGAGTCCAGAATTAAGCCGCGTGTTGTTTGCGGTGGCCTGGCATATTCAGTGGTCCTCACAGTTTTTGAGTGTCCTGTTCTTGGTGGTATTTACCACTTTTCCACTCGGGGGGAAGCACGCAGTCTAACACCACTGAATGCCATGCAAGGCCAGGTTAAAAATAAAATATTGAACATGCCTTTAACTTTTATCAACCAAACTAATAATCTAATAAATAAATAAACTTCTTTAACTGATTCCCATGTGATGCTGTTAACCAGCAGCAATGGTACTTTGGGTTGTTCCATCAGGACACTGGGTCCCTGCAGCTCTTGCAAATGACTTTTCCTGGGGGTCGGTTGATGCCGGCCGCCCGGCAGGCGGTGGGGCTGGCACCGTGTCAGCACTCATGGCAAGTGCCCGTGGCCTCTCGGCCTCCTCATATGCACTGGCTGCCTCTAGCATGTTTCCTTGGCATCATTTCCTTCTGAGATGGAGCCCGTTAGCAAAATACCTGCTTTTGATGACCACATATAAATGTTGCAGATGTGAGAAACTCTTTTGGTTTTGAAAATATTGTATTATAAGCAAATATCCACAGATCTGGAAGTGTTCAAGGCCAGGCTGGATGGGGCCTTGAGCAACCTGCTCTAATGGGAGGTGTCCCTGCCCATGGCAGGGGGGTTGGAACTCGATGATCGTTGAGGTTCCTTCCAACCCTAACCATTCTATGATTCTATGATTCTATTTCTTTTCAAGAGCAAAACCCTGCTGTATTAGTGGAGAAGAGCTCTCCGTGGAGTGCAAACGGAGGAGCAGCATTTTAGCTGAGAGGCTCTGTGTGCACTGTCAACTTCCCTGTTCAGTGACAAGAACAGTGAACGAGGACAAGGTGAAATACCAACACGGAGCTTGTGGAAGCACCAGCAACTGCCGCCAGGCTCAGTGCTGTGGGGTGCATACGGCATGCAGGAGCAGCACACAGGTGAGCGTGATCCCTGATGGTCCTGGGCACTGGGATGCATTCTCCAGCGCCGGGATGAGTCTTTGAACAGACAAAAAGTTCTTTTTGAGCCCGGAGCAGCTGATGAGCTGATGGGCATGAAGCTGATGAGCATTACTGCCTGTGAGTTTCCACCACTCATCTCACACCCTCTGCACAATTTTGATTGTTGCAGGAAAGAAATACTAAATAAACTCTGTAGCTTTCCCCTGTGAGCATTTCAGAGCCCAGCACAACATGTCCCCACCTTATTACCAACTCCACAGGAATGTGCCCCAGACCTTGGGTTGCTCAGCAGGGGAATACATCCACCCCAGCAGCCGAGACCCCCGGCTGGGGGAAGCAAGCGGCCACGCTTCCTGGTGGCCATTTGACAGCTGCAAAGGCAGGACAGGGCTCCTGCCACTCGCTGCGGTGCCACTGCGATAACCCAGCCTGGCAGGGGCAAAGCCAGGGGCCGTGCACCGCGCGGGATGAGGGACCTGGGCTCCTTGAGAGGCTCCAAGCATTGCCTCCTCTTCCTCGCAAGAGGAAGATCTGTGGCAGGGCTCCTCACCTTGCTTTGCAGCATCTGCGCAAAGCCAGGGTCGTTTCTGCCACCCAGGGGTGGGACAGCACCCAGATGAGGGCAGTCCCCGTCCCCACAGCCCCAAAGGCCATGGTGGTGCTGGCCTGATTCATACCATCACAACACACCTTGTCCCTTTTTGCTGGGCGTGGGGAGCGAGTGTGCATCTTCCCAGCACACCAGGGACGGGAGGACGAGGATGGCTCTGAAGCCCCATGAGCTGTCAGACACCATGGACCCAGAGGGGGACGCGCAGCCACCAGTGTCCCAAGACCCCCAGAGACAGGAGGAGCCAGCGGAGCTCGGGGAGGGAGGCCAGCACCCCGGGAGAGCAAGCAGAAGGGAAAAGAGCCACTTACCTCTGGGCCACAGAGCACCTGGCTTCGCAGACCCAGCCCACCAGGTCCCTGCCACAAGCGGAGCCACCGGCGGAGCTGAGCCCTCAGCACGCTCCTGCCCGGGAAGAGGGCTGGACAGGAAGGAGGGCGCTGGGCTCCCTCGCAGGTGAGTGACTCACTTCCCTCTTGGCACTGGTGACACGGCTCAGACGTGCCCTGGCCGCACTCTGGAGCTCGACACCGGCCCCTGTGGCCCTTCCTCGAGCAGTCGGCGGTAGGAAGCAGCCGCAGAGGCTCTGTGCCGGCCGGGGGCTTGTCACACTCCTGTCACCTGCTGCCTTGCAGACCCGAGATGGGGCTCCCCAGCCCGGCCGGGGCACAGAGGTGGTCTGGGCTTGGCGAGGGGGCCACTGCCCTCAGCAGATCCATCCTGGGCTTTCTCATTTCCTTCCAGACAGTGGGATGTGGAGGCAGCACAGCAGCAAGCGCTTGTTCAAGTAGTTTCACTGGAGGTGGAGAGGTGCTGCAGCAGGGCAAAGTGTTAGGGTGAGGCTGCTTTGCTGTGTGACTCCCCACCTGGGCAAACATTAGCCAGAAAAACATTGCAGGCTGTGTGTCCTGGTTTGAGGTAACACTGTGGCAGACAGTTTCCTTGTTGTCTCTGCAGCATTAAAACCCCCCTCAGTTGTTGTGCTCCTTCAGCCTGGGAAGAAAGGGTGAGCAGACACAGACACAGGTGCACCCCCTCCCTCCTGCTGCTGCGGTCCCAGGGCACCAGCTCTGGCATCGCTCTGCTCAGGCTTCACATGGGATTTCCCCAGATCTGTACTGGGCAGATCTGGGACACTGGCATCACTTTGGTCATGGGCATAACATCCGCCTGAGTCACTCGTGATATAACAAGAAATCACACGTCTTTCTGTCTGCTCCCTTTCTTCACTGTGGGTTGTTTAACAAGGAAAGGTTGTTGGGGGTTTTATTGCTGTTAAGAACTGGCACAGGCTTCTGCAAGGGAGGAGGTGTGAGGTTTCTGAGACAGCCCTGATGGGCCAGACAATCACAACTGCTCGGTGCATAAAAGCAGGCTGCAAGCCCATCAGAGCAAGCACACCACCTACACCACTATCAGAAGGAACTGGCTGTTGGCACATCCTGCAGTCCCCAAGCCTGCCAGACACCCGCCTGCAGTAACGCAGATCAGCCACGAATACTCCAAATTCCCAACCAACCAGAAAAGCTGCACCAGTTCATGGTGCAGGTAGGTTATGGCCTTTCTCAGCAGAGAGGGTTGCCAGCATCCTCTTGTGAATAAGAAAAACCAGGCTGTGCTAGGAGGAGCGTGGCCAGCAGGATGACAGTTAATATCCCCTCTGCTTGGTACTGGTGATGCTGCAATACAAATCACACACAGCGAAAGAGCTGGAGAAGGTGTGGAAGAAAGAGGGGTTTTCCACACATTTACAAAGAGAGCGTCTCTTTGGGGAAGAGGAGGGCTGGGGAAAGACCCAGCCACACAGACAGCGTAAGAAGGGTGACATTGGACCCAGGCCATCTAGCTCAGTACTTCATGTCCAACAGCAGCCGGCAGATGATGATCAATGACGAAAGGGAACATGGTGGGATGCATCCCCTCAGCGTACGCTGCCAATAAAGGGCAGAGACTGCCACAGCTGGCAGCAACACTGGGACCTTTACATAGCTTGATGGCATTTATTTGTGTGAACGCACACATGGATGAAAAGTAAAAATTTCTGACCTCAACAATAGTCTATGTTGAGTTCTACAATCCACCACAGGAAAAGCATTTCTGTGTCTTTTCAAACCACTTCTTGCTGATTTCCCTCCATAATCTCCTGTCCTCTGGGTAGCTTTTAATGCCCCAGTTCTCCTCTGTACCATTGCTTGTTTCCTTTTGAAAGGCTGTGCGATAAAGCATGCACATAAATGGGCATCCACATAAACTGTAAGCCATGGCCACAATGTGGCTTCATAGCGAGGAAGACATTATTTTCCATTTCACTGTCTTTGCCAACAGTACTCTCTGTTTTATACAATCCCTGCAGCTGAGGGACTAAGAAAAGGTTCCTGAGCAGCAGCAGCTACTTTAGAGCAAATCACCACATTTGCCAAACTAACATAAATGTTAAGTAACACACTGGTTTGTGCCTTATCAAGAATAGATTTAATCTCTGGCTGATCAGCCAGGCTTTTTATAGCTGCCCTAACTTGGTCTAGCCTTTCCTGACTGCTTTTTCTACCCAGTGAAATCTAGCTCATCCGGGGAACATCTGGTGAAATCTAGACCCAGGCCTGTCTCCATGCTCAGGGGATCCTCCACTCTCATCCCTAGACAGGGAGGTCTTGCACTTGGTTTCTATTGCAGTTTCCCCAAGTGACTTGCAAAGGTCTTTTCCCACCCCACTATTGCTGAACAGCAGATAAACCCTTGCAAACTGCAAGGTGTGTAGGGGAAGGGAAACTCCCTGCCTCAGAAGGGAACCAGAAGTCCATCTCTGGACTCTGAGGAAGCAACAAGGAGCTGATCTGGACTCTGGTAGACCCTCGTGTACATTCTGTGGGAACTGGATGTGGAGGACAAGTCATTTCCACAGAAAACCAAAGCCAAGACCCTACTGAAAGGTGCTTCTGTAATTGTCCGGTACCTTTTCTCCTTCTGAAAGCAAAAAAAAAATAATTACTCCTTATTCCCACCAAGGTATTTTTTCTTCTTCCTCAGCCTGGAGAAGAGAAGGCTCCAGGGAGACCTTCCAGCCCCTTCCAGTCCCTAAAGGGGCTCCAGGAAAGCTGGGGAGGGACTCTGGATCAGGGAGGGGAGCTACAGGATGAGGAGGAACAGTTTTAAACTGGAAGAGGGGATATTGAGATGAGATGTGGGGAAGAAATTCTTTGGTGTGAGGGTGGTGAGAGCCTGGCCCAGGTTGCCCAGAGAAGCTGTGGCTGCCCCATCCCTGGAAGGGTTCAAGGCCAGGTTGGACAGGGCTTGGAGCAACCTGGTGTGGTGGGAGGTGTCCCTGCCCAGGCAGGGGGTGGGACTGGATGGGCTTTAAGGTCCCTTCCAACCCAAACCATTCCATGATTCCATGATTTTCTTGCCCTGCATATCAAGTACAAATATTTCAGTCTATGAGGACCACTGACTCAAAAAGAACTCCAAGGAGGAAGGAGGCCTAGAGATCTCTCCCTCTACAGTATCTTTACCTCTTGAAATTAAACGTTTCATTCAATCTATCCCGTTGCCCTGGCATGCATGTTGCAGGCAACAGGCCAGTCTCCATCTGTGAGGGTCCACATTGTGCATTCACTTAATTCCACCCAGGCAATTCAAAAGAGTTTGCTTTTACAAAGCTTGAATACAAGGATCAAAATTAACCTCGCAGATTCCCTCCAGTGGAGCAGAGAAATATCTAGCAAAGGGCCAGGTACTTCGCTGCTGCTAAAGCCTGCCTGGCAGATGGGAAGCTTCACAGGACTTGGCTGAGTAGATAAGACAGGAGAAATACTGTATATTCAGACACAGCAGCATATCATAGGCAGGACAGAAAGAAAAGGAAACAGGAACAGCTAAATTGACAATGAAAGCAGCATTGTGATAAGCTACGCATTTCGCTGCCCCAACCAAGTGACACCCAGTGGAAAAAATGACTCTAACTGCAGAAGCCAGCAGGACTAGCGCTCCCGTGACTTTGGCCACAGGCTGCACTGCCCCAGCCCCAGTGCTAAACCACACCACTGGTCAGTCTCATAAGCATACACGTCTCTGAGAAGCAGAAGCATAACGTGCGTCTTACAAGCATTTCAAGTTCTCACAGCGCTCATCTTGAGCTTCCTGAAAATATTTCAAGGCAAGATCTGAAAGGCCAGGGCCATCAGTCAGCAAGTACTTCACATTATCTGAAAGGAAATGTTACTTGAAAGACCAGTATTTCAATATTAAAAGGAAGGACTCTGCGACAAGAGTGACTGGGACAGATCTCTAAGCTAGAAATACTTTGAGAGGAGAACAAGAGGCACACAAGTCAGAGGGACAGCATGTCCTCTGGACGAGAGACTGCACTTAGAAATACTCTAATCATCTGAGCTCCTGCCCAGCACTGCTCATCCCTTACTCCTGGGAACCAGCGGAGGTTGCAGCTGACAGACAGCACTGCAAAAGTTAACTGACACTTTCCCCAAAGCAGACATGACTGGTCGTTGCCTTGACAAGGCAGTTGTGTCCTACCAGCATGCTCCCAGTTAATGGAGGATCAGGCTCTACCATCAAAAAGGCATTTCAGTGCCTGAACAGAGCAGTGCTGTACAGTTCAACACCTCCCAGACACGTCAGCCCACCTGCTAGTTATTGTTCAGCTCTCATGTGTCACCCAGACATCACCAACGTGTTATTTTTTAAGCTGTTTTGCTCCTTGAGGTTCACCTCAAGCTCTCTATCTAACAGGTTATACCTAGCAGGACAAATAAGGTAAAGAAAGTGTATTGCCACATTTACACAGAAAATAGGAACTGTATTTACTGTTCTAAGAGTTAGTTAATGCATAAAACACCAAAATACCTTAGTTTTATTAGGGAAGGATGTTTCACTTCACACCTGGTCACACAGACCAGTGCATGAGAGGAAAACAAGAAAAGGCGGGGAGTGGAGAGCACCACTCACCTTCCAGCAGATTCATCTTAGTCCCAAGCCCTGTCAGAAAGCGCTACCTTCATTGGGAGCAGCTTTCCCTGCAGAAATCCGTTTTGTAACACAACTTCATCATGTCACTCCTCCCTAGTGGGCAGAAATAGAAGAAACTCAGAATTTAAAGAGTTGAGACACCAGAAGATGGAGGCATCTCTTCAGGGACAGCAGAACCAGCCCTTCTTAAGAGAGGCCTCGTCAATGCCTGAGATGCAAAGAGCAGCACAAAGGATGGCGCTCAACAGCAAGTCCACGCGAAAGGAGTGGGTAATGGCAGTGAGGAGGAAGAAAAGCAGTATCTTCATGGAGGCAGCTACCCACAGAACCCAGGTATGAGCCAGCAATGTGCCCTTGTTGCTAAGAGGCCCAATGGAATCCTGGGCTGCGCAGGGAAGAGTGTGGCCAGTAGGTGGAGGGAGGTCATTCTCCCCCTCTGCTCTGCACTGGTGAGGCCACAACTGGAATAGTGTGTCCAGCTCTGGGCTCCCCAGTTCAAGAGAGACAGGGAACTGCTGGAGAGAGTCCAGCGTAGGGCAACTAAGGTGATTGAGGGATTGGAGCACCTCCCTTCTGAGGAAAGGCTGAGAGAGCTGGGGCTCTTTAGTCTGGAGAAGAGAAGGTTGAGGGGAGACCTTATTAATGCTTCCAAGTGTCTAAAGGGGGTGTTGAAGGAGGATGGAGCCGGACTCTTTTCAGTGGTTCCCAGTGACAGGACGAGGGGCAACGGGCACAAGCTGGAACATGGGAAGTTCCATTCAAATCTGAGGAAGAACTTCGTTCTGGTGCCCAGGCTGCCCAGGGAGGGTGTGGAGTCCCCTTCTCTGGAGATCTTCAAGACACACCTTGATGCAGTCCTGAGTGATGTGCTCTGGGCAATCCTGCTTTGGCAGGGGAGTTGGACTGGATGATCTCTAGAGGTCCCTTCCAACTCTGACAATTCCATGATTCTGTGGGATGGCCATCAGGACAGATGGGAAGAGTTTGCAGAAAGGTCTCCAGAGGAGTGTGTGAGGCATGTGTAAATCTGTAGTATACTCCATTTTTAACACCTTTAAACAGATGAGAATCTCCTAAAAATTTAGACTACACACACAAAGTAGGGTTTTAAAAATCGAAACTGAGCTCATCCCATAGCTCTGGGGAGTTATGCTCCACACAGGTGCCCAAGTCCTCCCAACCCATCCATGCTCCCCAAAGGCACAGCAACAAACTCCATGTTCTGCACAGACTGGCAATGCGCACCCACCCAGGAACAGACACCCCCTCCTGGGGGACTGTCACTTCAAAATTCAAGTCGGACCCTTACCAGAGAAAGTGTTCATGCCGAAAAGCAGCAACATTTCAGTGCCCAGCACTCAGTTCACACCCTTGCAATTGTATTTTTGACTAATTCCAAGAAAAAAAAAAAAGAAAAACAGTAACTTGGGTAAAAATTTATTTTACATACAGACCATTGCAACAACTATTAATCAAGAGAAGTTATTTTTCCTTTACAGGGAGCGACCAGCTGGTCTGAGATCAAGAGAATTCTAAGCCTTAGAGCTGGGATTTTAGTTTGGAATCAGATCTTAGGGGAAGGGTCCTTCCAAGCGCAGTGAGGAGCTGCAGGGCTGTAACTGCAGGTCAGCTGCACTGCACAGCGCTGGAAGCAGATTCCCAGAGTCAATTCAGACCTTTCCAAAGCTGAACTTTCTGAGAAAGATGGTGCTGTACAGGTAGGGATGCATTTTCAATATTTTCATCAGCTCTCAAACTAGAAATGAAAGTGGTGAAACGGCACAATCTCTGTGAAGTACAAAACATCGAATTACAGGGCAGCGGACAAACAGGACAGCAATAATGGAGGGGACCCTCTTAAGCCAAGTGCTCTACATGTAGCAGGTTCCTGGCCAAGTTCATACTATGGCCCTAGTTCAAATGGACAGAGTACAAAAAAATACTTTGACCAATAATTAATTGTACTGGAAACAAACAGTCTACTAAAAAGCAATTCTTACTCTAGGTGCCAATGAGTCCTTAAAAGCAGGGAGGGGACTGAGGAGCTGCACTTGGGCAGTGCTGCCAGGATCATTCCCGCTGCTCCATTTTTACTTTGGGAGGTCTCAGGAAGGTCCTGTTTTTCTTTTCTTTCTTCCCCTTTGTATTTGCTTGGAAATTTCTCCAGCTGTCCACTCGACCATCCCGACTTTCCTGGGAAAAACGGAGAGGAAATGGAGAGTTAAAAGTGCAACAGCCAGACAACAGGCAGCACATACCAGCTTCAAGAGATCAACAGCAATTTCCCCCTTATCCAGCACGTAGCACCCTGGCAGCCAGGACAAACAGACATGGTAAAGAGCCAGGGCAACAGACACAGCAGAAGTACAAGTGAACTTACAAACACCAGTATAAACACTATGCTGGTTTCTTGTTTCAGAAGCAACCAGCTTGGGTTGTGCAGTCCTGACTAGAGTCTACTGAGTCCCTGATGTGCAAAGGAAACAAGAAACCTCATCTCCAATGGATGTTCTTAATCTGTCAGCTCAGAATGTGCCATTTCCTTACTCCATCTCACATCCCGGAGACAGCTCTCCTTGTGCTGCAGCTTGGAGGCAGGGAGAAGCAGAAGGGAAACATACAGTTGTCTTCTCTCATGCTTTTTACCCCAAGCTTCATCACAGAGACAATGAGAAAAAACCTCTAAGTGCACTCTTGTCTCCTCTCCCTGGCCTATCTGGAGAGCAGCAGAAATCCCTCCTACAAAAAAAAGAAAACACAAAACCCAACAACAAAAAAAACCACCCCACAAAGTCGATCTATGAACTCTCCAGGCTGAAGGTTTCACAGTAGGACAAACCAAGTCCAGGGATGATTCACTTCACAGTGTGGGATCCGTACGCTCCAGGCCCATCCGACGGTCGCTGTGCCTGCAGTCCTGGTGCTGCTCACGGGCTCTGGATACAGCCCCTGTCTGCTTTGCTCCCCAGGCAGGCGGGGGGGAGACCGGGCACTAGCTGTGCTCTGGATGATGGGGCAGAGTGCATCCTCAGCAAGTCTGCAGATGACACAAAACTGGGAGGAGGGGCCGACAGGCCAGAGGGTTGTGCTCAGCCAGAAGGACCTCAACAGGCTGGAAGAACGGGCTGACAAGAACCTCATTCGGTTCAACAAGGAGAAGGACAAACTCCTGCCCCTGGGAAGGAACAACCCCTGGCACCAGCACATGCTGGGGGCCACCCAGCTGGAAAGTAGCTTGGGAGAAAAGAACCTGGGGTCCTGGTGGACACCAGGTTGAACGTGAGCCAGCAGCGTGCCCTTGCTGCAAAGAAGGCAAATGGTGTCCTGGGCTGCATTAGGCAAAGTATGGCCAGCAGGGTGAGGGAGGGGATCCTTCCCCTCTGCTCAGCACTGGTGAGGCCACCCCCAGAGTGCTGTGTCCAGTGCTGGGATCCCCAGTACAAGAGAGACATGGACAGACTGGAACAAATGGCCACAAGGGTGATGGAGCATCTCGCCTGTGAGGAAAGGCCGAGAGAGTTGGGACTGTTCAGCCTGGAGAAGACAAGGCTCAGGGGGAATCTCTTCAGCGTATATAAATATCTGAAGGGAGGAAGCACAGCCAGGCTCTTCTCAGTGGTGCCCAGTGGCAGGACCAGAGGCAATGGGCACAAACTGGAACATGTGAAACTTGATCTGAATGCAAGAAACATTTTTTTACTGTGATGGTGGTCAAGCACTAGGAGAGGTTGCCCAGAGAGGCTGTGGAGTCTCCATTGCTGAGGATATTCAAAAGCTGTCTGGACATGGTCCTGGGCAATTGCCTCTAGGTGGCCCTGCTGGATCAAGGGGCTTGGACCAGATGGACCTCAGACGTCCCCTTCCAACCTCAACCATTCTGTGATCACACTTTTTCTAGGGATAAGGCTGTATTGCAACTTCTCTTCTAACCTTCTTGCTTCTTACAGTTTGTTGGTGGAAGCTATTCTTGAAATTATTAAGAAAGTGAATTTTGTGGACAGGGTGGGAGAAAGTAGATGTTCCAACCTGCCCCTTCTAAAATACATCAAGATATAACTGAGCTCTGAAAGCAGCCTATAGCTTCTAGAAACAGCAGGCAACCCTTGGATGACACAGATACTCCTATTAGGATTCAGAAATACTGCAGAACATACACAAGGGACAAAACCTACAGGTTTTAGAGTACAGAGACAGGATCAGAACTAGGATGCAGTATGCAGACAAGGACTGGAATCACCAGGAGCAGGAAAGCCCAGAAGAGCAACACAGAGGTACAATACAAGCATCTTTAAAAGTTGGAATTTTTGTGTTGGGTTTGCTTGGGTTTTTTTGGTTGGTTTTTTTTTTGAAACTGAGACAGAACCACAATTGCAAAATATCAACTTAGGGGTTTTTTCCCTTTATGTTTAAGTATCATTAGAAGCAGCAACACACATGCTCCTGCAGAAATAAGCTTCTTATTCTTGTGTATTGCAGTGATCCATTTCAGACATTAACACCTAGCTTTGATACTGTCTTTTTACATGGATTAAATGGCCACCAGCAGGGCTGGAGAAGAAACCTGCAAGAGGGTTCGGCTGTCTAGGAATGGTTAAGTACATGCAGGTACTCAGAGCTGAAATATCAATAGTTCTGCAGCTCCCCTGTTTGGTCCATCATTGTTTGCTCAGCTGCTATCCTTCACATCCTCAGCTGCCTCACTGCATCCCTACAGCAGTGACACCCAACTTCTGTGGCCATCCTGGAGGGAGAACACAGAACTTCTGCCAGCAGCAAGGCCAGTGACATACTCATTTATCTCTCTGGCGTTACCTGACAAAACCCATAGTGCACTCAACACAGCAGCATTACACAAGTTTTCCAGAATATGCTGCTTTTATATCCATGTTGTATAGCACATGAACACAGTCTCTTCCCAGCTGAGTCTCCAGAAACATCTTAGTTGTCCACTTTCCGCAGGATGCCATTCCAGCTCATACACTTCTCTCCCAGAAACCCTCTTTTTTAAGGTCCTCTTGAACATAGACTGGGATCCAGCTTTGGATTAAATGAACAATCTAGCTCATCTTTTCATGAGGTCCTGTACACCATTCCTGACTTCTTTCCTGCCCACCCCCCCAAATATCACAAGACTTCACCTCTGGTGTGTAATGAGGGAAGAGTTACAGGCTTGATCAAGTATTTTGGCAGGCTGTATGTCTGACCCCTAGAATAGCAGCACAACAACCACAACACTGCTTTTGATACACCTAAACGCAGAATACAGGGTGGATGGGTCGAAGAGAAGTGCTTGTCATTCAAGTCTCTGACATTCACAGGAGATACAGACTTCATCTGTGTTAGCAACCAGGCTGAAAAGTACCAATAACAGTCTGCACTGGGGGTTTAACAGAGGCCAGTTTTACTGGTCACCAGTGACCCGGGCTAAGCAGCAATTCAAATATTCTGACTAAGGACAAGAATGAACTGCTAACAGAGATGAAAAACACTACACATTTACCAGACCTGTTTCTAGAAAGCAAAACCAAAGCCCCTTCAGTGGCCTCTTCTCCCCCGACAAGGACAAAACCCAGGGTTATGCAGGATCTTTTACAAAAAAATTATTTTACAGCAACTGCAGACAAGAAGTCTCTCTTCTCTCTAGGGGCATTCCCCACAGCAAGGCCAAGAACTGCTGAGGGCCATCCTGTACGTTAAGCTGCTGATTACCTCGAAGTTCTTCTGCCATTCTCGCTCTCGTTTAGCTTTCTCTTGTGCCTCAATTTCCTCTTCCCTCTGTCGCTTCCTGGAAGAGAAGCCACAAAGAAATTATGAACCCACAAGCATCAACTTTAAAGAAACACAGTAATACTTTCCAAAAGTCTCATAAAGCTCTTCTGATTTCTTGAAAGATTAAAGTGCTTATCAGAAGAGATAAATACGCACACCTAAGATTGCACAGCAATCAGAACTTTATTTCAAATCTGGAAGAGCAGCGAGCAGAGAAGATGGCTTGGCACCACCAACAGCATGCACATACTTAATTAGTAAGTCGGCTTCTCTTGCTCAGCAAAACAAGTCGGACTCCTTCATAACTCTAGTGGTAAGTCTCTAAAAATGTTAAGAGTTTTTTGAGAAGTTAATGCACACTTAAGTATGCAAGGTAAGAATGATTTTTTTTTTTCACCCTAGCTTTCATCTGTAATCAAAAGTAATGCCCTGCAAACATCTCGCAGACTGCCTTCAGCAACCAGTACAGAAGCCCCGCTCTACGAAGTGCATCCTCAGTGAGCACTCAGGCAACATGTCATCAAAACACCTAAAATAGTTCAGGATCACACCTGCCACAGAGTGCTTCTGGCACTTAATAAATTTGAAAATCAATTCTTTGCGTGCTAACAACATGCAGAAATGTGTGGCCATTTCACTGTTTTGGCTGGCCTCCGTGTATACACGTAAGAGCATATAAGCATACCAAATACATCAATGCCTTAAATCCAGGAGGGCAAGTTTCCTGTTTGCATTTCTCAAGCACAGAGCTGTACAATCCACAGGCTGCCCAAAGAAGTGGTGGAATCTACATCACTGGAAGTCAGCTTGACAGGACACTTATTAATATAATCCAAGGCCCTGCTTTCAGCAGGAGGTTGGATCAGATGATCTCCAAAGGTCCATTCCAACTTAGACTTTTCTAAAACTCTGTGATTCCTTTTCTTCTCCAAGGAAGCATGAGGGGGGAAGAAGAGTGTGAACTGCACAAGCAGCATGCTGCTCATACCTTTCATGCATTTCTTTTGCTTCTCTTTCTTTCCTCTTAATTTCCAGTTCAGCAAAGAGCTTCATCGTCTGTTTGTATACAGCTTGTTTGAACTGTAAAACACAAGTCCAGTCTTAAAATAGTGCCCATGAATACAGTTTGAGAAGTCTGTTTTACATAAGAAGCATAAGAAGAGTGTGAACCATACGTATGCCCAAATAACCCTGTATCCTGCCTCGACAGTGGTCAGTAGCAGCAGCATAAGAAAGCAGCACTGCTGATTACATTCTGGACCTGATGAGGAAACAACTATTTATTAGCCTCATATCAGTTCATTTTCATTTGTATTCATGAAGCTGCGCCTAAACAGAACTGTTCACTTATTCTTCTGTTAAGTCTTGTAATGTTACATTTGACAAAAAAGGCAAAATGGCCACTGTTTAGATAGTAATGTTCCAACAGATCTTCTTGATGTGTTTTAAAAGCCTAGCATTGGCTTTCCAGTAGGAAGTATCAGTATACTCAAAACAAATTTCATTATTAAAGAACAGCAAGAGACTTCTGAAAATCAATGGAAAATAAGATAGTTATGGTGTTACTGCAGTGACATCAAGAGGAAAAAGTCACGTTGTAGGGGAAAAAAAAAGGTGACAACAGTAAGAATAACAATGTCAGTGTTTGATAATCATCTATCATTCTGTTAAAGACTCTAATATCACTTGACTTTTGCTGACTAGAAACCAGGTAAGAAGAATTAAGTTATGTCATGCCTTTTTTAATAGAAGTGGTTTGTTGCAGAACAGCATATCTGTCCTCAAGTGCTATATGGAAGAAACAGTCGAAACAGCTGTTACTACAAAACACCACTAGGAGCACATTTTAGATGTGCTGCAGTGGATTCTGTGCAAGCCTCTGCTGGCACCAAGAATGCGACAGTTCCAGCTTCCATGATACAAGAAATTCAGTTCAAAAAAGACTACACAATGCGCAAGCATGAAGACTGGCTCCAAGAAAAGAATTGGGTACTTTGATCTGTATCATCTCATGATATATTCACAGGTATTACCCAACACATGGTACTGTACAGTGGCTTATCTGAATTTGTTCTTATCTAAGTGCGAGGATTTGCACCACTCTAACAAGTCTAATAAATACTTTTGTACTGGTTCTGACTCTTAATTCCTCAAAACACATTTTGTACTCTCCAGTTTCTCTGAACAGTACATGGTATGACTTACAACTTCAGGATCATCCTCTTCCACAGTGGGTGGTTTTCCATCCTTCTTCAACTGTTTCTTTTTTTCTTTTACCTAAAGATTAAGAACAAAAATAAGAGCCTAAAGAGTTTTATTTGGTTTATGTAATTGTATCCAAGCAGTTCTGCATTCCTACTCTGCTGTGTGGGAAGAACTTTTGATGACAGCAAGTTCTTGGCTTGGAATGATGTTTTATTTTAGACTAAAAACTCCTGGTCCTAGGTCCAAATAAACACATACAAGATCACTATTACATGAACTGTAGTAATTAAAAATACTATGTTAGACACTATTCATTCAACACAATCCCTTTGTTGGGCCTTTTGTGTTTGTTTTTAAGATATATTCATATCCAATATACACCACTCAAACCAGCAGGAAGTTTATTTTGTTTTGTAATATTCAAAAGACTAACAACAACAAGCAGAATATAAAGTGTTCCTTCGTTTAGAGTATCTGAGTTCTCCATATCATCTGCTTTCTCAAGCTTGCTGTGTTTTAGTCCACCCACATCACTCAACTAACTTCTTGGCCAATGCAATCCAATCTCCTTTACTTATCTTATAGGTCATTTTCCCCCCAAATTTCCAGTCTCCTGCTGTCACCACCTATTTTCTTCCACCTACACACATCTGAACTGCATCATTCATTCACAGACTTGAAAAAAAATATTTAGGTCAGATCATGTGGTCTGACCTAATTATTTCAAGTACTGAATTTCACTGAATTATCTTTCACTGAGCTCAACAGCAGTCTTGGACAAAGCACATCTGTTCACCTGCACAGCTTCATTAGGAGGTTTGCTCAGCTCACCTTTTAACAACCTAAACATGCAGCGGGTGTCTCAAAAAGCAAATTACAAACAACTGTTTACCACTCACCCACAGGTTTGTCCTACGGAATACTTACAGTGTGTTCCACATATTCTTTTCCTGCCTGTATCACATCCAACGCCCTCTTCTTTTGCTCCTGATCTAGCAGCAACTTGTATGCTTTATCTACAGCTAATAAAAAGCATCAACATTAATAGCACCAGTAGTCACATTCACAAGGCATCACAAGATTGCTACTTGTTCACCATACAAATTTTGCTTTCTAGAATGTGGGGGGAGCTGATTTGTTTAGTGTTTGGTTTTTTGTTGGTTTTAACACATGTAGGTAAGTGATATGATGATTAGTCAAATGAGATTTGGGGTACAGTGATGGCAGAGACTGTCAGACATCTTTTTGGAGTTAGCAGGGTGAAAATATCAGTCCTACCAAGTGATTCAGTTATAGGGCATGTGTTTAAGGTGCAGAATGCCTCAGTGTAATGCAAAGCATACGACAGCAACGTGATGGTTTTAGGTGTATGGTCTTTGAATAAAATCTAATGCGTAGATTAAGTAGTTTTTCTTGAACAATCTCGAAACACCATGGAAGCGTTTGTCACCTGTTGCTGTGGGTTATCAGGATGTTGAACAGATTGTGGAAGAGTAAAGACCAGCACGAGGAGCAGAATAAGCAGAAATGCTAACAAAAGACAGCTCGTGAACAGTGCCTGATGACTCTACTGATTAGAGAAGAATCCACCCATCATGTCTGGTGGTTGGGCTTTGCAAAAAGATGTTGATTGGGCAAGATGATAACACTGATGGACTTAGTGGAAAAGGACTGAGTGATCTGAAAGACTATATAAGTTGAGCGTTGCTTGTAATAAACGATTCTGGTTGCACCCCCGACCTGAGTCTCTTCATCCACTACACGTTGCAAACTGACAATGCAATTACTGCCACCTAGCGAAATCCTCTGCTGAAATGCCACCCCACACATTGCTTCTCCCTCATTTTAAGCATCTCTACAGCAATTCTTGTTTATCAGTGGGGCCTGCAGCCTTAATAAGCATTTAAACAAGCTACAGAAAAATAGCAGCCCAACTACTATCATACACCAACCCAGAAAAAGGATGAGAGCATTACCTTCAAATGCCTTCTGGGCTCTATCTGCATCATCTTGATTTTTGTCTGGATGCACCAATATTGACAACTGCAAGAGAAAGGATCTTGCTATCAAGACCATTGTAAAACATGAAAAATATTTCAGAGATTTTTTCAGGGGGAGGAAAATAGTCTCAGAAAGAAGGAATCACACGGGATCACGTTCCTCTGTATCGCGACAAATCAGCTGATAATATGTAAAAGCATGCATGGGTAAAAACTTTTAAATCAAATACAAGCTCTGTAAGAAACAGACTGTCTGAAAAAAAGCTGCAGCCTGGGATGTGCAGAGCAATATAAACACTTCAGCTGCAGTGCCTGGGGCTGATACCAACCCAAGTTTTGTATCCTTGATCTTAAGAAGAAACAAACGAAGAAACAAAGAAAGATCATCCTCTACCAAAGTTTACCTTTTACTCAACTACAGCTCCCAAGAAGTTCTCCAGTATCCCTAAGGCTGTTCAAATATCAAACTATTTAAAAGGGTGGGTAAGTTCTTCCTTAGGCTCCTTTACTGAAAGTTAAGAAAACTCCTTCCTGTACCCTCTATCCAGCAGAGGCAGGATAGCGATCACTAATGGGCTCATGGGCAACCTTAAATGGGCTGAAAGCACATGTTCTCCAGCTTTCTCTTCCAGAGAAAGAGAAAGTTCTTTCTAACTTTCCCCACATGGCATTTTTTTTCAGGCTTCTTATTTTTGCTGTTGCTGTATGGACTCTCTACTTTACCTGCATCTTTCCTAGTGTAACATTCAAAACTGGTCACAGTGCAACAACTAAAATTACATCAGTGCCAAAGAATGCAAAGTAATTATTTCCTGAACTCTGCTGATGGCACTTTCCAATTCACAGGAAAAATGTTTGCCCCTAGTCCTAAACAGCAGCATGCTGCCAATTCACTCTGGAATTTGCTAGAACCAATGTCTTTTTCCTTCTGTTGGCTGTTCCACGTTCTGTATTTAGGTGTTTGATTTTTTCAACACACAATTCCATGTGGGTTTTTTTTTTTATTTCATCACATTGACTTCAAAACCCTTCCCCATAGTAATCTACCACCCTAAAGCTATGACAGATGCAGTTTTGCAAACCTGAGAAGTCAGCAACAGACTAAAAGGTTACCCTCCCACTTCCTACATACAGAAGCAGTCCATATCCCATCACCAACTTGGCCAGTGTGTTCCTCTCAGCCAGCACAGCTTCCTCTCTAAAGACTAATTCCAGTGGGAGGCTATAGCCCTCCAAATATTGTGTTTCTTTGCTGCACACAATGATTAAAACTCAACCTTCTCCTGCAGATTTGTCAGCAGAGTAAACCTGGGGTAATGCTTCCTGCGTTGCACGGGGCAATGCAGACGGGTCAGCGAGCAGGGCTGCTGCTGTCCCCAGTAACCCAGTCACCAAAAACAACTGCTGAAATTCTTAAAAAGAAACATCACAGAAAATACATATATTTGAGAAAAATACCTTTTCTTAGTTCCTAATTTCTGACAAATTTTGACCTTTTCTTTAAAGTAATGCTCAATAAGCTGATTATGCACAGGCATGAGTTTGCAATAGCCCCGTCAACACACTTTACAGGCAAAGCAGCATTCCATGCATGGACCAGGGACACTTCTGCAGCTCTCTTCTTGTTGATACAAAGATTGGTCTGTGCATTTCTTCCCAAAATGGCTACTCCTCTACCCAGATACAGTTTTACCACCATTTTTCTTGTTCCCAAGCATAGCTGCACAATCTCTACAGAGCTTCTAGTTTCCTTCCAGAGGCTTTAAGTGCAAAAGCCAAATACCTGCCGGAATCTTTTCTTTATCTCTTCATCTGTGGCTTCAGGATCCATCTGCAGTACCTACAAGAAACCATGAGAGCAGAGCAAGTTTGATGACACTCCCCACATTTCAGGATCCTGGCAGCAAGCTCTCAACACACGGTTCACAGGCATACAGACACAACACCAGAAAGCTCCCCCCATTGAGGACCTGCTTCAGACATGAATTTTCATCCAGTAAGACAGAAACATTTTCAGAGACACTGCGTTTGGGACATTCTACTTTTAGCAACGCTAGATTCCTCTGACTATGCCAGTGTCCTTTCCACACTCAAGGCTTACGTAGACAGCTGCCATCCCTAAACAGCCACAATTGGTCTAAACCTTCAACCAGTCCTGGACCAATGCTTAGTTTGGTAGAAACGGAAGCATATGATGGCTTTGGGACACTATCAGAGCATTCATAACTAAGAACTTTGGTCAGGAAACTTTGTAAGAATTTATTCATTTTATCCTTTTGAAAGAAGACAGGAGAGTTTTACCATTTGGTTTCCATGAACAAGTCCACTTGCCTACTGATCTTCAGGGATGTGGCAGAGTTTAGGAGCTCTTCTATGAATTAATTTACTGAACAGAAGTCCTAAGCAACAAGTGAGCCCACTCGATGCAGATGCACACTGGTCTGACACTAAAAATTGTAAATAAAACTCTCACAGGAAAACTATAGTCTACTTCTAAATGCCTTGCTTAATTTACTCTCCAACTCAAGTACTAAGATCTACACAGAAATGAACGTTGTCAAGGTGAATCTACTGACTGATCTGGTTGACCGGCCCTAAAATGGGACTACAGAAAGCACCCAAGGCTTTAAAAAGGCAGATGAAGATGATATCATGAAGGAACACACAAGGGGAAAGCCAGCTCCAGATGAACACCAGATTGTTTTATTTACTGTCATCCTCAGGCTTTCACACTTGTTTAGACATTATAACTGACTGCCACTGAAATCAAACTATGTAATGTGCACGGGAACTACCTCTTTTCCAGTGACTCCTTAAAGACACTGTGAACAGTGAGAGTCCTTCTCTCATGCTACACGCTACGCAAGTTCAGTGGGATAAACATCCAAAATAACATTTCTGCACAAGTAGAAATGCTGTCAAGAGTGCTCAGAACAGAACCTGACAAGCACCCACCTGTAGCTGTTACACTCTCGTTCAGAATTGGCATTAATCTGCCAAATGTTCCAATGCTGTTGGATGAGGGAAATGTGTCAAATGAATAGTTTGCACCTGCCACAAAACAGTGAAAACGGCAGCAAGCACACATACACCATCCTTCTGTTTTCTGTAACCCTTCTGCACAGTAACCTGTATCTAGAGAATTGTTTTTCTTTCTTTGCGTTCGGTCTTTTCACTGAAATAAATACCCAGTAAATTGAGAGGTTGGTATAACAATTCAGAAGGGAGCATAAAATGTTCAAACTAACCTCAAAAGGGTTCAAGTTGAAATAGGAAGATCCAGGTCGGGTCAGCCTGTCAATTTGGTTTTTTGATGTTAAAACAGAGTCTCGTTTTTCAATTTGCTTTACCTGAAGAACAAGAGAGACCTACATTAACTGACCATCACAACATGCTTACCTGTTTTCCCATGTGATTACTACACCGGTCACCACTGTTCTGTGCTACAATTCACGATGCCTCTTGCTCATCTCAGGCCTGAAGTTATTTTACTCAAGCACTAGCACAGCACACGTTTTAGCCTTTTCCACAGGATGACACTATTTTTAATGTTATAACCATAAAAAACCCTAGGAAGCACCTCCAGACATCTCTGCTATAGCTTCCTCAACAGCTGTGGCTTTTCCCCTCACATTGCTCCTGTACCAGCACCAAACCATCATGACTCCTTGGAAACCTTCTGCACCATTGCCTTTAACCCCCAGTTGGCAGGACAGCCTGTTAAACACATGAAGTCACACTGGTGCAAGTACAGAAGTCCCTTTCATTCTGACCACGGGTCTAGTTCAGTTCAGTTTACTTTTTGTTCTTTACAATATCAAGCCAAACCAAACCATACGTTGCCATTCAACATCCACCTTTATTTAAAGAAATAAGCAGCCACCAAACCGGCACCACCCTTCTGCAGACAGGCCCAGGTAAGCACCCCCGAGCCGCGCACAGGATAACGGGGACGGCACGGACTGAGGGGAGGGGTGTCCGTGCCCCTCCCGAGTGCCAGTTTGCGCACAAAAAGGCCAAGCAGTGGAGCAGAGCACGGAGCGACGCCCGGGGACGGCAGAATGCACGGCTCCCGCCAGCGGGGGCTGAACGCCCGGCTCTCGTCCCCCAGAAACAAGAGAGGCTTTTGGGAGGGCGGGAGACACGGCGGCGCCAGCGGCACCGAGAACCCGGGGAACGCCCGCTCTGCCCGGCCCGAGCAGGAACCGCTGGCAACTGCCGCTCGCCCACCCCGGCCATTCGCTCGCCCCCCGCCCAGCACCGCCAGCGGCTTCGCTCGCTCGCCCGCCCGCCCCGTTCTCCCTCCAGCTCTCCCTCCCTGTCTCCCGGGGCAGCCCCAGGCCCGCCACGGCCAGGCTCAGGGCCCGGCGGGCTCCCCTCCGGGCGGCCGGGCCGGGGCCAGGCTCCGCGCGGCCCACCAGGCCCCGGCAC
>JAHREE010000561.1:388842-399248 GCA_033628505.1 Tringa tobata | reverse complement strand
CCCCCCGGTGCTGCACCTTGCGCCGCCCTTTCTTGCAGGGAGAAAGAGAGGGAGCAGCTCTCTGCCTTACGGAAACACCATGAGGAGGAGATCGAGCACCACAAGAAAGAGATAGAGCGTCTGCAGAAAGAAATTGAGCGCCATAAGCACAAGATCAAGAAACTTAAAGACGATGACTAAGCTGGTGCTGTTGTTGAATGTGCACTGCCAATATTGATTGTGGTGTAAAACAGCATTGAAGACTGTACGCTTTGGCCAACATAATCCAAAAATCGTCCAATTATGCTGTGGTCTGCAACAATGTCAAATAAACTACTCACTCTCTCTTTTTCTGCTCAGTAACTGTTTAATGAAAAAAAAAATATCCACTCTCTGGTTTTAAATGTCATTGTCCTCCAAAGTAAGGATATACTGTTGAGTAAGCAGTCCTGTACAGAGCTTCACTATTTTCTTTAGATTTATTTGAAAGAAATCACCGTTTGTACTTAGTGTGCTAACTTTAAGCTAAAGCTGCAGGAAAGGTTGGGTAGAATGTAGTGCCTATGTAGGGACCTATGCATATAGAAATAACCATCTCAAGACAACTGTCACTGTGGTGTAGGGGAAAGGTGGCTCTCCACTGAACTAGCAGAGTATTTATAAAAACTAATGTTCTTCTGTTGCACTGTTTAGTGCCATAAACTGAGAGAGGAAAATACTCTTCTAAGTCATGGTGATTTCACTTGTGGCAGCATGAGTTCTGAGATCCTGACTTCTACATGAATGTTCTTTTCTGCAAAGACTTTGAGGGCTGTGTCCAGTTTTGGGCTCCTCGCGACCAGAAAGACATTGAGGCTCTGGAGCGGGTCCAGAAAAGGGCAACGGAGCTGGTGAGGGGTCTGGAGAAAGCCTTGTGAAGGGTCTGCAGAATAAGTTTTATGATAAGCGGCTGAGGGAGCTGGGGGTGTTCAGCCTGGAGAAAAGGAGGCTGAGGGGAGACCTTCTCACTCTCTCCAACTCCCTGAAAGGAGGGTGTAGCCGGGGGGGTTGGTCCCTTCTCCCAAGGAACAGCCGACAGCATGAGAGGAAACGGCCTCAGGTTGTGCCAGGGGAGGTTTAGGATGGATATTGGGAAAAATTTCTTCACCAAAAGGGTTGTTAAGCCTTGGAATGCGCTGCCCAGGGCAGTGGTGGAGTCGCCATCCCTGGAGGGGATTTTAAACACATCTCTGGAGGTGTTTTAAAAGCCGGGCAGATGTGGTGCTGAGGGACACGGGTTAGTGGTAACTTGGCAGGGCTGGGTTCATGGTTGGACTATATGATCTTAAGGGCTTCTTCCAACCGAAATGATTCTATGGTTCTATAATTGTCCAGTGGTGTTTTTTCTCTCTAGTTACTGACGCTTATTGTAAGTCTTTACAAAGAAGGATGAATTAAGATTATTTTTATGCAAGTTCAGTCACTTTTGCGATTTTAATAAAAGAAATTCATCAAAAAAGCATATGGCAAGTGACCTACTGAAGTAATGTGGCCTTACTAAGCCCTGACAAGAAGGGGGTTTTATGTAATAAGAATGGGCAGGTGAGGAACCAGCCTTTCCTTCCACAGCCGTGTCCCTAAATCTGCCTGAACAGATATCTGCCTGAACAGAAACTAGACAGTTTCTACCACTGGTAAAAGCCCCCCTCCATTATGGTACCTGATGACATGCTGCCAAGTGTTGCAAAGAAGCTGGCCTGGGGGGAGAAGCGGCTGGAACTGCCCTGTCTGAAGCAGGGGGAGGCAAATTGGAGCTTTTGAAGTAGAAGCTGCTTTGAGGGTGTGATTGGAGGCATCCCGTTTTCTCCTGTGTTAACTGGTACATCCCCAGTCAGCTGTTCTCCCCTCAGGCCACTCTCTCTCACCTGAGGAATGTTGCAGGTGATGGTTCAGGTGGTTACTCAGCTTGTCCGCAGAGTAAACGGCACCACTGTTGCTCTGATGAACAGCCCATGCCGTTTGAGAGCATCGCCCTCCTGATCAGCCATGGCGAGGAGCAGTGGTGCTGTGAGCGTGGCGGTTCCTGGCTTTGCTCGGTCTGTGGAGGTTTTGTGTAGAGTTCTCTAGGGAATTTGTTCTTTCTAGTTGGGGCCAATTAACCTGAGACACCCCCCCACCTCCCTGGGAATATGAAACCCAGTGGGAAGAACTGCCTCATGAAAAGCAATATACTATTGACCTCTTTAGTGTTTTGCACATTTAAAATTCCACGTTTTTACTCATTTAAAAATCTTCTTGCTATTGTATCTGTCAGCTGGTTGGCTTCCCCCAAGAGCTGTGGAGTTACTCATGAGATGTCCCCATTGAAGGAGGACATTGAATTTCTTGGCATTGCAGCTACCATGGACTATGCAATAGCTGATATAAATATTAGAACAATTTTATATTCTGAAGGGAACAGATAAGGGTTTAAACTCATGCTTTTGTGCTTTACTTCATTTTTATGCACCACTGAAACCTTAACAATGCCATGTAAGCTCAGCTGCAGAGCCTCTGCTGAGAGCCTGGAAGGGAGTGGGGATTTGCTGTGAGACTCTGGGAGCGGCTTGGATTTGAACCACCATCATCAACGTGCTGCCAGGAGAGTGTTACAAATGCTGAAGGCCCCGGCGTTCAGGTACGTGGAACAGTTTTGCCACGCAGCAGAGAGCTTCCTTGCGCACCAGCGCTCTCTGAAATAACGTCTCTCCTCATGTTTCAACTTTGCACAAGTTTTGGGGGGGCTTCTCCTCTGGCAGATGTGCCGGGTCCCTTACCACGTGTTCATAAACCCATCACAGTTTTGTTAGAGGAACATCCAGTTAATTCACTACAATGCAATCACCCTAAACTTCTATCAGGTTATGGCAGTGGCATCAATTACCTGGATGGGGGGACAGAGTGTATCTTCAGCAAGTTCGCTGATGATACCAAAATGGGAGGGCTGGCTGCCACACCAGAGGGCTGTGCCACCATCCAACATGACCTGAACAGGCTGGAGAGCTGGGCACAGAAGAACCTAATGAGGTTCAACAGGGGCAAATGTAGGGTCCTGCACCTGGGGAGGAAGAACCCTGGGCACTAATATAGGTTAGGGGTGGATCTTCTGGAAAGCACTACTGAGGTGAAGGATCTGGGAGTCCTGGTGGATAGCAAACTTTCCATGAGCAAGCAATGTGCCCTTGTTGCCAAGAGGGCAAATGGAATCCTGGGCTGCGCAGGGAAGAGTGTGGCCAGTGTGTTGAGGGAGGTCATCCTGCCCCCCTGCTCTGCACTGGGGAGGCCACAACTGGAATAGTGTGTCCAGTTCCGGGCTCCCCGGTTCAAGAGAGACAGGGAACTGCTGGAGAGAGTCCAGCGTAGGGCAACAAAGGTGATTCAGGGATTGGAGCATCTCCCTTGCGAGGAAAGACTGAGAGAGCTGGGGCTCTTTAGCCTGGAGAAGAGAAGGCTGAGGGGAGACCTTATCTACGTTTACAAGTATCTAAAGGGGGGGTTGAAGGAGGATGGAGCCAGATTCTTTTCAGTGGTTTCCAGTGAGAGGACAAGGGGCAATGGACACAAGCTGGAACATGGGAAGTTCCATTCAAATATGGGGAAAAACTTCTTTCCGGTGAGGGTGGCAGAGCCCTGGAAGAGGCTGCCCAGGGAGGGTGTGGAGTCCCCTTCTCTGGAGATCTTCAAGACCCACCTTGATGCAGTCCTGAGTGATGTGCTCTGGGCAACCCTGCTTTAGCAGGGGAGTTGGACTAGATGATCTCTAGAGGTCCCTTCCAAATCTGACAATTCCGTGATGCACATACAATGAGGACAGGCAGCTGTAGATCTTAACTGAGCAAGCAGGCTGGGGAGAGAAGTCCCTTCAGCAGCGGTTTGACCAGCAGGCAATGATTACAAAGCCATGCCCACCGACTGTGGTTGCTGGGGAAGCTGAATGGATTAACAATGCTGCCATGTAAAGAAGGTGGTCTCCTTCTTGCTTCCATCAATTCTCCCTTTTAGCTGTCCCAGGTGTGTTGGGCTTGTGGGGGAGTCATTCAGCCTATCATCTCACCAGCCCGTGTTTTTGCTCTCAGCCCAATGAATCTTTTGCTAGGTTAGCAAGTCAAATGGCTCGTGGAGTCCAAAAGTGCCCAAATCACCACCAACCGAATACAAGAAGTACTGAGGAAGGAGGGGTGTGTGTGGTGGGAGCAGTCTTCTCCCATTCCTTGAAATTACCTTTGCTAAATTAGAAAGGCCTCTATTTTTATCCAGCTGGCATGATAATTGATTTTGTAGCCACTGTCCTACCAGCGATTCCATGGGGCTGTGACCCTTAATGCCTTGGTTCAATTTGTCGTCATGAGGAGGTTTCCCTGATGCATTCTACTCAATGACTTCTTCTTCCAGGGGGTCCCAATAACCTAAATCTCCCTGAAACCAGTTTGCTTTAGTTCAATGCCAGTGACACTCTGGCCCTTCCTAGTTAACAGGCGCTGTTTCCTTTCCTTGGAGGTGCAAATATCTCTGCCTAGCAAAAGATCCTTCTCCTGAACTTGCCTCTAGAAATCCCAAGCACCTCACCCACACTACCTCCTGCACCGAGTCTCTACCAGGACAATCCTGTGAGCAGCTGAGCTCCTACAAGAGCTCCCAGCACCCCAGTCCTGGCCACAGCACCCCACTTGTGCTGGTTCTGGTGCTCATTAAACCTTTTATACGCAGATTCAGTTGCAGAAATGGCTGTCCCTCTTCCCTGGGGTTAGCAAGAAGAATGAGTTTGTGTAGTGTCTGATCAGTAGCAAAGGTGTTTTGAGGTAAATGTTCAAGGGGGGCCTCTGCCTTTTGGCAAGGGACATGTTAAATCATCTCATTTTGTGTAGTTTCATCATCAGTGCATCTCATCAGAAGTGGTTTTTAGTTCTGTGTCAGTCTCTGCAATAAGCTACCAAATGACATAGATGGATACTGCTTGTTGCTGATGATACAGCAATAACTTGTCACAGGTGAGTGTATGGCATCTGGGGTGCTTTAATAAGGTTCTCCTTCCAAGTGGAGTGCAATATGGCAAAAGCACCAGCTTGAAGGCTGATAACATATTTTTTCTGCAGTCTTTTCACAGTGCTTGTAATGAAAAACATAAGACAGGTAAATGTGATGTCCATGTCTGAGTTACAGACAGACCTCTTAACCAGTATATTTCTGCTACAAGAAGGTGGAGATGATTTAAGACGGTTGCATTTGGTCTGACAGATGTTTCACCAACAGGGTTTGGGATCCTGGAGTGCACTGTGCTACTGTAGGGCTTCTGACAAATTATGTGAGCATTTGTGTGACTAGGAGCAAGCAGTGTATCTGGGGTTCAGTCATCCACCTCCAGGGCCAGTAGATGGAGAGATGCCAGTTACAGACTATGGCTGCTCCAGTGCCTGCAGGTCGCTGTTGAACTCCAGTTCAGAGCAGGAGTGCTGAGGAGTAAAACAGGATCACACCTCAGGCCTGATGTGATTGCTGGGGGTTAAGAAGGTATGAGCTATCTAGAGACCTTCCCAGAGCTCCTCCTCAGCCCGGTGTGACCTGGAGGACAAGGCTCAGTTGTCTTTTGGAAATCAGTAGCCACCAACTGCCAGCAGATTTTGGTGCAGAACAACCAAAACCCAAAGCTGGTGTTTGAGGCTGCTAAGGCTGCAAGGCTGGCGCTTACCTCAGAGAAGAGGCTGGAGAGGGGCTTGTTGTTCTGGGTTTCCTCCATTGCTCTGGAATGGCTGATGGCATGAATAGACCCCCCTGTCCCGCAGGCACAAAGGCAGGAATTCTTCTCTCTTCCCTGCCAGCACTGGTGCCTCCTGGTCCTTCGATGGCTCCTCAGGATTGGACTGACCCCATTCACAACAGCCTAACCCTCAGCAGCCTCCTGCAGCACAGATTCCTAAAGAGAAAGCTTAACTTCTTGGAGTGGCCTTTACATTTCAGGAAGACGCAGATCCTTCCTTACCCCCAGATCCTCTGTCATATCTTGCCCCAACAGATCATGGCCCAACACCGCTTGGCCACCGCAGAAGTGGGAAAAGCAAACCGAGCTGGTGGTTATTGCTGCAGCAAACAGAAGCTTTTCCCCAAGGCACTTAGTTTGTGCTGCATACTACACAAATATGATGGAAATTGCCAAGAATCCTTGGCTGAGGGGCAGAGACAGAAGCAGCAAGAGAGGAAAGTGATATATTCAAGATCTTTAGCAAGCTGGTTTTAGTGTGAGACATCCAAGTTGGCCGGTCTGGTCTCTTTGGTCCTTTTTGTCATGCTAGTCCTCCTCACTCCAGAGCAGACAAGGGGAACAAGGTAGGACAAAATCAATGCATATATTTATGTGTTCCCAAAATCAAATAAACTGGCTCTGTGCAAGGCAAAATAAATGTATGTGCAGAAAATAACAGCAGCAGAAATTTTGTAGGCAGAAATTTTCCTAAGCATTTCCTTGCTTTAGGGGGGTGGAACATACTGGGGGCTTTCGGAAAGTTCCTCACTGATAAATAAAGCCTGTAGGTTTCTCTCACTGGAAGCCTGGGCCTCAGCAAACACATGAGAAGAGCTGCATACAGAGCACCAGAGAATGAGATGGTTGCTGGAGGCAGGCACATCCATAACATATTATCTGCAATAGCTGCACCCATATTTGGTCAGAATAAAAAGTCTAAAGCACCAGAAAATGTCACATACCATATATATATACACGCTAACAGCTCACACACAAGCTACAGCAGGATCAACTCTGTCATCTTGCCACTGATGTGGAAACAAAGGAATTTCAGTGCAAACTTGGAAGAGGAGCAGCAGACTGTTGGGAACAGGCCGAGCCCCAGCAAAACTCAACCTCTGGCCATTAAGACAATAGTAAAATGTGAGCAGGTGGCAAGGTAAGTCCATACAGCTGCTGAAAAGCCTAATCCCTTCACCTCTTTTGCTCTATCTGCTAATAGATACGCTCACCTTTCTCCCCCCGCAGCATCCACGGACTCGTGGCTGCTGAAGGAATCAGAAAAGCAAAGGCAGCCTCACTGCCAGGAGCCATGGTCTCACATCTCCATTTCGTTATCAGCTGATGACTGCAGGGATACCATAACCTTCTGCAGGGATACCATAACCTTCCGCATGCTCACGAGGCAGAGACTTTTTGTCTGCCTTTCCAGAGTGACTCAAGCCAGCTCTTTGCAGCAGAGATTAACTTTGTCCTTGGTTCCAAGATTCTTGTCCTTGGTTTAGCCTTGTCTTGACCTGGGACTAAATCAGGTCTTGTGGGCATCTGTTTAAGACCAGGACTCCCAGGTCTTTTTCTACAGAGCTGCTCCCCAGCAGGTCAGCCCCCAACCTGTCCTGGTACAGGGGATTATTCCTCCCCAGGTGCAGCACCCTACACTTGCCCTTGTTGAACTTCATCAGGTTTCTCTCTGCCCAACTCTCTCTGGGTAGCAGCACGGCCTTCTGGTGTGTCAGCCACCCCTCCCAGCTTTGTATCATCAGGAAACTTGCTGACGGTCCACTCTGTCCCCTCATCCAGGTCATTGATTAATATATTGAAGAGGACTGGACCCAGTACTGACCCCTGGGGAACATCACTTTTTACGGACCTCCAACTGGACTCTGTGCCACTGATCACAACCCTCTGAGCTCTATCTTTCAGCCAGTTTTCAATCCACCTCACTGTCCATTCATCTAACCCACACTTCCTAAGCTTACCTATGACGATATTACGGGAGACGGTGTGGAAAGACTTGCTGAAATCAGGGTAGACAACATCCACTGCCCTCCCCTAATCTATCCGTCCAGTCATGCCATCATAGATATAACAGAACCTGGTCTGTAAGCCAAAGGGCTGAGGTCTACAGCCAGCCTGGAGCTCTGGCACCTTTATACTACATGGCAATACAACAGAAGATACCTTCTTCTGATGTCCTGGTGCCGTTAACAGTCAAGCGCCTACAGAGTAACAGCAGGGCAGAGCTTGCTTATAGAAAGGATGGTAAACCCCCAAAACAGGGCAAGGACACTCAAAAGTAAAAATGGAAGGAAAGGACCACCTTCA
This sequence comes from Tringa tobata, assembly GCA_033628505.1. NCBI lineage: Eukaryota > Metazoa > Chordata > Aves > Charadriiformes > Scolopacidae > Tringa > Tringa tobata. The sequence goes on along the minus strand of JAHREE010000561.1, from coordinate 391,189 downwards.
AGTGGGGACAAAGAGCAGCACGATTCACTCAAAACTAACAACCTGTGCCCAGGTGGCATAGGCAGACAACGGCAAATGTGCGGAAGGATTCAGATGTGCCTTCATGCCAGAATTCAGTCGGGTCCATTACAGACAGCATATGTGCAGTCTGCAGCACACAACAGAGGATTTTCAAACTATTTTTCTCAGTGTAACAAGGGTTCTATTGTCGTGTGACCCAAAGCTTATAGGCCTCACCACAGCAAAAAATATCAAGTAGGCTGCTCAACGGAGCCAGTGTAATAAGGGAAATAATTTCACTATAATATTGCGGTAAAAAAATTAATAGCGCTAGATCCTCTCAAAGAACGTGGGGTGGAAGAGTGGCAGCTTAGAGTCAATCCATGTTTAATTACAAATTTTATTTTATGAACGCCAGATTATGAATTGCTTAAATTATTAATTTCTTAGCATTAAAATAGCATGCTCAGTCCATGGCAAAACCATGTCAGGCTTAACACAAAATCAATATTGAGTTTGGGTAGGAAATGAGAACTATCCCCAAAACCCACAGCCTGCTAATGCTCACAGCTACCTGCATATAATTAATTACCCACAGATAAGAAAGTGACAGCAATGCCATCAAGGCTTTTATTTTGGCAATTAGTACATTAGGTACTGCTGTAAGATCTACCAGTGACTGAAATTATTACACTGCCAGAAGTGAACATACCTCAATATTCACTTTGCTATAGTCTCATCACGTTCAGTTGTCAGCTGACAGGAGATATCTCAGTATACTCCATGTTTCAATCCTGGATACTATATTATAAAATATTAAAGACATGACATTTGCTAAGCATCACTAAAGGAATGGATGCTCAGATCCCTCAATTCCTCTCAATTTTTGTGTGGCAACACAACTCCTTAAACATATCATTCTTAACTTCTGGTAAAATAAACTGCTGCAGTGAACTCAAACAGATAAAGCAATTATATCTCCTTCCACGTTTATGCCACAGTGGAGCCTCCATTCAGCAAAGCAGAGCTGTCACTACTGCCAGCAGTGGAGTCACGGAGGCAGTGCAAATTTCACAAGAGAAGGAGCATCTGCCACCAGACAGGTTCAGCGAGGCAGACTGAACACCTCCCAGAGCTGTACGTGTTTCCCTCCGACTTCTGGATCAGAAAGCTTCTTTTATTTAGGTCAGGTAACACATAAAATTTTAACCCGTGCTCCACATTAACAATGATGGAAATATACATACACCATGCAGATGCGTGCAAGTCTTGAGAAGATTCATTTTGTGGTTGAACTCCTGGAAGGACCTTCTCTGAGAGTATGGGAGTTCCTGCTTTTCTTTCTTTACCAGACTGAAGAGGGACAGGTCACACACACTCTGGGCTCCCTGTGACCCACGTCCCGGAGGGAAAACACACACCTTCGCTGCCGTTCACACAGCGGCAGGAGACAGCGCAGCACCACCACTGCCAACGACCTGATTTCTCAGACTTATGTGTTTACTGCATCAAGTCTGCCCTCCTCAAGAACGTGATCAAGAAAACCAGGTAAGCGGGCAATTTAATCCCAGGTTAATTACAGGGCAGAGGCCCAGACACCGGACTCTCCCTGAGAAGGCCCTTGCTGCCCCTTCCCTTCTCACCTCGGGCCAGCCCTGACCAGCCCCGGCCCCGGCTGCCTCACGGCAGGACACAGCTCCAGGAGAGCCCGCCGGCCCCGAGCGGCTCTGCTCGGGAGGCGCCGCGGGCGGAGAGCGCCGCGCCAAGGCCCGGCCGGGGCCAGGAGCGTTTGCGCAGGAGGCAGCACCCGGGCTAGCCGGGGCGGGCCGGGCCCCTACAGCGGCTGCTCCTACCGCCTACAGGCTGGGGTGAACCCTGCTGAGCACGGTCCCCGCCCCGCCGGTGCCAGGCCCGCTCCCCTCAGGTGGCGGCTGCGCGCAGGAGGGGCGGGGCGGCCCCCCGCGCTCCCTTTGTTCGGAGGCCACGGGCGGCGCTGCCCCTTTAAATCGCCCCAGCGCCGGGCTACCGGCGCGCCGGGTTGAAGGTGTTGCGCTATTGGTTACGGCGCCTTCCTCTCATTGGTCTCCGCCAGGATCGGCGCGTCCCGCCTTCCATCTCTCATAGGTGCTGCCGGCTGCTCGTCCGGAGCTTGAGGCCCTGAGTGGGTGAAGCAGTGGTCCCTGGAAACAGTTCCGGGAAACCCCGCGTGTTGCCGGGGTCGCGCCGCCGTCCATGAGGAGAAGGAGGAGCGCGCGCCATTTGCCGTCGCTGCTTGGGCCCGAGCTGCGCCGCGCAGGCCCCGCTCCGGTGAGTCCGCGAGGGGCGTGGGGGTCTCTGGGGGCCGCCT
>JAHREE010000561.1:313949-388551 GCA_033628505.1 Tringa tobata | reverse complement strand
TCCAGAACTTTGTTGCTAAGACACTGTTCTTCCTTAAACGGTCTTTTCCCATAAGCTTTTAATAAATCTTCAAAAGTTTTGGACAAGTACCTCATTATTAGTATTATTTTTAGAATGAGGCTCTGTTCACTGCGTCTTAGCGCCCTTCTTACCTGTCAGTTTTTGAACATGACTAATGATGTACTTAAGCTGTGCTGGATTGCTCTTTTTGAAAAAGTTTTTTGGATTCCCCTTTCCCTGTTTAGTGCAATAAAGCATCTTGCCAGAGTGATGGGTTTGTGCTGCAAAGGATGTTAATGCTCATGAAGCTTATTTTTTTGTGTGTTGAGATTACACTTTGTATAACACCGACTCTTTTATGTCTCTTCTAAAGTAAAGGTAATCCAGCCAGAATTCTGCATCTTGCAGTGTATTTTTTTTTTAATTTATGCAAGTAGTTTGCAAACTAGCAGAGTTTGCTTGATAATTTTGTATCCTAGAAACTGTATTTCCCATGAGTTCTTAATCTTCTTACCTCTCAGTTTTTCTGTCTAGATGCGAATACTATTGGAATAATTTGAGCATCAATTTATTACTCAGTTTACTAGTTTTGTCAAAAAGTAATACTTGCTGCTTTCTTAGGCAAATACGAGCATAAATTTGTCAGGGAAAAAAAAAGCTCATTTTTGTTGAAGTGTTGCTTTGAACTGGAGTGCCATGAAAGTTGGTCTGTGCAACCCAGACAAGCAGCTGAGCTATGAATGGCCAACTCCATTTCGGAAGAGGCGCATACAGACTTTAAAGTTCAGGTTAGCAAAATGTAGGAGCTGCTGATGCAGGCAGTGCTGTGTTTTAATGGCACTGATGTGTGCCTTGCCAACCTGCTGTGGTAAAGTCATCTCCCAATAATATTTGTGTAGGTACTGTAGCATAGTTTCTGTACTGGTTGTGCTGGTCTCTTCCTTAGCATCTTGATGGAGGCTCTCAGATTTTTTTTTTATTTTTTTTTTTTCATTCCATGCAGTTATGGTGTGGGAAAGGCTGAGAATTCTCTGCTGGAGGGGTGAGGTTGCTAACTAGGTTGCAAAGAGAGTCTGCTACTGGAGTGCTGGTGTGGAAACCTGGCTAATGGATCAAGGTCTTCAGGGTGCAATAACTTTGAAACAAGTCTTCTTGTAATTCATGCTAATAAACACTTAGTATATCATAATTAAGCTCTTAAAAATGTAGGTTTTGTCATTGAATAAGCTATGGTACATATGGCTATAATGCCTTCATGTAAAAAATAGAGGAATGTGCCAGTAATGTTTGTGAACAAGTGAGGCTTTAATAAACCCCGATTTCAATCTTTTAATGTGAGTTCTTATCTTCCCCTCACTCATGTGTTTCTTACCTTCCTGTTTTCACAAGAACCTTCTTGATGCGTAAGGCATAACTTTATAGGGATTCTGCTTGTTTTCTTGTGGTTCATTAAAAAAAAAAATCAAAAAACACCCAACAAAAACCCCAACAACCAGCCAACCAAAAAAAAAACAAAACCCCAAAATTTCACCTTAGTGCTGTTTTTAATGTGGTATAACTTAAATGTTTTGGCACAAACAATATATTGGATAGAAGGAATAGTAATATAAACAAGTTGAATGACTGGTGCAGAGTTTTTATGTATGATTTAGTTATGCTTCCTGTGCACCTGAGCTAAACAAATGCAGTTTAGTTCTTCCATGAAATCAGAAGTTACGTAGCAGAAGGCTGAAAACAGTACTGGTGGATAATCACTGTGAAGTTGATTATGGTAGTTTGAGATATTTTCCCTTTGCCAGAAATTGCCATTCCTGCTCATTTAAGTTTTACTAAGCATGTCTCAGTTAACTAGACTGTGAATTTATAATTAATTGGATGGAGTTATACTTAGATAGTCTGTGGGTGGCAGCCTCTGCTAGAGGCATGGTATGAAATGCAGAGAATAATAAAGTTATGGCTGTTTAATCACTGATTGCTGGATTGAGGCTGAGATCAAGTTTCTGTTTTCAAGATGCCATATCCTATGAGGCTCAGGTGTGTGTTAATTTTTTTCTTTCATTTTCTAGGAAAATTACTATTTGAGCCATTTGAGTTTCTGGGTAACTTAGAAGCACCTGTAGTTTTAACCTCCTACTTGTTGTGTGATTAGAGTTTAAAAAAGGGAGTAGTCACTTGGCAAATTACTCTTTTGAGATGCAGGAATTCTAGGTGAAAGATAGTGGATGGCTAAAGACATGTTTTACATCATTCATGATATGCAACAGCAGAGTGTGAAGTTTGAACAAGGCAATCCTCCCCTACCCTGCACACTCAGTTCTGCAGGTCTGAGGGTGAAGCTAGGTAACCTCTCGGGCACCAGTGGACATTCTTCTTGCCTAAGTAAAGTTGCCCCCAACGTGTATTTATTACTGCTGCTCATTTGGTAAGCACGTTTTAAATTAAGTGTACAGTTTTAAATTCATCCATTTCTGCATGTTTTAAAAACAAATACATATCCCACACATACTAACATACATAATCCTTTACTTACAATGCACACTTAAAATCTTTTATTTTCAAGCAGTCTCCCTCTTTGCTAGATATTTGAGTTACAGATGAAAAACTCTTATGTGTGGGGGTGCTCTTCTGTGTGGCCTAGCCTGTTACAGGCAGTCACATGGATGTGCATGCAAACATAGATATCACTCCTCTTTTTCTTCAATATGCTTTTAATATTTTTTTCAGAGGAGAACAAATGTGTTAATAAATTTATTGTGTGTTTTCCTTACTTATAAAATTCAGTTTAAAGTATTTTCTTTGATAGCTACATCTGGCTGATATTACCTAGAGGGGGAGAGCTAAGCGGTCTTTTTCAGCTATGACTTTCACCCATGTGTATCTGCTGAATTCTGAGTGCAGATTCACTATTGTAAGAGATGTAATTTTGCTTGTTGGTGATCATTCAGGAAGAAAAGTCAGTCTAATCTCAGATTTCAGGCCAAACTTGCAAAGCCAGCAGGGAATCTATTGCTATAACTGAGAAAAGAAATAAATTTCTTCTGGATGCTGTTGTGACCTGAATATTTTGACAGCTATGTCACTTCAAATTTTTCCAGGGTAAACTTCTTTAAGAAAGTCTTCTAAATTAAGTTTGTGATAGGAAATAGCTAAAATTTGAACACCCAAACAGAACTTTGCTGTTTGGTGAACATGCACTGCATTCGACTTAAGTTCTTTATGAGGATACTAGTTCTTAAGCAAAAATAAACCATGCAGCTAGTGAATTAAAATTCTGAGACTTAATTCACATTGTCTAAAAGCCTGCTTAAAAAGCATTTGATCAGCTGTGGTGCTGTTTAGTAGTCTGATAGGTAGGGATTAGATATTGCTCTGCACAGTAGTGTATATTTGTCTTGTAGGTAATATCTTTTCCTGCCATTAGGCTGCAAATACTGCCTGTCAGAAGTTAGAGTTATTGAACTGCAGATGAGGTGTTTCTCCCTGGACACAGAATGCCATCAACCTTTTGTTCAGTTAGAGGCAACACTGAGAACAGTGCTAAACTTTGGATTATGTGACACTTGAAAGCTAATCTGTGTTGACAAAAAATGATGTCTGGGACCATCACCATAAATCACTGAAGTTTAGAATGTATTTGTTTCAAATAACATTTATGCGTTGCTCAGCCTCACAGTTCTTGGTGTGGTTTGTTGTAATTTTTTTTGCGTACAGAGAAGACAATATATGTGTAAGTAATTGATTTTATAAGGCAGTAAAAAGGTGAAAACAAAAACCCCTCCGTATATCTTTTTTGAGTATGTCATCCTATGCATTTTTAAGAAGAGGGATTTAGAATGGTACTGTACCAAAAGCATTTTTAGTTTAAGTAAAACCTCTCTGCCCTGTTTCAAATTTGAGATCTTGCAGAGGCTATCTAGCAAGCAGATAGTAGCTGATTTCTGTTTTTCATGATTCTTGTAACCTATAGAAGCTTCATGTTGAGTTAGTGTTTTGAGAATTCAGCTAATGCTTATAATGATAAGTAAGCATTACTGTAGTCTTCAAGTAGCATTTTTTAATTTACTCTGTAATTAGGCTATAGTTACAGTTGCTCTTAAGTAAACTGAATTGGTTAGAAAGCAATTTCTCTTTGTCAAGTAACAGAATGTGTGTGTATATATGTGCTACGTAGCTACCAAAAACTTCCTTTCTTTTCCTCGTTAATTGCATAAAAAATGGCATCTGACAGAAACAGCGTGAACCTGTATTACATCTCTCTAAAATTGCCCTTCAAGTCAAGATAGCTTAAGTAAAATCATTACTTTTCTGTCTGTAGAAAAATTATGTTTTCTCCTTGCTCAAGCTTGCAAATTTTCATAGGATGCCTTTCCAAAAGTTCACGCGCTGTAGTCTAGAAGGGCTGGGTATACAAGTGCCTGTTAGAAGCGTGATTATGTTTGGAGACTTGTTTTGCAGCTTAGTAAATAGCTTGAGGCTTCAGCATTTAAAAAAAACCAAAACCCAACAACTGTTCTTGATTCATCTTCATATCTGTATTCCAGTGCTTCATTGCATTGCTCTGACCATGCTGCCTATGTCTATCTGGTTATCATTTCACTGCTGACCATCAACTTCTTCCCTATCTTTTAAAGCCCAAGGCTCATTTCATTTCTGAATTTAACAGCTGATCATCCTAATGTTCTCTGCTGGGTAGTTGAATTGTCTCTTCTCAGCCTTTTTATTTGAGAGTACTAAATGTCAGCTGGCTGGCTAATTGAGAAATTGAAACTGTTTTTAATTAATTGGGCAAAGCCCACTGGAATTGTCTGAGAAGACAGTTGTGCATTTTTAAGTGCACATACTTGGAATCAGTTTGTTAATTCTGAAAGCAAGTCTTTTTATTAATATAAGAACTGAAGATGCTGCAGTCATGGCTTCCTTTTAAACCAGTAAGTTATATATTATTAAAAAAAAAGTAGCTGTGATTTGTAGAGCTTCTATTTGAGTAAAACTGAAAGCATGGAAACAGTACAGTTGCAGATTCAAATTATAATGTGCGTTAGAGTGCAGTGTTTCTGTCCTTACTGAGTTCTGACAGTATGGTAAGAGTGTTTGGCTAGTCTTGTGCAGCATGTTGGGTTTGAAGGAAGACATGGCAACAAGCCAAGAAAGTGAAAATTAGCAAACAAGTATTGACATTTTTATATATTAAAGCTACCCTGCAGGGTTATGTGTTCACTAAATTTTAAACCATTGTTTTAAAAGTTGAGGAATGGGAAATGAAAATAGCAGTAGCTCTTCTGATTCTTTGTTGAAGGATGTTATTATCATATCCTAGTACATTCTAGCTGCTATGGTAACCAGTTAACTTACTGACAATCAGCAGATAAAGTTTAGACATCGTTATGTACATGAAGTACATTTCTAAAAAATTATGTAAATTCTTCCATGTACATTTTCCACAGTATTAAGGATTGTACTTTCTTTTGAAACTTAGATCAGCTGCATCCAAAAAGTATTAAATAAAACTTTTGATATAGGTCATTTGCAGCATGTATACAAATTAGTTTAGATAAATCATGCATTGTCCTACAAACTAGTTATTTCTGGCTTATTGTAATATAGCTCCTGAATTTTTTCCAGCAGCATAATAAAATGGCTAATCAGGTGAATGGTAATGCGGTACAGTTAAAAGAAGAGGAAGAACCAATGGATACTTCCAGTGTAACTCACACAGAACACTACAAGACACTGATAGAGGCAGGCCTCCCACAGAAGGTGGCAGAGAGACTTGATGAAATATTTCAGACAGGTATAATATGCATTTCTTGTTTCTGACTGGTTATGAAAGTGAGGGCATACCATTTTCAAATTTTTATAGATTAAGGTTTAAAAATTCATTGTTTTTGATCTGTGTAGCTCTGAATGTTTTGCTACTTTGACTTCCCTAAAGGCAATCTGGGTTTGACATTGACTAATTACTTGACACATCCTTAGTGTTGTATGTGATATTTTAGTTGCTTTAGGGCACAGAGCAATAGTTTCTTAGACGTTGTCAAATAAAGATATATGTTTGAGCATACTAAACTGTACATTTTTTTTTTCTCAATCCAAATCATCATTTTGCTTTTACTTTTCTACTGTCAACTCCTCACAGTGGTTCTTAAACACTCAAAGGCTGGATAGGTGACTTAGTGAGGGAAGCAACTAGCTTGTCTTGCCTGGGACTACATTTGAATTGAGTCTGCCTGTGGATTTTTTGTTCTCTCTAGTTCTGAGTGGACAGTTTAATCCATGTTAGTTATTACACTGAAATGTTCAGTTTGACACTAACTGCTTTTAACAAAGATGAGGACTAAGCTATCTAGCAAACTGAGTTAATACCTTGCTGGTAGCAAGTGGTCTCTGCACCTTCTAGAGAGGTTTCTTAATATACAAAGTTTTCTATTTAATATACAAAGGTTTCTATTTTGTTTTAGTAACCCCCTTATTTTGTACTATAGGCAGAGGCTTCCTTTTCCTCTTTAGAGTGTGTTATGTGAACAGATTTACAAGAAGCAGTAGAAATGCTCTATGTGCTGATCTTGAATGCCTTGGTGGCAAGATGACACTTTTTGTTGAAAAGAGTCAAAATTCCACTCATCAAGTAAAGGCAGTTTAAAAACCAATACCGTACCAATCTTCAGTATGATACTCTTTTGAGTATTATTGATGTCTTTTGGAAGTCATTCACAGTGAGCTTTCATCGAGCCTTTACCAGCTTTTATTGGCTTTAGACATACACTTTTCTAACTGTGGGTCACAATGACGTGCACTTGATGGTTTGAGAGAAGGTATAAATGCCTGGGCAAAGGAACTTGTGGGGCTCTAGCATGTGTTGCAGTTAGGTTGTGTTGTGAGGAGTTCTCAAGGGGTTTAAAAACTTTTCAGCCCAGAAGTTGACTACCTAGTATAATTCCACTGCATGAGTAACGTGAAGACATTTATTCACAGTTCCTTAATACCACTGAAGATGTTTGCTTTGTGCAGGGTTTTGTCAGTGAAGCAAAGTACTTCTGAAACCCGAGCTAAATTTGGGGTTGAATTTAGTAGTTTTTAATCTGCTGAGCTCTTGTATGAAAGATACAGGTGCCTTTCAATATGCAGGATCACTTCTGAAATGTAGTCCTTGGGCTTGGCACTACTGTGCGTTTTTTGAAATCACCAGCAGTTAAATCTGTGTATTTTGGACATCAAGCTGTTGCAAAGTGTGTGGAGTCCATGGGATCTGTCCTAAATTTTGCTGTGTAGTTTAAAAAGTGCAAATCTTAGTCTGTACTTCTCATGCTCCACAGTTTATGCAGGTGCATTACAGAAGGAAAGAAAGAACCTGTAAAGATCCTTAAACAGAAGTGCTTCAGAACTGGTCCAGTGTTTCTTGGGGGAGTCTGTACCTGTAAAATTAACATTATCCTTTTCAGGTACATAGCAGGACTCAATACCTTTTTGAATTCCAGCTCTTGAACTGCATAGAGCAACAAAATGAATAAAAAAAATATTTTAGACATATAGAGAGTCCACTGATTTTAACTTTTTGAAGTTGGAGGAAAGAGTGAACAAATCATTCTACTTCCTAATATTTTGTGGGGTAAAGCTTCATAAGTATTTGATCGCCAGTTAGGTAGCTCCTTTTTCACATATGATAGGATACCTGTAATGTTCACATCAGCTTACTCTAGAACAGCTCCATTCAAGTGAAGGAAGTGTGAAACTTAAAATGAAAGACAAGCAAAAAATCCAAATTATTAGAAGTGAGCCAGAGTTCACTGTTTCAAACCCTGGTCTGTAATACTGCTTTTATGGAGCAGATTGGATTCCTGAGTGTTAGAAAACTGTTACACATGGGGTATAATATTGCACCTCAGTTAGTGCTTAGATATATACATTTTAATTTAACTTTTTTCATTGTTGTACTCATGTTCTTTCATATACTTGTATAGGAGTATGTAATTATATTAAATATATAATTCTGTTGCTATGGAACGTAACTTTCTGACTTTAAAAGCAAACTGCATAGTACTTAGTTTTTATGAAACTCAATAGAAATCTGTAACTTCTTTATCTTTAACTTTTAGGGTTGGTAGCTTATGTCGATCTTGATGAAAGAGCAATTGATGCTCTTAGGGAATTTAATGAAGAAGGAGCCCTCTCTGTATTACAGCAGTTTAAAGAAAGTGACCTGTCGCATGTACAGGTAAGGTGAGAGCTCCAGGAGTGTGAGCACATAAGTATAAATAGTTTTCTGGCACTATTGGCAGGAGAGTTGTAACGTAGAAATTCATTGATGTTGCTGTATTCTAACATTTCAAACCCAAATCACAAGCCTTTTAAAAATTGCCTTAAATGTGTGGGTATTTGAATGCAAAGCAAAAGCTCCCAGATAATAAAAATGAGTGTGCTATTGAGAAAGTAAGGTAAAAAATACTACCTGGAATCTGATCATTTTTTTCAGTCTGACAAGTTTATTCAATCAATTGTTATGTTTTTCTAAAGGATGTTTTCTAAAGGATTTCTAAAAAATTTTTTTTGACATTTTGTTTGTTGCATTGGCTTGATATAGTGACCTCAAGGTATGGAGTGTATAAGATTTGGTGGATTCCCAGGGCTTTCCATATGCACAATTGAATTATTCTGTAAATTGTATCTACAGAACAAAAGTGCATTTTTATGTGGAGTTATGAAGACCTACAGGCAAAGAGAGAAACAAGGCAGCAAAGTACAGGAATCGACAAAGGGACCAGATGAAGCAAAGATTAAGGTAACATTTAGAAAATACTGATTATTCTGTACTACCTGGGATATTACCTGTATGCAAACTGAAGTAATTTTGGATGTATCAGTACTGCCTGTATTTTCACACTTGGCTTTAAAGAAATGCATGCATGGTAGAGATTCAGAAGACAGAATGCTTGTTTGGAATGCAGATCTTCCTGATTACACAATTGCCAAAATTTATGAACTTGATGTTATGTAAGGTCTATTAAAATATTGATACATATTTAAGAATTGTCTTAGTTGTCCTTTTATATTAAAGCTTTTATGCACCCATAAAATTACTTTGAGACTGATTGGACATGAGGTATTAGTATATTAAGAAAGTCTTCTGTTGTGTGAAAGCTGAAGTACAGAGTGGGTGAAAAGAATTGCCTGGTGTTCTGGAGTTCTTGGGTCACTACCTAAAATGGAAAATAAGGGGAAAGGAAAATGAGTTCTTCCCAGTGATCTTGTAGTATAAAACAAGTGTTGCTGATTGGTGGTGTGGCTTTTTTTTTTTAATCCCAAAATAGCAGTTTTTTTGTTAGATCTGTCTGTATATACCACGTCACTAAATGTGGCAAGGAGCAGATAAGGAAACGCTTACATTAGGACACTTTTAAAATTCTTTGTATTTTAACCTGGTATGTCCCTGCTCATAGTTAATGTGACGTCTTTTCTTCAGGCTTTGCTAGAGAGGACTGGTTACACTTTGGATGTAACTACAGGACAGAGGAAATATGGGGGCCCTCCTCCTGATACTGTATATTCTGGTGTGCAGCCTGGGATCGGAACAGAGGTTAGTATATACAGATTAATCTGTTATTTTGTGTGTCTGCGCAAACTGATAAAGAAGAAATACTTAAAAATAAATGATAGTACAAATGAAAGTTTAAATTATTGTAGAGGAAAGCATTCTTCTATGTTTGTGTGTCTCAGTCAGTCTTTCTTACCCTTACTTGACATTATGAAATGTTTCTTTACAGGGAGGGGTAGTCACATGCTGGAACAGGTTTCCTAGAGGTGGTTGATGCCCCAAGCCTGTCAGTGTTTAAGAAACATTTGGACAATGACTTTAATAATATGCTTTAACTTTTGGTAGCAGTCGGGCAGTTGGGCTAGCTAATCATTGTAGGGCCCTTCCAACTGAACTAGTCTATTAATGATTGACAATACTCAACAGATCGAAGTATTTTGTCCTGTTGGTGGTGGTCATCCTCTTTAGGAAGTCACAGGAAAGCCGTAAAGTTGGTTGTGCTTTAATAGTATTATAAGTATGATTTTATACGTTTTAAGTTTCCTGAAGCTTGCTAGAATGGGTAACATGTGGAAACTCCCTTAAGATAAGAACATAAATGCTTCTTCCGTGAATTGGCTTTAGAGACTGTAGCAAACCCCAGCCAACTAGATAGAGAAACCATACCTCTACCAAGCTAACTTACTGGTGGGTTTTTTGTTTTGTTTTGCCTAAGATTTTGAAAACCACTTCTGTCCTCAATAGTTCTGTTTATATAGGAGTGTAAATCCCTCTTTTCGAATATTTTGGGTAAAAATAGGAAAGAATGAGATGTATTACTTTGGATTGTGGCAGTGAATGTTTTGTGTTTGAAACTTAAATAATACTGAAGCTCTCATAGCTTGTGCTAGCCCACATATGTTGATGCCAGATCCGTCACTGTCAGTAGTAGCAAACCTCTGTTTTTTAAGGATACCCAAGTTCTGTTACTGATTCCAAGAAGATACATACTAGGTAGACTTTTTTTCTCCCCAAGATGTATCAGATCTTTCTACTGTAAATATTTATACACCAAGTAATTTGTCTTTTTAAAACATAAAGTGGAATTTATTACATGTTAACTATAGTTTTAACTCTCTTTCAATATGTACTGGAACACTGTGCAGTAAAACTATTGATAAATAATCTTATGGATGTTCAGCATGTTGAACATTCACAAATTGTCACAGTGAATACTTTGCTGAAAGGATTATTTGGGTGAAGCTGTCCAATGTATTTTTTTCAGGCAAGTTGACTTTAAGAGCAGCTGGACCTTTTTGGAATGTGATTCTGTAATAAAGGCAAAATAGTTACAGCTGTGCGGAAGCTTGGAGGAGAAAATAATTGCAATATGATTTGATATTAAACTTGAGTTTTCATTTTATTTAAGGACTTGCTTGCTCCAATGTAAAGCATTTTGTTTATAGTGAGGATAACGTGATGTTGATATTTGGAGACATTTATGGGAGTGTTGATTGGATGAGAATGGAAATAATTATTTGGGTGTTTCCTTCTCTCCTTACACTGGCTTTGTTGTTTGCACCTGCAGACATTGATAACTGTGTATCATCAGGGGACTTGTACAGTGCTCCTTTGTTTTGCTTAAAATTTCTAAGATCTTTTTTCTCTGCTTTTTCTTACCTCCTGTTAGATCAGCTGTTCTTAAAGATGGTCAGAAGGGTTTTAAAGATTATTTATTTCTCTCCTTCCAAAGGACTGGTGTGGTTTGGGCTGGGTTGGCCAATGGCGAGGTGACAGATGTTCTTCTCTGCCTCCCGCTCCTCTCCAAGGAGAGTGTTAAAAAAGTTCTACAAGTTTAGAAGGAACTTACCTACTTTAATGAAATATTAATAATAAAATAAAAAGAAAATAATGAAATAGATACAATATATACAAACCGTATCAAGCTCCCAGGATGATGTCTGTAGCAGGCACTGGGGAAGTCCCAGACAGGACTCAGTGACAGGTGGGAACTGGATTCTGGATCTGGAGTCAGGAACACACGGATCGAGATCGAAGGCAGATGAACAGACAGGGTCCTCCTTGGATGTCAGCCATTGAAGAAAGAAGCTGACCCTTTGACCCCTCAGCTTTTATAGTGAGCATGCAGCAGATGAGATGGAATACCCCCTTGGTCAGTTTGGGTCACCTCTCCTGTCTGCTCCTCCCTGCAGTTGGAACCCCTCTATGCTTTTTGGTTTCTGAACCTCCAATGGGGCAAATAACAAAATTAGCTGACTTCGGTTGTTACAGAAATAAGTATAAGCAAGAGCCTCTCTCCACACCATTCCTTGACATTAACTGTAAACATAGGTCTTACCACTCTGAGAACAAACAGTTTTCTGCACAACACACTGTTAATTTCAGAGAGTTAGGAGAGTTTTAATCAAGGAGTAAAACTACTAAACAGAAAGTTGGTTCTGTTCTACCTTTTTTTTTGCTTTTTTCTCTTTTTAGAGGAGGTTAAAAAAAAAAAGTGACATTCATATAGCCTGTCCAGACTAATGTTATACCAAAAATTAAGGAGGTGACTGCATTATTTTATTTCCATCCTTCACTTTTTGGTGTAATAGAACACCCTTTAAGACATGATTTGAAGAACAGGAGGCTTTGGTAACTGTAAAATACCAGCCCTTTACCCAGGTATAACAGGGGTAGGAGGAAAGCACTTTCGAAAACTAGCACAGTGCAGCTAGCATGAAAAGAGTAATTGACTTAAGTCTGTACTAATTGTTGGATTGGCTTCAGTTTTATTGAGGGCGTCTCTAGACAAAGTTAAGTCCTACACCTAAAGTTTTGAGAGACTTCTATTTCGGTGGTTTTCAGTGATGAGAAATAAAAACCTTGAAAATTCTGTAAATAGTTTTTGTCCATAATGTGCTAAGATTATGTGCAAGGTTAGATGTCTGTATGTTTAGGCTGTATAAAGTGGAGGAATTGCTACATGTGCTTTTCAGAGCTCAAATTTACTGGATAAGTAGGATAACATAACCTTTGAATGTTGTTATCAAAAATGCAATGTTACTTTTAGCTCTGTGAATGGTAAGTTGGTATTGCATCTGCTCCTGGTTAGGTGCATGGTCAGAATTTGTAACAAAGTCAGGGAAGGGTTGTGAGGCTGACTTGCAATCTGAAGAGTGATATGTTATGGAGATGTTTGGGGCATTTAACCTGCTTTTGCTCATAATAAATTGAATGGGAAGGATCAGATAGTGTAATAACTCTAACTTGAGAAGCAGTGGGATAATAAGCTCAGCAGGTGTTGAACTAGACGAAGCTTGTGCTGATTTTAGTATGCAAATGGCATGTCTACTGGAAGAACTATGGAGGTTCAACGGTTTTTCCATTGTGCCAGAATTGGTTTTTTCCACTTCCATTTTTTTTTTAAACGAAGATTTTAGATTTGGATGAGATAAAGCAGTTGTGTGGCCCACATGAATAAACACTTAAATCTGGCATCTAGGAAAAATCGACTGTAAAGCAAATGAAGAACGCTATTAAAAGGAGAGAGGTATTGAAGAAGCAACACTTCTTCAGTTGCTGAAATAACTGAAGGACACATCATCTAGTGGACTGCACCCCTCAATGCTCAGTAAAGTTGTTCAGGAAACTGAAAATGAATTTTTTTTTCCCGAGTTAAAGCTTTTCATAATTAATCTTCTAAAACAGTAATAAGGAAGAAGTAAAGTGGAATACTTGAGTCTTTGCACAGCTTCTTTAGGAAGCAAAACTGGAAAAAGAAGTCAGATGGTTAGGGATTCCAACAAAGGTCCAGAAGTGATGCAGTTGCATTCTACTTAGACAAGGTCTCTTACATTGTTTCACTGATAAGGCCAGTTTCCAAGTTTTTCTACAGTACTTTTGTTGGGGAACTAAAAGATCAAGCAAGGTACCTGACACGTGTTCTTTGGTATTTCAGCAACTTTATTCAAGCTTATCGACATATCTAAAAAAAAATAATGATTGCAGATGTTTGTTCTGACCCTTGCAAGGTGTTCAGCTGGTGTTTGTCATGTCTAGTATTGATCTTGTAGTTCATTAACATACTAAGTTTACATGCGCAGAGCAAATTCACTTAAATATGAATTACTCCCACAGAGTTATTTAGTCCTTCTATTATAAATGGAATTTACTCTAGAATATAGGTCAGATGTGAATGTATTCAAATTAAATCCTTAATTCTGTTTCTCATACTAGCTCCTAGAGTGTATTACCTGAACTGAACTGTAGTAGCAGTCTTGTGGAGTTGTCGATGGTCTAAAGTTTGTAGAGAGTGAGCCGAAGAGACTGGAAAGAAAGGAAGAAACAGAAGCTTTCAGGATGGTAAATCTTTGCTAAATAGCTGGAAAAGCTGACTTTGTATTTGGATTAGGGTTTTTTTTCTTGAGTGTGTTCTGGCATGTCACCTTCAGTTTCTGCTGGAAACAGTAGCATCTCAAACAAAGAATTTAATGTGGAGAGTTAAGTCAGTTAAATGCAAAAAGTCCACAAACTGTAACTGTCTTCGAGTGATGGTTTCACTGTCCTGGTAGCAACTCCAGGAACTTGGAGTTCCTGTCTCTTGTGCACTTCCATGATGGTATCAGGTTTTTGTCTTTAAAAACTGTGCATGCATTTTGGAATGAAATCTTCTAGGTAGTGGCAATGGGCTTTTTGGGAAGATGAGGCGAAAGTCTGTTGACTCTGCCATTAAATTTCCATTCAGTAAGATAAATCTCTTTCTTTTTTCCCCCCAGTACCAATAAACCATGGTCAATTGGCATTCACACTGAACTGAGAGGAGCTAAGCTAAGAGAAAGAAATGTTCTGGAAACTGAATTTCAGGAATATCTGTACAACATAAGCATCTAAAGGTTCTAACTTTCCTTTGGAGGAAAATCATTTGGGTTCCACATTTTAAAAAAAAATAATAAAATCAGTCATCATGGTTTCCACATGGGTTTGTTCATATCAATGCTTACATAGGCATTCTGAGTGTCTTTAGTTTGGGAATTATCTGCTCAGTCTTCAGTACTAGATGTGACTGTGGCAAGGCCTTGCCAAGATGGAAAAGGTTGTCTCCTTATAGCTTTTTTTACTACAAAAAATATTTGAAGTTAAAATAAATGGAACTTGATCTTAGTGGGTGTTTGGAATGTTTTGCTTGTATTAGCAATTCAGATATTTTGACAATTCAGAGGTGAGCTGTAGTGATGAAATAATTTGAGGGGGGAAGCTTTCTGGGGAGGCCTCAGCAGAAGAAATTAAACTCTTTAACAAAACTTCACAGCAGTTTGTCACTATGTAAGGAACAAAAAAGTGAGGACTCCAGATTTTCTCAGAGAAATATGAAAACATTGAGATGGTGGAAGCTAAAACAACTGCAGACTGGAAATGAGATTTCAGTATATGTTAAAAATGGAAAGTATGTATTTTAAGGATTTTTTTGTAGCCTTTTTTTCAATCTCTGTAGCTTTCTAATGAAGATTGGGCTACAGAATGATTTGAAAATACTGCAAGAGCAAGGAAGTGTTTGGCCTGCTTTAGTATAGGATACCCAACTACGTAGTCTGTAAGGTCTTTCTTTTCAATTGCCAAAATTATAACCAGGTAAGAGCCATTTACCTCTTCAGTGGTGAAAATTTAACAACCTATTCAATATAAGCAACAAATGCAGGTTTTCCATATGTAAAGCCTAGTACTACCAGCGGGAGGTGTAAAAGACTTCCCAGGACATACACTGATGTTGGCTGCAGTGATGGCTGCCCTGTCTCTGCTGTAATGGTTTATGCTGCAATGTACTTCTTTTCCCAGGAAGTTTCTAGTGTTAAAAGTACATTTGGATTTCTGAAAAAAGCTTTACGTGTTCTCTTCCTTTTTAGGTTTTTGTTGGTAAGATTCCCCGAGACTTGTATGAAGATGAATTGGTACCACTCTTTGAGAAAGCTGGTCCAATTTGGGATCTGCGCCTCATGATGGATCCTCTTTCTGGTCAAAACAGAGGTTATGCTTTCATTACCTTTTGTAGTAAAGATGCAGCGCAGGAAGCAGTCAAATTGGTGAGTAACTGATTTTCAGACTGGACAAGATAATGTAGACAGCAAACATGTTGGTAATCTCTTAGATAATGAAGTCTTTAAGGTGTTTGATTAAAGCATCCATTGAGAGACTCGAAATTTGACTTTATTCAAAATTGCCTCCTGATGTGATTTAGTGTATATAAATAATGTTCTGCTTCTAGGACTGTAGTCTGCTATACCTTGCTGCAGTCTGCTGGAAGTACTTGGGTGATTATAGTGAGAGCTTACTTGATTACAACTGGAAAGTATATTCTTTAAGCTTTACTGTGTTAAACTTTTATCACCTGTCCTGCTACAAAGAGCTGAATAGAGATGCTTTGTTCTACTGCCATGGAGGAGGTCTCGGATTTGGTGTTCTTTATGGTACGCGGTGGTCTTTAGCTCTTTCCAGTAGCAGTCCTACAGTCAGCTCTTGGCATGGCACCCTGGAGAGTTAACGTGGGAGACACCAGCCTGACTGGGGCCCTGGCTCCTCCAGCTTTGCCTCTGCCTGAGAGGAAGAAGTAGAACTAGGCACATCGATGCCTGTCACAAGGTTTCGGATATGGCTGAGAAATACTGTTTGTACTCTGAACCAAAACAGGGGAAATGCTTTCTGTCGTTTGCCTGAGCAGAATTCAGCTGATCCTGCATGAAGAGGGGAGGGGAAAACCTAAACATTTAGTTAACCTGGGTGGAAAAGAAATCCCAACCAACACCGAAACCTAGACAAACTTGAGAAGTGATTCTTATGCATTTTAAGAGCTTAAAGTCATTGTCTCTAAGTGTTCCAGTGCTTGTTCCCTCAAATATTTTCCTGTATTTAGAAATAGTTGCAGTTGTTAGGTTAGGCTCTTCCAGGGTTAGGAATTGCATGTCCCTGCCTGGGCTGTTTTTTCTTTCTAGAACCTACTTGCATGTTTCCTGAAGGAGATGCACAAAATACATTTTTGTAATTGTCTGCTTCTGGGTTTCAGTGTTTGAAGATGGTGGATGTGAGTTACTGCCACTTCTGAAGGAAAAATTGTATTGAAACTTTTTTCTTTTTTTTGATCAAATTGAAAGTGCTTAGAGGTGTTTCTCCAAATTTTTACTAATTGAGGAAGATGAAAGAGCTGAAGTGACAGGAGATGTAGCAAGCTATGTACCACTGATGGAAGACTGGCCTCCATGCCCTGGATATTTCACCAAATAAGTGAATTTCTGTAAATATAGTCTTGAAGTCCTGTATCTGGCTTACCTTCTCCCTACTTCCTCCACCCTACCATTACCCAGTAATTGGGCAAGGCTTGCATGTAGGTGAAATATTTTCCACAGAAAGGAAAATGGGGCAGACACGTGCTAAATTTTGGAGCTAATTAAACCTTGATAGCAAAGTGAGGTTCTTTCAGAAATTGAACTTAAAATTTTGAAGTCTTGGTTTCTCTACACTAGGTGGGTCTTCTGCTTGTGTTTGCAGGTACTAGTGCAAACAGGATAGGTTGTAGGTAAAATGGCTTTTTAAGATAAAATGTTATTTGAAAAGTGGATTCAGTTTAAGTTCATGGCACTGGAACACAAAGTTTTATTGTGTTCTGAATCACTGTTGTATATGAAGCAGCATTCTGAGAGGGTTTTGTCTTCCTTAAAGTGATTTTGTTTGAATAGCCTGTGGTACCTGAGTGTTGTTCTAGGTCTTCTTGAACACGAAGAAGGTTACTGAAGGTGTGACTTGGTCATCTGTATGGCTTTGTCGCAGCTAGGGTAAAAATGGCTGAAAACTTGCTTTTAAAGAATTGGATGAGATTTTTTCGAAAGCTGACTGATGACCAAACATCCATTCTCTTAGCTTGTGTTTGAAAATCCTACCTAAACCAAAGATGGTGTCTATCTTGAATTCTTTTTTTTAAAGATTGAACTCTTGTACCTTTAAAGACTTATTGGGAGTGTTAGTGTTGTAATCCAACTGTGGGCACAAGCATGAAGCAGTGGGCTAATTTTATTTTTTTTTGTGAGAAGGTTTAAAACTTAACAGTAAAATTTATAGAGTCCTAGCATTTACAAGGTCAAAGAAAGTCCCTGTGGTGGGGACAAGGTCACACGCTGATTTGGACTTTTGAGTATCTCGCAGCAAATACACTCAGTGTTTAAAAGCTGTCAAAGTAAAGTGGAAGAACTCATAATATAATGCTATGTAATAGTAATCATTATAGCAATCTATAATGCTTATTAATTACAGCAGCAATCACTGCCATTTAGTCCCAGCACAGGAAGTGCTCATTAGTTGTCTAGAGAGGTCTTTCAAGTCTGAGATAAGCAGTAGGTGAGTGTACTCACTCTGTGCACTTTGTATCTGTTACATGTTGTTCCTTGTAGCTTCCAGTCTTTGTAGCTTTCCATTGAGCAGAACTTCCAAAGTTCCTGTGGAAAACCTGAGTTTGGCAATGTTCTTCCAAGTGAATGCTGACCCAAATACTGCAGTTCTACTAATTCTCTTGCAATATGAATTCAATATGCTATGTATAAAAATAGTAGATCTTGAAGAAAACAGCTGATTTTGTGATTTTGGGAATTTTTTTGTCCACATTATTGTGGATAAAGCAAACGCATGCCTTTTTATTTTCTCAGTGTGACAACTATGAAATCCGTCCTGGGAAGCACCTTGGAGTATGCATCTCTGTGGCAAACAACAGGTTATTTGTTGGGTCAATTCCAAAGAACAAGACTAAGGAAAATATATTGGAAGAGTTCAGTAAAGTCACAGGTAAGACCTTAACAAGTTTGTCACACTGATCCCAAAACTCGGTTCAGTCTTTCTGTTTTGTAGGTCTAGTTGTTTGACAGATGTGTTCAGCTATCACTTAAACTATTTCCAAGTTGGATTCCAAGTTTATCCCTGGTAGAAATTCTATGTATTGGATACAATTTATAGTAAAGGGACTAGTCTGTTTTGCTGATCGTTAAATAAATGATGTTGTAGGTTTACAATTTGAGATGGAAACAGCACAAATGAACTCCAAAAAAAGGTGAAGGTCTAATTCTGTTTTCTTTTCTAGCTTTCTGTTGAAGGCTCTGTATTTGTAACTGGATCTACAGTAGATTCTGCTTTCACAACTGAGAAGTTTTTGGGGAGTCTTAAACATATGGATAGTTCAGGAATGATGGGGAGAAGGGAATACTAAATCAGTTTAGAGGGAATGTTATTGCAGAAATAATGACAGGTTAATTCCTGTCCCAGTTCTTCAGTGTTGTTCCCCAGTATATGCAGCAAGTTGGAAGAAGAGTCAGCTCATCACTGGAAGGATGCTCCTGCTTTAAATACGAGACTGAAGTCTTGATTGCTGCTCTTGTTCCTGTAGGAGACCTTTAACCTATTGCTCCTTTTTTGGATTGCTATTTATAAGCACTTCAGGGAAAAGGTGAAAACAGAAAGAGAATACTTGGTTAGTTATCTCTCCTCTTTTTGGAGACATGTGGAAGAAATTCTCTCCAGCTTCCCCTGGAGGCAGGGAGATGCCTTGTATTAATGCTGACTGCTTTTCAAAAATGTCAAAATAGTAAAAAAAAAAGTAAAATAGAATATTTACACTGTGTGAAGTGTTCAGCTTGATGTTTTACAGCACCTGATTGTGAGGTAAGTTTGTTCTGGAGAATGTCACCTGCTAGGTGACCTGTTTCTGGGTAAGATGGATATCTTCTCATTCTTTTGGGGTTTTTTGTGCTCCCTCTTCCTTTCAGGTGTTAAATCCAAGGCTGTGTATTGCAAAAAACAAGTGAAGGTGTTTTGGAATAGACTCTAGATTTTTTTTTCTTCCTTTTGAAGTTTGATACTAAAGACTTGTTTTTCAGAGGGTTTGGTGGATGTAATCTTGTACCATCAACCTGATGATAAAAAGAAGAATCGAGGATTCTGCTTCTTGGAATATGAGGATCACAAGTCAGCAGCACAAGCTCGGCGCCGCCTAATGAGTGGGAAAGTAAAAGTCTGGGGAAATGTTGTGACAGTGGAATGGGCTGATCCAGTAGAGGAACCTGATCCAGAAGTCATGGCAAAGGTAAGTAAAATCTTAATTGGATGCTTTTGTGCTTTGGGAGGAATTTCTTTATGCCACAGTGACGAAGATTTGTTGCAGCTCAGCAATGCTAGTTTTGAGCATGAAGAGCAATTGGAGGGTGTTTCCATAGTAAGCCATGCAAACTGGCATGGTCTGAGCACTGCAAGTTAGTTGCCTGTGTAACGTGTTGGAAACATACTGTTGTAATGGGCTGTTACAGGCAATGGGCACAAACTGAAACACAGGAAATTCCATCTCAATATGAGGAAACATTTTCTTTCCTGTGAGGGTGGCAGAGCCCTGGAACAGGCTGCCCAGAGAGGGTGTGGAGTCTCCTCTGGAGACATTCAAACCCACCTGGACATGGTTCTGTGCGAGCTGCTCTGGCAGGGAGTTGGATTGGATGATCTACAGGTGTCCCTGCCAACCCCTGCTGGTCTGGCATTCTGTTCACATTTAAACCAGTAGCATACAGGGTTACCCTGCTGGATTGGCACATCAGTCTGGTCATTGTCTGCTTCTGCTGATAATGAATAGTAGTGAGTATTTTGTAAAACTGTTTTCCAGAGTGAGGTGAAGGTTAAGTTCAGTGTAGTTAATGATATGCTCTTTATCCCTGTTTTGGGACAACTCTTTGCTGCTCTTGAGTTCTATTACTAAAATGTTACTGGGATTTGTAGCATCCCAGAAGCAGAAAATCAAAGTTGGATGTTCTTCTGGTTGTGGAAGGGAACTGTGGAAGGAGAGTAGAAACTTCACACAGGTACCTATAAGGCTATCTGTCCTTTTCTTTATTTTTTTTTTCAACAGGTACAGAATTTAGAAGGTTACCCAAGATTTCTTAATGCAGAGGAGGAGAGAATAACACCTTACTAGTTAATGTTAGTTTCCTTTCATGTTTGACTGTTAAAGATTACAGATTTTTCTCATTTTTTCACCAGGTGAAAGTTTTATTTGTAAGAAACTTGGCCACTACCGTGACAGAAGAAATTCTTGAGAAATCCTTTTCTGAATTTGGGAAGCTGGAAAGAGTAAAGAAGTTAAAGGATTATGCTTTTGTTCATTTTGAGGACAGAGGTGCGGCAGTGAAGGTAGGTTGATTATTCTTTCCTAGCTGATGTGAGGGGTGGTATTAAGAAACTTCGGTGAATATCTAGACAATTTTTAGAGCCCATTTAATAAGGTTACCATTGTGAGAATTTTAACATTAATAATTTTGTTGCTATGATTTCAGTAGCTAGGAGGATGTGAAACTTGCAGAGGGCAAAACTAGCAAGTTAAGAAGTAGACTGGAAATGAGGTATAGACCAATGCAGGAGAGTTCAGAGAAGGGAGGGGTGGGGGAAAGACCAGCCAATACAATTTTTCTGAGGAAACACTGACAGAAGGTATCAGTTGTCTCAAAGACCCCTATTTAAAGGCTGTGTGTAGTTTTGGAGTGACAAAAGTATTGAATAGAAATTGCAAGGTAATTAAAAAATGCTTTCAGAAGAGGAGGAGAATGGCACTGGCAACTCCTTTAATGCATTACCTATTTTTAATTGCACATGCTCCCTAGAAGGTTTCTCCTAAATGACTTCTTAGATGTTGGAGGTCATTACTTTAAGCTTCAAAGATGTCTTCCTCTTTATCTAAGAGGAGTTGAGAAGGACACTAATCTCTGCTGTTTGTACTTCAGTAGATTGAATTCTCTAGAAACTATTCCATGTGTGTTTTAAATCTGTAGTTTGTGGGGGAAAGGAGGAGAGGAGGAAGTGTGTTGCACCTGGGCATCTTGAGCCAAGTATCTTTTTATGTGGCTACAAAGACCGTTCAAAGGCTCTTTACTGGACCTTATTTATAACCATTTAATAGCTTATAATTTCCCTGCCCACCAAAACAGGGTTTAGAATACTTTTTTGAGTTTGCCATTAGGAGGAATGTCGCTTGTATTCAATGAAGTTGAAGTCAATTTGGATGGGTTTAGACCTCCGAGAGGGGGTGAGAGATTGTTGACATAAAGGGTGAGCCAAAAACACTTCCTGACATGTTTTATTGTAGTATGTCATTAAACACTCTCCCATCCCTCCCCAGTAGGCCTTACTTCTAAATGCTCTGTTAGATTTGAGCAACTGGAACTTGCAGCAGATGAGCAAAGGTAGTTCAAATGTGTTACAGCAGAGCCTCTCTAATGCTGCTCTTCTGTGAAACAAGCTGGAGTACTGCCACATCTGCCCCATGGGACTCATTTATGGCCACTAAATCGGTTTATGAATTCTATGAGGTATTTTTGTGTATGGATGTGTTGGGGTTTTTTCATGAAAGCATTATTATGATGTATTAATACATAGAATTGGCTTATTGATTCCAATGTCTACTTATTTTTATACCTTCTTTGAAATAAACTGCCATGATATCTAATGTTTTGAGGCCTTTTGCTGAACTGACCTGTGAAGTCTTTGTGAATGCAAGTATTAATGCCCAGAAATGTTAAATGCAAAGCAGATAACTTCAGGTGAAGAGTTGGGTGATACTTTGTGTGTGTGTGTATTAAGTTCTCTTTGTGCATACATTTGATAATAACAAATGACACATTACTTTTTTTGAGGATTCTTGCCCCACTTGATGACATCATCAGGTTTCAGTATTTTTTTTTCCTTTTTTAAGTTTGTGTCCTCAGGAGTAGTTGATTTCCTAGGAGGCACTCATGGAGCACATTTAACTAGCTAGGAAGCCTAAATATAAAAAAAACTTGTGCGCATCTGTTCTACCTGACAAAGCTCACAAGTACAGTGAGTGCTTGTGTCAGTGTGAGATAGTGAGACCTTCTGTCAATGTATTTCTGAAATGTTTCTAGGGGATATAGGAACATAAAAAGTGATAGTGTTATGTCTTTTTTTTTTTTAAATAATGCTCAATAAGTTTTAATCCTATTCTTTTACTTTATTATATGAAGAGAGTATTTTTTTTAAATGCTCCTTCACTGTAACTGGTAAATAAGTGGGACTTTAAAGAATACATGTAACATTCTAGTTAAGTAGCACAGAAATGAAGCACATGGCATAGTTCAGGCTGGAGCAGCCCAACCATTTGGTTTATATCAGTAAGTTTTAGTTTTATTTTGAATGGAATAAAATTTATACTTGTTTCTCTTCTAATTTTTGTACAGGCTATGAATGAAATGAATGGGAAAGAGATAGAAGGGGAAGAAATTGAAATAGTGTTAGCAAAGCCACCGGATAAGAAAAGGAAAGAACGTCAGGCTGCCAGACAGGCCTCCAGAAGTACTGCGTGAGTGTTCCTTCTTGTACTACTGTAATATTGCAGAATGAAATTCTGCTGTAAAATATCAGTTAGTTTAGAAGAAACCGAATGACTTTTCTATTCTCAACGTTTTGTATTGTTAATCAACAAGGGGAAATTTATACTTCAGCTTGGGAAACTTTTGAAGAAAATAATTGCATGTTTCTTTTTCTTAATAGGTATGAAGACTATTATTACTACCCTCCACCTCGCATGCCACCTCCTATTAGAGGCAGAGGCCGTGGAGGGAGAGGTGGATATGGCTATCCCCCAGATTACTATGGCTATGAAGATTATTATGATGATTACTATGGTTATGACTATCATGACTACCGTGGTGGCTATGAAGATCCCTATTACGGCTATGATGATGGCTATGCTATAAGAGGAAGAGGAGGAGGAGGAAGGGGTGGGAGAGGTGCCCCTCCACCACCTAGGGGGCGGGGAGCACCACCACCAAGAGGTAGAGCTGGCTATTCACAGAGGGGGGCACCCATGGGACCGCCAAGAGGAGCCAGGGGTGGGAGAGGGGGTCCTGCACAGCAGCAGAGAGGACGCGGTGCTCGTGGAGCCAGGGGCAACCGTGGGGGCAACGTAGGAGGCAAGAGAAAGGCAGATGGGTACAACCAACCTGATTCCAAGCGCCGTCAGACCAACAACCAGCAGAACTGGGGCTCCCAACCCATCGCTCAACAGCCGCTCCAGCAAGGTGGTGACTATGCCGGTAACTATGGTTACAATAATGACAACCAGGAATTTTATCAGGATACTTATGGGCAACAGTGGAAGTAGACAAGTGAGGAGGGATTGAAAATATTGGAAAAATAGAATTGGCTGTAGCTCTACATCCTTCAAAACAAAATTGGCTTAATGTTTCATCCTTCAGTAGCGATTGGCTGCCATTTGTATTGGGCTGAAGAATCACTCTATTGTGTATATACTCGAGTCTCTTAGTTTTCTTTTTTCATAAACGCACTTGGACATTACTGGGCTTGCAGAATTCCTGAACTCCATATGGGGTTTCAATGCTTTTATCATTTTAGGCTTCATTTTAGCAGTTTAAAAGCAGGAATGGCACACTGTTCAATCATGATTTTGCAGAACCTCTGGTTTTGGACAGTTCCTTTTTTTTTTTTTTTTGGATTTGGGATAGACTACATAGGAGTATGCTGTACATAAAAGTAAAAGCTAGTGCTTTGTCTTAGTAGTTTTAAGAAATTACAACAAATTAAGTTTTCTTGTATTGAAAATAACATGATTGTATGTTTTGCATTCCTAGAAGTAGGTTAACTGTGTTTTTAAATTGTTATAACTTCACACCTTTTTGAAAATCTGCCCTACAAAATTTGTTTGGCTTAAAACGTCAAAGCCGTGGCAATTTGTTCCTTGATGTGATTGTATTTCCAATTTCTTGTTCATGTAAGATTTCAATAAAACTCAAAAATCTATTCAAAACATTACCTATTTCAAATTCAATTGTGTCCTAAAACATTATTTCATTGGTAATTCTTGCGAAAAACATTGTTTTCAAAGTATAACTGCCTATGTGAGTGATCAAATTCATGCAAAATTTCTTGTGCTTTCCAACATGTAGCACTGTGGACATCAGACTGAAAACTAGGAGAAATTACAGATAGCCCAAAGGGCACTCTTTGTTTAGTTGCTGTTCAATAACTTACCAGCATCTAATTTTGAAACATTTTTTTTCTTTTAAAAAGTGTTGAAATGTATCCAAACATTCATGGAGATCTAATTTAAATACAGTCTTCTAATGTAATGTGGAGAAGGAAGCAGAGCCTACAATGGTGTTAAAATTGTTCCTTTTTATTATGTACTGTGGAGTCCCTCTAGAGGCTATTCTGTTAGGATCCAGCCATATTGTATTATTCAGTGTATGGACACATAGGGAAGTGGTTTTGATCTCAAGCATCTTAGTCTAATTTAACATAATATTTGACTAGGGATGAGAATTATAAATTAAGTGCTGCAGCACAGTAAACTAACTTCTTGCTACAGATAACACAAACATACTCTCCATATTCTGCTTATTTCTGTCTTGACATTTTAATTTGATGTTCTGCCATGATGAACAATTTGCCTTAGAATTCTCATGCCTTGTAATAAGGCTGTTTAAAAAAAAAAATCCATAATATCTTTTGGGGACATTACTAGCTACATTATTGGGGTATTATGTGTTGCTTTGACTCTTGTCTTGGACATTCCCAGATGTCAATTTTAACTGTCAAGTCATGACATTACTCTTCTGTTGCATCTGAGCCATTCTGTACCCCAATGAAGAACATTTGCTTCTCAAGAACAGAGAGAAACAAACGGATTTAAACTTTCTCTAAAGAAAACTATTGCCGGACCTCTAAATAGCCAAATCAAACACATTGCTCATACTTGATTTACAGCATTCTAAACACAGACTATTGAGGAAGTTAAACTTCAGTGGTCATACTCCTCCCTTTGTCTTCTATTCCTGTCTGGTGTCTCTCAAGTGTATTTTGTCAGAATGTGAACAGAAAGATGAACCTTCCCACGCTTTACTCTTGTGGGTCTGGTATATAATTGCATGGTTTGAGTTTTGACCTGAATTTGAAGTGAGGATGTCTGTTTGGTTCCCCAAAATGGGTTTGCCCCTGTGTCAGGCTCTTCCTTTTAAATTAATAGAATTGGTCATAAACAATTTAAAGTGCTTTCCAAAATTAGTACTTTAATAAAGCCCTTCTTGTTTGCTTTAGTTTTTTTAACTTCATAAAGTTAATGGGGCCAAATCCTGCCCTCTCTGTTCCTTACTTGAGCAATGAAGTCAGAGAGGCATATATTTCAGGCTTTTGCTGATGGTAAGGATCTGGCTTGTAATTTTGTTCTAATACAAGGGTGTGCTGTCCTATCAGTGTGACTTTATGGGAATTATATAATTTTTGTGGTGTTGAGCTTGTACAAAGGAGCTTAATTGGAATCAAATCTAAAGTACTCTCCATCCTGGAAGAAAGACAGTGTTCACATACTGCATGTTTCAGGTGTTAGCCAGGATAGGTGAAGTGCCAGTGCATGCTTATGGGGGGTGTGGGGAGGAAGTGAAACACTTCAATTATAATGCTTAAAAAACAACTAAGGAACAAAAATGTTAAAGTTGTCTTCCTCGAGAATTGTAAAGCTGCATCTTGTATTTATTTCTGCTCAATTCACCATTTATCCTAATATTTTTATTGAATATGAGAAGTGAGCTATACATTTTTAGAATTGAAAATTAAAATCAAAGTTTATAATATGTATCAAGTACTTTGATTTACACAATTTATGGATACTCAAATTCACCGTTTAAATTTGCAGCAGTTCTGAATTTTTAATGCCTTCTACAACTTACTTGAGTAGTGGTGTATACTGAACTTGAAGAACTTAAAAATTATTGGGAAAAAAAAAAATATTACTGAACAAAGATACTGTAGTACAGTGGAAGAATATACCGTGCCTGATGACATATTCAAGGGAAGAATTTTGCACTAGCTTCTCAGCACAATTTTCATATATAGTCAAAACAAAAAATAAATTTAAATTTACTCTTGTGCATCTGTTCTGATTGTTTCTTCAGTATAACTTAGTAAAAATACTCTTATAGAATATTTTGCAAATGGATTTCAACTTGCAAACCGATATTAAGCTTTTATGAGTGTCCTGCTGGCGTTGGAGGAGGAGCCATGAAATGGGATCTTAATAATCATTTGATCACTCATTTATAGCAGTTGCTTAAATGTCTGTATTGATAAGGTGTTTGACTTAAAAATAAGAAGTAGGTTGCCAGATTCCTAGAAATTCCAAAACTTAAAAGATTTTTACAGCTATTGTGTTATTAGAGACATATAAGACATCATTAACAAAATCAGTTTACTAAACTCAGCTTTTAATTTTACTAATTCATTAAACAGTCTGCATTTTTTCAAAGCGTTAAAGATTTAATTTTTTGTAGTAATTGTTTATTTTCAGGACTCGGCTTCTGTAGTCTAATTATTAGAAAGAATGACAACTACATTGCTCAAATCTTTTCAAAATAAACTCTAAGTAGGAGATCACCGCATGATTTTGGTGACTGTATAAAAACTTGACTGCTTTTTATCCCCTCTGCATTTGGACGTGAAGCCCATTTGTGTATTTTGAACTACGCAGAAAAAAAATAAGGCACTCTTATTATAAGGCTAGCAGAAAAATAAATGTGAAGTACTGAGGAAAAAAAAATCTTAAGCCTCTTAGAAAAACATGTTTGGCACCTAGATCTGTTGGCCCAAATGCAGATGCATTTTCAGCAAGACTTAATTGTTATCCAAAAATGATGGTGGTAGGACAGCAAGGACCCTCACCTACAAATCTTTGATCGTGCATGACTTGAGTTGGAGTATTTATGTGATTAAGGATTCCTTGTACAATGAATGTTTGTCAGATTGAATTCTGTCATTCCTGTGAACTACTTCAGTAGATCGGAGCCTTATAGAAAGAGTGTACCAAGTTATGTTCCCTGGTTTTTCTAAAGAAAAAAAAAAAGTTAGAGCTTCTGTTAACTTAAAATTTGAATGAAGGTGTTATAGTCTATTGGCTTAAAATGTCTTTTGAAACCCAGAGTGGCTAAGTTGAGCGTACATTAGTTGATAAAACATATAGAGTAGGGGAAAAAAAATCATTCATATTAAAGGGAAATCTTAAACTTTTGTTTTCATTCAAACAAAATGGTCAAGGTGGTGGATCTGCAGTATTTGGTTATTGATCAGAAACTTTGGAAATTTTAAAACAGGAGAATCCCTCTGAAGAAATGTTTTAACAAGTTGGAGGTTACCAGAAGCTCTGAAAGACAGTTCAGTATATATTGCATCACATTTTCTGATGTCCAGAAATCTGCAAGTATCAATTTTGTATTTTAACTCCTTCCTTTTACCTGACTATCAGGGAAGCGTGGTTGAGGCTGACCTGACATGTCATGATGTCGACTTGCTAGGTGGGGTTCGCAAGGGACATTAACCTTGGAGTTATCGGTAAGACAACTTTCTTTCTAATTTCCTTCAGTAAGATTAAAGGGCTGGGGTGGGAGGAGGGAGGAGATGAGCTCCACAGACCTGATCACTGGAATATTGTTGAAAATCTGCCATTACCATGGAGAGATTCCAGGCGCTGAAGGTAAAAGTTAAATTTCAATTTGTCCATGTCCAAGAAGGAGCATGGGATAGGTTCTTATAACTGAATTAAATTCTAAAATAAAGATCACTTGCAGTTCTAAAGAAAACTGGATGCAATTTTAGGGATGCTGGAAGCAGAAAAGATTTTGAACACTTAAATTGTTCCTGTGTAACTAAATCCAGGTATGGGGTTGTTCCCCACCATGAAAAAGTAAAGAACTCGCAGCACACTTCTTCAAAGTCTAAGAATGTTGTTTAGAAATGTGTCCAAGTAGATCTCTGTAAAATAATAAAATTTTATCTTGAAAATAACAACAAAAGTGGCATATCATGAGTTTGGATTATTTACCTATTGGACATGATAATGCTTAGAAGGCATTAATCAAGAGAGAATTGCCATTAAATCAAGGGACAGTTGTAGTTGCTCCCATTATAAAACCAGTGGATTTTAGTAATCATCATTTTTGTGGAGGACGTGATAATGTTGGTTCTAGACAAATAGCAAAAGCTGAAGAACAGATTTGGAAATCAAACTTGAATTACTTGGACATGTTGAATCCTTCATGGCACCTGCTCATCTTGCACGTTTCCTCAGCCAGAAGTGTCCAGAGCTTTATTTTCCTGATCATATGTTTATGCCGTGCTTTGAAAGGAGCAGAGAAGTCGGAAAGATCTTACTAGGCTGTAGGAGCATTCCAGGTTCAGTCATTCTTTTCATGGAACTGAATAACATGCCAGTTCTGACACCAACTGCAGAAGAAATACAACTGGTGAGTAGAGGTATTTTGTAAGGCTTTTTCAGATATGAAGTCTTTGCTTAATTCCAGACAAACTTTGCTTGCCATACGTTGATTTGAAAACAGTTTTGATCACACAAAATCATCAAGGCTATTTCACTTGCAAAATCTTAAATGGAATCAAGAGGGTCTAAGACCTCGGGGTTCTCCAGGCTGCGTGGTCAGGTGGAGTGACTGACAATAACAAGTGCAGTAGGACTTGCTGAATGTGCTCAGGTGGGCTGTCCCTGAGGAAGCAGATGACAAGGTTGTTACAGGAAAAAAAACACTTGAGTGAATTGGCTTTTACATGTGTGGAATTTGGAGATAATTGTAGGGATACACAATGGGCTGTGCTCCTTTCGTAAAACAAGCATCAGTCTCTTATCAGTGAGGTTTATGAATTTAAAACACAATTTCAAAGTGTATTTCTGTGATTATAATCTACCAAATTGCATTACACACAAGAAAAGAAAGGAAGAAAGAACTAAGAGCAGACCGAGCTTTAGTTCTGTCCTCCTTGCTTCAAGTACAGCTTCACTTTTTTTCCTTCCTTAGCACCAGTGAGGATGCAGTCTTGCTCATTAATTTTGCTGTTGACCTTCCTGCAGAGTTTGTGTAAGTGTAGGATACGCAGTTGTTCCTCCCTTTTTGAAAATTTTCACAGCAGTGAGGTAGTTGTATTGCCCTTTTAACTTCAAGGAATGGGTATCCATTGCATCAGAACCTGGTTATGTGACATTTTCTGAAATACCTTCAGACATTGAAGATGTGCAGAAAATGTGTAGCCAACTTGAATTTAAGAGGAGATACAGTGTAAGAATTAATTTTGTGATAGGAAAGAAAATCTAGTTCTGGAGAGCATTCAGCTGTCTTAGCCATGGATGATCTTTTCTCCTTTTAAATTCCCTCCTGTGCTGCTTTAACAGTGGAAAAAGAGGAAGTGAAATGCTGCACGGGCTAAAAATCCTGTGATTAAAAATAGTTCAAGTGCATAATTGAAGATAGTATCATAATGCGTGTGCTCAGGAGAACTGAATAAATGCTGCACAGGCAGTAATTTGATGTTTCTTTGTTTGCTTTTTAACCAGTTCTCGGATGCCGACTTCTTTCTGAAAATTCTTTGAAGCCTGTTCTTAGGTGCCATATCAAACCCTGCTTTAAATAATCAGGTTTTGAAATCCAATATATTGAACCAGTGAGTTTGAGAATTAGTGTAACTTTTTGCTGGTAGTACCTATAGAACAAACACCAAAAAGGATAAGACCACATTGTTTTAAGTTTCATGTCTGTTTTATGAAGACCAGAGACCTTGAACTCCTCCGTGTGTATTTTCAATCAAAATCAATTGTAATTACAGATTTTTCTCCCCATTGTTCTGGGTGAGCTCTTTCCTCCTTTTTGTTCTGCTCAGTGCTGAGAGTAGCAGTGCTGAGATCGCAGGAGAGGAATTCTTCTTGCTCTCAGTATCGTGCATCCATGAGGTTGTAGCAGCTTGGAAGAACCATTGCAGTGAGCTTTATTTTCCTGCAAATCTTTACTGAGTGACTTCTGCTCTATAACGTGAACAGACTGGAGCCCGTGTGCAACTTATCTGCAAGGATTTAATAAGCAGTTATGTCAAAATGCTGCTGATCTCAACATCCAAACTATCTTGGTTAATATGATTTTCCCAGAGATTGTGCCCGAGGTCAGGTATTCAGCATGGAGCAATCTGTGAGCAGCAGGAAGAGGTTCCAAGCAGCTGAAGACAACTTCATAAGCTGTTGATGAGCAACTTGCCAAAATATATTGGAGTTGCTGATAATTCTGTTACCAGTCATTGGCACCTCCACTTACCTAGTAAAACCTAGAATGAAACATAAATGATTTTTCCTGTAAGGCAGCAGGTCAAGCCTGTTAGTTAATATTTTATTTACCACTTGATTTCCCCCTTGAACAATCAGTAGTAGTAGCTGCTCTTATGATATGAAATATGCATTCCAGTCTTCACCATGTGTCCTGTTCTCTTTTCTGCTGGCTTGCTGGCTGTTACTGTGTACTTAAGTATTTAGGTTGTTTCCAGTTGGAGGAGTAGGAGCAAATGCTTATTTTTTCTCTTGAAGGCACTGGAAAGAGGAGCAATAGAAAAAAAACAGACAATGAGGAAGTCTAAGCCTGCAGCCCATTATTAGCATTTGTGAGGGGTCCTGCTTTTAGTTGCAGACAAGATGAAACTTTTCTTCTCTTTTCTTCTGATAAAGTTCATATTGAAGAACTGGACCTGATCTGGTACTTGTCAACAGATCTCTATTGCAGAGCTCTTCTGTGAGCTTGCTCCGAGTGGGAAGTGTCCTGGACACTCTGCTGCTCTGAAGGCTGGGATGTGCTTAAAGCAGATTCTTTTTCAGTGTGAAGGAAGAAATTACTCTGTTAAATAAATAATATTACATTGTGAAATGCAGAGCAAACTCACCCTGTGGATGTCTTTAGGCATCAAATAAGATGCAAATCAAATGATAAGGTTATGCATCAAATAAGAGCAATCTTGTGAGGTGTCTGTGAGCCAGCTGCTCAGCCTGCCAGGCGATCGCACACACCTTTCCTCCCAAAGCCTGACCAAATTGTCTGATCTAAGTGCTCCGTGTTAGTGGGTCATTTGCACAGGAGAGGCTTTAACATCTTTGTAATACACTAATCTATAGATAAATATGTGGATTAACTTTGGATGTGATGCCTCTACAAGATGAGTGTTTCCTTTGGAAATGTAAGGAGTCGAGTGGGGTTTTTTTGACAAAATAAGTTTTTGGCTACAGTCAGGTGTTAGTGCATAGGCACTTCAGTTTCTTTTAGGGGTGTACGTGTTCTGACTAATATCACATCTGTGGTGAATTGCATTACACTGTGCTAGTCCTAATTTTTACTCTTGAAACTAGTTTTTATCCTGCTATACTTGCTTGCAACTTACCTTTCTGCTTTGTTGTGAATGCCGTGTTGAGGAGCTCAAAGCTTCCTTCCATCAGGAATACTTTAGAAAGTGTTGGAGCAAAAGAGAGCAGTGGCTTGGTATGTTCAGGTATACAGATATTTTTGATACCAAAAAGCTACCTAGAAAAGCTAGGTTAAACTAACTCAGAGAATCTCCAGATAGGCAAGATGAAAATTATTTAGTTGTGGTTTTCAAACCACTTAAGTAATTTCTATTCTTGCTGATAGAAATTATTTCCTTAAATCACTGGGTAAACAGTTGCTTAAGTTTGTTGTCAAAACTGTAACAATAGTGTCTTTAATTTGTTATAAAAATTTTATGTGCGTAGGACAAAAGGCTTTTTTTCCTCCAAATAAGCTTTAAGTGCTTGCTTTAAAAACGGAAGGAATATAACCCGGTTTAGTTGATCTGTGCAGTTTCTATGCACAAATCTGTTTTTCCAATCATATAATCAGTACCCAAAACTGGCGACTGGAAATTTTAGTGCCTTCAGAAAGAGAGCAATCTGAAATTCTTGCAACCTATAAAGAGGGGCCTTGGAGGACTTACTTGGGGTGAGGGAGAGAAGAGAGTAGGCTATTGGGAAAAATCAGGCCCTCAGTGCTGGATAGTATATAAAAGGCTGTTTCTTTTTCAGGTCTTTTTCAGCTTCAAAATGTAGCATCTTACAAAAAGTTAGAACTACCTTGTCTCAGCTGAAACAGTTGACGTTGGGTCAGATTTCTTAAATGATACTTGATGGCCTCAGACCTGGATTATTTTCCCACTTAGTTAAATTAACTTTTAGTGTTTGCATGTCTTTAAAAAAAATATCAAACAACATCCAAAAAAAAAAAAAAAACCCACAAAAAACCAAAATGCCAACAAGGAAAGCCAACCTGACCTGGCATGCTTCACGTTGGGCATCTTTACCTCCGTATCTGGGAAGAGCAGAGCGCTTTGCCATGGTGGTCCTGCAGGCAGGGGGTACCCAGCTGGGTTTGTAGACTCTGCTGGTGCAGCAGTTCAGGAACATAGGGACAGCTGACCATTTTTCAATTATTAATTATTGGCAAGGGTGGCTCTAGTCAGACAGCAAGACAGCAAACTTGTGGACTCTTGTATGCAAAGCGTGCTATATGCTTCTCCAGGAAGAGCAAAAGAATTATTAATTCCTTTTGCTTTCTGTTTTTGCAAGCGTGCCCAGTGTTCAGGTAGTCGATAACTTGTTTGTGCTGCAGTGGGGGTTCTGTTGCCACATCTGAAGTGCACTTCAGGCTGTTTCAGGAAGATCAAAGTTGGAAGGTCTTTGGTAAAGTGTTTGTGGAACTCTTATGCCGGGAATCCAAAGATCTCATACAGTGCTAAAAATGAAGCCAGGCAGATGGTAGCTAACTGACATAGCTTAGCATTCTAGGTCATGTTCAAGAGGGTCAAAAACTGCAATAGTATACATCATAAACGGGTCCTTAGATAATGTAGGCACTATCATACTTACACCAGATAGTGGAGCAGTAAGCTCATGAGGAGGCACTGTCATGCTTACTCCGTCATGCTTACTCCAGAAAGTTGAGCAGCCACCTTTATTTGCCTTCTGTTTTCCAACAGTTGTGGATTCAATGTAAAATTTCTGGTGGACGCAACCTTAAAGATCACTCTTAATCATAAGCATTTCAGTCAAATACTTGTTTTTCTGCCCTGCCCATATTCTTTCCGATATTATTTAGGGGTTTACTACAAAAATCATACTAACTATGCTAACTAAGCTGGTCAGTCTTTTTGCCATACATTCTGTGTCAGGTTTCTGTAGCTGTGATTTTTGGAATTGCTGTACCTTGACAGGATGAGAATGTGTTACATCTAGGAAAGCAGTCCGTAGGCTTTTTCGCAGAGACTTACAGCGCTGGATATGTAGGTCAAAGGAAAAAATAACGTTAAAGAGGGAGACCTTAATGTTTCACAGTGACCTTGCTTGCTGGCAAAATTTCTCAGCTATTTCTCATTCAGGTTAAAGCAGCATTTGACCATCAGTGCCCTTGTTGAAATGAAGTGTACTCGCTGCTTGCAATTCTTGCTACTCTGCTGCTGTACAAACTGATTGATACTAGTGGAGACATTGCATTTAAGGTTCCTGAGAAATGAGGACGCTTAAAGCCTTAATTTTAGTATTTGTAACTTCTCTTCTACTCTTTACTGTCTGTTCTTGGATTGGATGTACACCTCTGCTTGTCTGTCTCTGCAGAGAGGGAGGAGAGCAGTGTTACCTGCAGTGTCTGGGATCTGTGTAGCCAGCAAGCTGCAGGGGTAAAGTCTAGTTGCAAGGTCTGAGGTTTTTTTTGAATGGCCCTTGCTATTTTTCAAATCAGTTTTTTGTATGGTATGTAAAGGTCAAAATACTGCAGGATTCTTTTCTTTGGATTTCTTTGATGTTATTACCTTATCTACATGAAGTATGAGATCTTGAGTTACTAATTTTATCAGCATTTTCAGATGACATTTCACAGGAATGTAGACACACTTATTAGCTAATTTTGTGTTTAATTTGCTCATTTTATCCAAATAAACATTCATTACTCCTTATATCTGCAAAGCACTAAAACATACATTTTCTTTAACATTCCTTGTAAACATTAAATATTTCACAACTTGTTTCTTCCTGTGTCATTTCTCTAATAGTGGTCCATGGAAAATAAATGTGCTTTTTTTCTTCCCTTTTATTTGTTGCTTGACTGACTCTTGGTTGTACAGCCTTTTCTCTCATGTCAAATAGATGTTTTCAACTGTGTGCCTTATGAGTGTGTTCAAAAAGGTGTGTAGCATAGCATGGGAAATCTAAAGGTCATAAATTAAATCTATTTCACCGGGCCACAGTGGGATACGTGCAGGGAAGACGGCCTCTTCCACACTGCAAGAGGCAGTTCCATGAACGTAGGTCTTTTCTCTTTCATTGGGAATAGCTTCAAAAATCCTTTTGGCAACTGAGCTGAGGTTTAAAATAGAAGCAACTAAAGAATGTCAAATATCTTGCTCTATCAGTAGAAGTTGCTGAAGTGAGAGATAAATATGCAAGTACTTGAGTAGCTCAAAGTGATTTATTTTTTTTCTAGTATTGTGTTTATACACAAGGAAGAAAAACAGTGTGGTTGTCCAGCTCTGAGTGGCTTTGATTAGCTTCACCGCTCCCTCAACCAAGAAATAGTAATAAAGGATTTTTAAATTGAATTTGAGTTTAAGAAATAAACTAAAAATCAGTGCTTTTCTTTTATAGCACAAAGTTTAGAGTCCAATTCTGTGGTGGGAATCACCATCCTTCTTCTCAGAGGCAATACTTCTTTAACTTTACTAATTTTCACTTACTTGGAACTTTTAAAATTAATTCACTGTTTTCTGTTCTCTAATTATATAAAAGCCATAAATTTGAGTGCTTTGGGGTTGAGGTAAGATAACCTAGCTTTCCATGGAGACTTTTCCTGCAGGGCAGAAATTTTTTGACCAAAAAATCCTTATTTTTTTGGTAGGCTTGTCTTGTTTGAACTGGCAAGTGTAACCAAAAGCATGTGTTTGCAAATGTGATCTTTCGAAGCACCAAGATTGTCTACTGAGTTAGGCTTCTTTCAGTGCTGTTTGTATGAGAGAAAGGAGTTGAGGTGCATTAGCTAGGAAAGTTTTCTACTCAGTACTCCTTCAGAAAGACTAACCTTTAGAAAAATAGGGGAAAAACTAAGGTTGTATGTTAAACCAGCATAACCAGTCATCTCCACTAACGGAGTTTATTCTCTCTTCTGAAGGTCTCCTCGCAGTGAAGGATGTAGTTTGTCTCAGAGGTACGTAACTTGTTTGAACTGGCTGGAACAAATATTGTGTGTTCGAGTGCATCCTTCTTGTGAACAAAACCGAGTTCACCCATTTTTCACCAGCAGTAGGAGACTTCCCCTTAATTATCAAGTGGCAGTAATCCTTAAACGCACAAAATAATGAGAATAGTGTCCAGCCCTTCTGGCTTATTGTCTGTAGAGTCCAGCTCCATAGTGTGGGGAGCTGCAGGGTGCATAGAGTGTGCTCCAGATCACCATGGTTTGGGGGGAGCTGCAGGAATCTTCCTGGAGGAGGACAGTGACAGTTACCTTGGGGGTCCTACCACTCTTGTGATGCTTTCTTCCTCCTGCTGCGCTTCTGTCTGGCATGAACTGGACTTTTGAGTAACTCTAAAGAACCTTTCGGATTCTGAATAAACCCTTCCCTAATCAGCCACAGGAGGCATATGGTTAATTCAAGCATATGCCATGTCTGCTTCCATTGTGTTTTGATGTTGTCACTGGAAGGGACCATTATGAAAGCAGTGTGCATTGAACCATGCAACATATAGAGTCTTTTAGGGATCCCTGTCTATTAAAAAACAGACACAACAGTAGTTTCAAAAGTGAGTAAAACTGTACTTTACATTAATATTTCTGTAACACCACATTGTTTGTCTCTTTAACCACCTATTTCCTTTCAAAGAGATTGCCATGAGCAGCAGTGTTTAATGATCCCATACATTCAGCCGTTACCTTACATGAATAGGCTTGTTTCTCCCTGCTTCTGTGCCCTTGCTTTTCAGATTTTAAGGTGTACTTCATAGATGCATACATTCACTACGGGAATAAAACCTCTGCAGTTGATGTGTGTCCTGCCCTTCCTAACACCATGGTATGTGTTGATTAACCAGTATTAAGTGATACAGCTCAGAGAACTGCCCCTTTGGTGTGTTTAGTGTACCAGGAAAAGAAACTGAAGACAGTGTGCCTAAAAAGGTGTAAAGTACAAGAACAGGTTTACTAAAGATGTTAACCATATTCTCCTAACATCCTTTGTTTAGTATAATGTATCAATTCTGGATCATTCTGTGTAGTTGTACAAGGCCTTAGTTCCTGCTGGTCAGATTGGGGAGGTTCATCCAGACTTGATGTAGTTGGAGACATGTTTATCTGAAGAAATTTCAACAGTCAAGTACTGAAGTTTTTACTAAGTTTAGAAAATGCTCTTGTTTTTCTCTTTTTCCTCTATTCTCTCAGCCAGAACTCCTCATTTGACCAGCAGTCGGAGTGAGAAGGAATTTCTTCCAAACAGTGATTCCTATCATCTCGTACAGATCAGTATCTAATGATGTGGCTTTACAGATGTTAGAGTTTCAGTGTGCTGTCAATGCAAGAAGCAGTTCTTTCTAAAGCAGGTATTTTTTCTGTTAGTGCAGTGCATTGGGGAACTCAGCACTAACAATTCTGTTTTCTGGTTTGGCTTCAGTGCAGGTTTTGTGTAGGGTTGAGAATGGCATCTGTGCAAGGGCCAGAATACTGCTTTTGGTTGCATCCCTGGAACTGTGATCCCAGGTGGATGCTGCAGAAGAATGACTCGTACAACCTGGTTCTTCTCACGAACTGTAAAGAATTAAGCGTGGTGAATCCCATCAATTACCATGTGAGTTTCTGAATGAGAAATACTTCTGTTAATCTGATTTTACAAACCGGGAGCAGGTTCATTACATCTCCTTGATGCTGCATGTGGCTCATCCCTGGAAATGTTCCAGGTCAGGTTGGACGGAGGTTGCTCTGACCTCCCTCCAACCTGACCTAGTGGAAGATGTCCCTGCTTATTGCAGGGGGGTTGGGACTAGATGGCCTTTAACAGCCCCTTCCAACCCAAACCATCTGGTGATTCTATGTTTTTATGTTAGGCAGACAGGCATTCTGCACCAGAATGAGTAGTGAAGTGAAGGGTGCCATAAAGAAGTTGCCAGGAATTGAGCAGGAAGGCCAAGACAGCAAAATAGGTGAAATGATTTTGGAAGTGCAGGAAGGTAATGATGGGCAGTTCCCCAGCTGAGGACAACGGCCGGCATGTTCTTTCTTTGCATGTTTTCTTTTGAGTTATAAAACAATCTGTCAGTAATGCCCATGCAAAAGGCTAAAAAAATGACTGCTAGAGTGAGGTACATATCAGCAGAGAGCGGCTGCTGTTTCTGCCAGCTGAAGATGGGGAGTAAAGCAAGTGATACAGAATGTGTGAGTGAGTCGGGGAGTTCCACCCAAACACTGGAAAGATGTCAAGATGTGTCATCTCTTGTGCGTTACAGGATCTTTCTGAAGGACTGTGTTCTAAGTCTGTGCTATGAAATCAGCTTGTAGTCAACACACTGGAGGACTTTGCTGTTTGACTTGAATCTTCAGTGAATCTGAAAAACATGTTTGGACTGTGTCCTCCTGGAATGAGTCATCTTGCCTTCCCAACAGTGTCCCCATCACAAAAACAGTAGACCTTATTAGAGTGCTTCCACTTTTGAGATGTGCAAGTCAGGCAAGTAAAGTCATCTCAGATTTTTGAAGGAAAAATGCATATGAAGTCTCTGAAAATCCTGGATTGCAGTTAAAGGCTTACAAAAGAATTTTGTGTGGGCAAGTGATGGATCACACGCAGTAACATCAAAGTTGCATTAAAAGAAATCTGATTTAGTCAGATGATAAAGTCTCAATTTTCTTAGGTCTTAGATTTTTCTGAATATGGTAACTGGGGACAAAGCGGCAGTATTTGGGTAGGGAGAAGAAAACCTGACAAAGTTGATTCTTGTTTTTTAAGAAAGTAACTTTTATTTTTTGGTAAGAGGATGCACGTAGTGGACTATCTTCCATTTTAATATCCTCCTCTGCAGTTCGATTAGTCCCACTAGGAGGAGGACTGCCTTTCTGAGTAAGGATACAGGGTAAACTACTGTACAAGTGTCTAGCAAAAATGATAACGATGGAACAGATTTTGCCTGGTGTGAAATCTGAGCTTTCAAAAGTAATAAGTTGCTTGTAGGCTTGGTAACCAGCAAAGGAGTAGAAAGTAATAACACTAAATTATACCTATGCTGTCTTGTGTAGCCGTATGTGTTTCAGGTTGAGGTCTTACAAACTTGAAATGCGAAGAAGTTGTGTGCTTCACATCTCTTTAAGCATCGCATATGTCTTACAAAGCTTCTAATAACGAGTAAAGTAACATAGGACAGACCCCAAGGATGTTTCTTGTAAATTTTTTTCTGTATAAAAATGTGTATCTTTCAGATACTGAGCTAGATCCAGTAACAGAGACTGTGAGCTTTGCTCTTGATGTAACAGAAATATGGGGGTTGTGTAATTCACATTGATTCTCTATTGGCAGTTACTGGATTGGTAGGTGAAAATTAGATGACAGTGCCTGAATTTATGAATTCCCTGTGCACCAAGAGATGGCAGTATATAAATATGTAAGAGGATCTCCAGGAGGAAGCGTGGGAATGGCAAAGCCACACTGATCTCAAGCAAAGAAAGCCGCCTTTTTGATGCATAGAGCCTTTGCTTGTGTTAGCAGTAAGCTCTTCTCTGTTCCAAACTGAGACCACAAAATCTTTAGTGGGGAAAAAAAAACCCGCAATCAGACTTTAATACCAAAGATTGGGAATAATTGTGGTTACTTACAGAGATGATTACTTGATGAAAATTGTGATGGAATATGTGATTAAACGTATATTTCCTTGTTATACTCATAGTTCAGTGCTATAGTTATAACAATTCAGGCAGTGCAGATGTGTTACCACTGCCTGGAAGATAATGTCTGATGGCAGAATGGAAGAAAAAGCAAAAGCCTGTGGCTGTGTAAAATGATAATTTTTTGGTCAATTGGTTGTCTAAATAAAATAACATATTTTAGAAGTTATGGTTGACTGAACAGCAATCAGAACTTAGACTCCAAAAAAATTAAAACTCATATTTTTAGTTGGTATCTTCAGTATGCAAGTGCCTGGTCCTTTTTATCTACTAATAATGTTTTAGCTTCCATTTTCATCTCGTCTCTCATAATCGCTGAAGAATATTCATGAGGCCACGTGAATTGAGTGGGCTGGTAAGTTACCTGTCTTTATACCTCTGGAGAAGTTTGATTGCAAGCTTTTCTGAAAATATTTCATTCCTAGCACTTTGTTTATGCCCAGTATAGTGCATGTCCACAGCCTCTGTGGACATACCAGTATATTAAAATGGTGTCACAGCTTAATTTTAGCCCAGTGCTTTTTCAATTGAAATGGCTCAGGCAAACCTTTGTTTTAAAATATTTCTAATTGCTTCTTGCAGTTGTGCACACAAATTTCAGTTGTATCCTGATTTAAGAAATTCTGGCAATCCAGTAGATGGCTCTTCAATGTCCTTTTGGAACCCACATTGCAAAAAAAAGAAAAAGTAACTGGCACAGAAATGGGACAGAAGATTGTAGGACTCTCTAGTTTCTTTTCAATATTTATTGTTTTATTTTTTCAATATTTTTCCTTTTCTAGGTGTTTTCTAGGTTTCCTGGACTTAGGCTCTGTACCTCTCAACCTCTTAGGATTCATCATGCACTCCAGTCAGCACTCTGTCAGAAGTCTTGACTCATATTTACCTTACAGTTCAGATCAAATTCTCCTTGCAAACATTAAAAAAACCCAACAAAAAAACCAAACAACAAAGCCAAACAATGGTATTTCATTTTTATTTTATTTTATTTCATTTTTTCCTGGGTTTTTATACTTTTAAATTGAAGTGTTTAGAAACCTGGACCTCACTTAGCTTTTACTGGAGGTGAAAAAGAGAAGTAGTTGTGTAACTGCCCGTTATATTTACCTGAAAACACCTTTTTGGGTGTCAGTTATGTCATCTCAGTGCCTTCTGAGATACCTGCTGCCTTGCAAGGCTCGCATGGAATATTTGTGAGATTTGTAATACGACGCGACAAGAACAGCAGAGCAAGATGAAAATCAATTGTATTCTCAGAAATGGAGTTTGGTGCCTGCTTTTTTAGTATGTAATTTGGGTTGAGACAAGGAGGATTGAAAAGAATAGTTCTGGTATTTTGTTCATTGCTCATCTCGTGAAGAGCTACACCGCACTGCATCTTCTGGACAGAGAAGGGCAGACCTTTGGGAGCTGAAGACTGGTAAGACCCTGGTGCAAGTTCTCTTTGCTGGCCTTAGTGCCCCTCGCAATGTTAAAAGTTTTGCTTTTCTAGATTGTTTTTCTTTCTGAGGTTTTTCCAGTATTACAGATGGGAGGTATTACCATGGTCTTAACAACAACAACCAACACCAACACCCCCCATCCCAATACCTGGAGGTTCTTGAGAGATGGAATTCCTTCAATAAAGCTGTTACTGTGGATGTCACGGGGAGCTGGGCCAGGCATCCCTGGAGGGGCCTGCACAGAGCCATCAAGGTCCTCCTGAACTGAGGTGGCTGTGCTGGATTATCACATTTCAGGTCTGATAGAGCAGTATTGTGTCAGGATGTTCACCAAAGTGTTCAAGCTGTTCGCAGAGTGGATGTAACTTTGAAAGCAGCATGATCATATTCATCTTGCGCTTGATTGCAGAATTCTCCTGCTTTGTTCACGAATGTGTCAGGCCCTGTACGCATGTGTCCTTTCCAGTTTCTCTCAAGAGCTTGGTGAGAGGGAGGTTCCTGATCTTACCAAAAGCCAAACAACAACAAAAACAATGTAGCTTTGCTTTGCAACTTTTCAGGTTTTGATGTGTTTTGCAAAGGTCTGTGCTTGCTTCTTTGGGCTGCCTCTTGGCATGTGATCCTTTCCCCTTTGGGCCAGGATCCTTTCCCCTTCTTGAAACTTCTCAGAACTTGGTCTTCCAGCCTCCTACCCATGTTATGCTTACAATAAGTAAAATGTTTTCAGTCCTCGTGTTCCTTTGGTGGGTTTTTGTCCGTGGATACTGGTAGAACCTCCTGACATCATTAGAGCCTTGGTTAATGCTCGAGGTGTGGCAGCAGTAGGTAACGTTTGAGATGCTGCTGCTTCGTTGACTCTAAATACCTTCCCGTTCTGTTGAGGTCTTCCCAGCCCTGGAGTACTGTTACCCGAGTGTTGCTGAGTGCCAACTTGGAGGAATTTCCATCTTCCAAAACAGTACAAGCCTTTATTGGCTCTGGGGTTTTCTCTATTGTCTGAGTCTTGGGTATGATAGAATTTCTTGATGCAAATTACACTTCTTGTGACCAAAGAGTTTAGTTAGGTCCAGAGTTCAGCTTGGTTTGAGTGAGCTTTAGAGTTTTATACCTTCACACTGGTGGCAGAAACTGTTCTTGGAACAGTTAATTT
Organism: Tringa tobata; assembly: GCA_033628505.1. NCBI lineage: Eukaryota > Metazoa > Chordata > Aves > Charadriiformes > Scolopacidae > Tringa > Tringa tobata. The sequence goes on along the minus strand of JAHREE010000561.1, from coordinate 346,626 downwards.
GCTGGTCAGATCCATTTGAGGTGAGCATTTTTCTTGTAGATCGCTTGATCTCTGGTCTCTGGCCTGTGCTGGATCATGGGCCTGGCTTTACGTATGTCTCTTGATCTCTTTAGAGTTCAAGAAAGGAAGATTTTCTTGGTTTCATTCCTTTTTTTAGGGAAATAGCATGTTGTGGTCACAGCTGTCAGGTAGCTCTTGAATCTTAAAATTATTAGTTTCTCTAAAACCTGCGATCATTCTCTATTCTCTGCTTTTGGCCGTTAGGCACGGGAGGTGCTCTCGGGGAGCGTGGGAGTGTGCTGCCTCCTGCAATTGCTTCAACTTGCGTAGGCATCAAGAAATCTTGCAGCCTGGTTGGTTGTCATTCTTGTGAGTACATCAGACTCATGGGACTCTTTACCCTGGAGAAGAGAAGGTTGAGGGGAGACCTTATTAATGCTTCTAAGTATCTAAAGGGTGGGTTGAAGGAGGATGGAGCCAGACTCTTTTCAGTGATTCCCAGTGACAGGACGAGGTGCAACGGACACAAGCTGGAACATGGGAAGTTCCATTCAAATATGGGGAAAAACTTCTTTGGGGTGAGGGTGGCAGAGCCCTGGAAGAGGCTGCCCAGGGAGGGTGTGGAGTCCCCTTCTCTGGAGATCTTCAAACCCCACCTTGATGCAGCCCTGAGTGATGTGCTCTGGGCAACCCTGCTTTGGCAGGGGAGTTGGACTGGATGATCTCTAGAGGTCCCTTCCAACTCTGACAATTCTGTGATTAAGAATTTTAAATCCTTGCCTGTTCCTAGTGGATTTGTTCTTAAAAAAAAAAAAGTGTAAATAAATGCCAGTTAATATTACCACTGCACAACTTTATGAAATGCCTGTGTAAACACTGGTGAAGCATCTGATGCATTTTGTTTCATCTGCAGGATATTCAGGTTGATCCATCTTTGACTGAACAGTTTATCTCTTCTTAATGGGCGGTTTGGAAAAAAAAAAATCTATTCCAGAGTAGCTGGGATTTCTTTTTTATTCTGCATGCTTAAAAGAAGCTTCCAACATACGATAGGAGAAACAGTAAAAAAAACAAACAAACAAAAACAAAAAAAACCCAAGGCTTACCACTGAAGTTGAGAAACACGGATGCTTATTACATATCCTCACCCAAGCCTCAGACAAACTGGTATTCAAAGACTAAAGTGTAAAAATAGCTTAAATCAGCGCTGGCAGTACGTCATCTCTCTTTTAGTGAGCTGAAGCAGTAACTCGGGTAACCATCGCCTGCCTTCTCGCTTCCAGATTCAGTTCTAAGTTTTGGGTTATAGACAGTTGCACAGATGCAGAGAGTTAAAGCTCATTTTGAAAAACTGATCAGCATCTTCCCAAGTAAACCTCAGTAATTCAGGATATTTCATGGCATGTGAAATGGATGACTTGCTTTGTGTCACTTACCTTTGGCTTTATGTGCCTAGAGGGGCAGGAGGACAAGGTGACACCTTCTTGGTCTAATTGCAGTTTCTTTAAACGGCGTGTGTATGTGACAGTTGATTGGCTATTTACATGTTAATATTACTAGCTAGCATTCTCAATGAAATTCTTCACATTAATGAAGAGGGCAGCAGAGCCTTTCCTGAGATTGTGAAGTCTATTTTATTCACGTTATTTGTAATAGAGATCTCATTTGCTGCTTTTGTATTTGCTAAATGCCAGCTTCCTCTTTTCCTTAACATAGGGTTAGAGGATGTATGCTCTGTTATAATAACTTTCTCCAGTTTGAAATGTAATTATTTTTACTCCTGTGTGTTTTTTAGATGATGGATAGACACTGTGATGGGCACTAAAGCATGGACTTGTGATGTGAGCTCTGATGGCAGGTACTTGTATCTAGTCCTGGTGGTCTGAGGCATCTGGGGGAAGGCTTAGGTGCCATCTGTCTCTTGGCCATGGTTTTCTCTGTTCTCAGTTTTGTAATTTCAGTGTTGATAGAAATGTTTGTCTTTATTTGTAGCACATCCAAGAGCTGCACTGCAACAGAGAAGGTAAGGTTGGGGATGGTGGTGTGTGGGGGTTGGCAACCAAGCCCTCAATAATTAATCTCTTCTGTTTTTTCTGAATAATCTTTAAAGTTTTTTGGACAGATGCTGGATTGATCGGTTGGCTGCTGAAACCATAACGTAATGTCAAGAAACAGGGCATGTTTTTAGCATTGGGGAGGGAGGAAAAGAGACCATTTGAGAATTAGATTTTTAAACATTCCTGAAGTATTTTTTTTCATTTGATATAGACCTAGATGCAAAGTCGCCAGTCTGTTCAGTGAGTTATTTTTTCTGTTCGTGTTCCTGATTGAGAGTTAGTGTCTGTGTAGTGCTTGTTGCTAGAAGCTATTGAGCTGCTTCTGATTTAGTTCTCTGCTATTCAGCTGGGTATTGCTCTCTGCTCTGTGTCGGGGGACTGCTGGTTGCTATTAGCTGTGCTTCAAAGATAAGAATTCCTGTTTTCAGTCAAGTTGTATTTGTGCTGAAACGTAATGAAAGCATTAGCTAATATATATCTCGATACTCTGATTTGTGTTATAAAGGACTTGCCTGTGAATCTTGTTTTGACAGCTAATTAAGTCTCTGAATTTCTTCCTTAGGTAACAACCAAGCAAATAGTCTCAGATGTGCTTTGCTAGCTAGAACTGTGTGTAGACAGCAAGGTTTTATTATTCATAGGGAAGAATGTAGTATAAGAACTTGAAATCTAGATTACCTTGAATTAAAATAAATAAAATTTTAGGAGTTACAGTATCTTAATGCCACTGCTTGGAAGAATGATGTAGATATTCTTGAATATGAGTCTTTTTTTTAACTGTCATTAAAAGTATTCATATAGTCTGTACTTCTGCAGTAAATGTAAAACATAGCGTGGATTAGCTGTCTTCTAGAAGAACCCCATCATCTGCCTGTCGTGGCAAGTGGTCCATACAGTGATGTATCATGTTAGCAGTTTCAGGTGGGTGTGTTACGTGTATTTGCAGTCTCCTCTCTTGTTCTATACAGTGTATTATAGACGGCGCATGCCTTGTATAATGTGTTTCCTAGATGATCCTCTTGTAATGTCCAGTTTTTCTAATAAACATCTTTTGAAGTCATTGCTTTGTGGCTGTTTTCCAAGGGTCTTAGTGTTCTCATGTGTTGCTTGTCCTCAGTGACATACTCTCTTTGGATCATACAGGGAAGAGGAGAAGAGAAACTCATAAGCACTTCCTTTGTGGGAAGTGGGAGCTTTATTTTAAGTTGCCAGGTCAAAATGCAAAACCTTCTCTAATAGTTTCTGTTTTGGGTATTTCTTGGAGTGTCCTGATGCTTTAGATCAGACTTAAACTATTTTAAGCAAACTTGAAGAAACTTCTCATGAAGCAAAATTAATTCTGAATGTTTGTTGACAAAATGATGATGAAATGAATTAGAAGTTGTGCTCTTGTGATTTTATTCCTGTGAAGTGCCAAGTCCTGCAGGAAATTTTCGACCATATGAAGTTGAAGAGTTACCTCATACTTACATGAATACCAAGGGTTTGGTTTCATCCTGGCTTGGATGAAATTGTTGTTTCAAAGGAGGATTGAGCAGAACACACCCAGTGGACTCTAATGTGCTGTACCTCTCTGTGTCTGCAATATTCCTCCATTTGATTGTTTCCAGGTAGTAGGGGGAAGGTGACCTGTGCACCGTGTAGACACGTTTTCAGGAGGTGAGAATTTGTACGTGTGCATGTGTGTATTTGCTTAAAAATCACTTTCTTCTATAAAAGTATCCTAGCATGTCATGTAGTTCAGTTTAGCTTTGTTTTTCATTTCAGCTGTACAGACATTACCAGAATCACTCAGAAAGACGCTCTTTTTTTCCCACGCTTAATCCTTTTTACATGCAGTGTTCTGCTGGTCTCGCTGAGCCGCAGAAATGAGTGGTTCCTAAAAACAGCTAGTGCAGAAGTGTAAATTCAGGAGATATTATTTTGGAGACCTGCCAAGAAAGCAGGATAAGAGTTAATTCTATAACAAGCACGTTTGCCAAATTAAAAAAAAAAACAAAAACAAAACAAAAAAAAAACAAACCCAAAAAACCCCAAACAAACAAAAAACCCCACCAAACACAAAAACCCAAAAGCAGCGCCCAGAAGTTTTGAAGTTTTACTTGGCTTTAACACTCTTCAAATGCACAAAACCAGCTTGAATACCTCCACTGGGCACGTTGGGGCGTTAGTGCTGTGTGTGTACACTCTGGATGCAGCTCTGTGTTGGCAGTGGGGGGCACATGCTGGCAGGCAGCTCGCTTCCAGGGAGGAGGATAGTGTGATGCTGCATCCATCCAAATTCAGTGAATGTCTCCCATTACGGAAAAATTTGAGGCTAAATCTTTTAGGTTTACCATCCTGCATATTGCTTTCCTTGAATGAGAGGGGAGATATTTTTCAACAAGGGCTGGCCCAGAAGAATCATTAGCTGCTTGTGGATGAGGAGCCCTTTGAATCCACCAGAACATGAATAAACATACGTTTGTGTGCATTTGTGTGAACTCCTGATCTTTGTAAAGGAACCTGTGAATTGGAAATAAATCCAGTGTGTAACTTGGGTACGGGGAAAGGGAGAGGACTGAGAGGATATATTTAGTGTACTCATCCTCTAGTTGTTCTCTTAGCTAAAAAACAACAGTGATGTTGTTCTGATGCAGTAAATTCATAAGACTTGATCTCCAGACCTCTCATGGGCTTTGTTGCCCTTCTCTGGGCCTGCTCCAGCACCTCAATGTCTTTCTTGTCATTAGGGGCCCGAAACTGGACACTGCCCTCAAGGTGGGACCTCACCAGTGCCCGGTACAGGGGAACGATGACCTCCCAAGTACCACGGTGTTCCTGATCCAGGCCAGGATGCTGTTGGCCGCCTTGGCCACCTGCGTCCACTGCTGGCTCGTGTTCAGCCAACAGCTGACCAGCACCCCCAGGGCCTTTTCTGCCGGGCAGCTCCAGCCACTCTGCCCCCAGCCTGGAGCATCCATGGGCTTGGTGGCACCCAAGGGCAGGACCCAGCACTTGGCCTTGTTGAACCTCATCCCACTGGCCTCAGCCCATCCATCCAGCCTCTCCAGATCCCTCTGTAGAGCCTTTCTACCCTCCAGCAGGTCAACACTCCAGTCCTACAGCAGAGTTTGTGTCTTCTCTGCTGGAGAAAAAAAAGAGACCATTTCCAATCGATTTCAGCAGTGTCCAAAGTTTCACACAAGCAGCAGTTCTGTGCCAGAAGCCCGGTTTTCAACCCCAGAAGATACTAATACTTGACTCTGCACCCCAGAAATCCCCGGGCCGCAGGACCCCAACCTGGGTTCCAGGTCTCTGCGCTCTCGGCCGTAGCCGAGAGCAAGGAGCCGGGCACCCCCAAGCACTGGCTCTTCAGCGCCAGGCCTTGTGGGGAGCGGCTGGGGCTGTGGATCACGTCTGCCTCCAAAGGGAACTGGCCCAGAGGCGGTGCCAGCAGAGGATGGGGCTGAGCAGAGCAAGGCCGGGTGCCCAGGGAGCCGGGCTCTGCGGTGGCGCTCAGAGGTCCAGCGGCCGGGAGAGAAAGGGGAGAGCTTCTCTTGCTGCAAGCCATATTGGCTGCCCCTAGGCTTAGGGGAGCCTGAACCAGCTGCAACTGGTGTAAAACTTTGAATCAAAAGGAAAGGAACTGATATTTATTATTTTCATGTTGATGAGTAATGAATCAGTTGTAACCTGACGGTCTGGTTTAAATGTGTGCCCTATGATCACTCCAGTGCTCTAAGAAGTCATGTTTCTTTTCTGCTTTGGACTGTTTCAACACCTTGATTTCTGGTGCTTTTTTATACAGCCTTCTTTTGCCTTGTGATGTAATTCTTTCCTACGCCAAATAAATATATTTCCTCCTGAGATTAGCAAAAAAAAAAAAAAAAGAGAAAAGAAATCTATTTGCACATGTCCTCCCCAGAGCTACAAAACACTTCAGATTTTAGGTGCAGCTGCCACAATCCCCTGTGCCTATGTCTGAGGGACTCTGTGTGTGTCTGAAGGTGTGCTGAATTACAACTGTGACAGGCCTGATAAATGGCCAGGGATCGGCAGGGTTGGGCCCCAGGACCTGTTTTGGGGAGGGGGGATGCAGCACAGGAGTTCTGGGGCTGCGGTTCTTGGATGAGGAAGGCTTCCTGTGTTTTGGAACATGCCTTGTCCTTTTTTTTAATTAAATACTTAAAAGGCAGAGTCAAGATAATGTAGGGCGCACTCGATGCAGGGGGTCCTTCTCTGCTTTCAGGCTTGCTCTTGTGTGAAGCCACCAATTACTGCAAGGATTTCCCCTCCAAGTAAGAAGGTTCAGAGGAAATTGCTTGGCCCTGCTGCTCTGATGTCCTTTTTATCAGAAACCAGGAAGGGCACAGTGTCTCTGGGTCGGGGTGCAGTGCAGAACTGCATTTCTTTCTGTGCCCAGGAAGGCTTTGCATTAATAAGGAAAAAGCATTTTTGGGGCTGTCATGATTGCATTTGGGCAATACTGCACTCAAATTAAGCCTTTTAATTTTTGTCCCTGGTGTGATAAATTAAAGAAAAAATAATTGAGAACAGAAATTAATTTTTCTGCTAGAGACATCAGAGCTTGGCTGTCTTTTCCAAGACAAGTTGTTTTGAGGTACCTGAGCTGGTGTTTCAGATCTGCCTGTCTCATCTCCTGATGTGCAGTTGTTGCCAACAGCACAGCAGAGGAAGGACAGCTTCAGTGCTGTGCCCTGGCTTGATGTGAGCAATGAGATTTACGTGTTTTGCAAAGCCGCGATCATATTTAATTGACATCTCGCCTGAAGAAATATGTGCTATAAATACTTAGGCATGTCATGAATACTTGATGTCATGGCCTTCTAACTGGACAGAAGTTAGAGATATCTGTTAACCTGAAAAACCTGGGCCTGGCCTAAGAGGCAAGGGCATGATCCAGGTGCAACCATACTTCTTCTTGAAGGGCGGTTACCAACGTGACGGTGTGGAGCGGGGCAGGTAATGAGCGTCAATGACTGCAAATAGTCTCTTGGGGGTTTCAGTAGTGCAACAGTGGCAAGGCTAGAGAGACATCTTCATCCTGATAGTCTTGGGTTTGTGTGGGCGATAGTCCCACTTGAGATTTTAAATTGGGAAAAGATCTGCAAAGATAGTTTACATCCACCAGGAAATGGCTCTGCTGCAGAGTGGAATGAAAAATTTCTGCCATCTGAAGAAAAATTAACAGGTCTTTCTTTTTGTTTTAGTTACAAGCTTTACTTTGGGTTACAGGAGTGATACTCTTCCACCATCTGAAACTTGTTGTCTTGTAAGTCACTGCAAAGTAAATGTTAGAAATGATGCACGTGTGATACCTCTTTTTCAAATGGGCAAATAAGCAGCAAATAGAATAAAGGATAGATTTAATGCTTAACCTCTTTGGTTATAAATAAATGATGTTGTAATGTCCCTGCCCACAGTGGTTTTGTTTTCTGTGCACCAATGGAGGGAAAAAAGAAGATTAAGAAACACCATCTAGCCCTGTCCAGGCAATGTCCCCCAGCTCCAGCATTATCCATCCCACTATCATTAGCTATGAGTTTAGGGAAAGAGAAGTAATAAAATTTTCCTCTTCCCTTTGGCCCCTGCAGCCCCTTATGGCCCAGGTCAGCGGGACTGATGTGGTTCCATGGTCAGCTCCTGTAACTCCTGCACCTCTGCTGGGAAGGTCCAGGAGGGGTTTAATCACTGATAAACTGTTCTGAAGCTGTTCTTTAAAATGAAAATAATGCAATAAACCAAACCAGTTAGGTCTCTCCTACTCAGGGCTGTCTCTCTGAGTTAACACTTTGGATAATAGAAGTCTGTTACCATGCATGATGGATGGAGGCAGCTGTGAATGGGAGCCGCTGACTGATGTGGTCCAGTGCTCGACACTAAACACAGGATGCACGTGGACATGCTAGGCTTGGTGCAGCAGCAGTAGTGGTGTGGAGGCCCAATCTTTTCAGCTTGTCCTGGTACAGGACAGGAATTCTGCAGACAGACAAGAAAGGAGAAATTGGAGAAATAACCTCGTGGATTAGCCTCATAGGAAATTTCCAAGCTTGTGACTTGGAGTCCACATGTAAATTTGACGCTGATTCTTTGACCTCAAATGACAGAAAATGGAAATCTGGGAGCAGAAGGCACTGTCCTAGCTTGGTGTTTCAAAAAGCCCTGCTCAGGCTTTTGCAAGTGGGGAAACAGAGTGATAATGTTCATGTAAGGTTAAGAAAAGACAGTGGGAGACTTGTCCTGCAGTTATGAGTGTGTCCAACGTCTTGTAGGAGGGGTGAGAGGTTCTAACAGAAGAGCTGGATCACCGGAAGGGGCAATAATTTGCTAATTAATGCACCTTGTACAGAAGGGACAGAGTTCTGCTAGTGTTTAACAAGGTAATTACTGAGATTTTTATATCGAAGAATGGAGAAAAATGTGAGTGAAGTTCTGTATCCTCTTTAAAGTACAGAACTGGGGATGGAAGTAGTCTTGGCAGAAGGATGGGTGATATGTGGCCAAGTTTTGTCAGTGTACTGTGGTGTGAGGATGACAACCAGCCTGAAGTACTTGAAGATGAAGTACCAGAGATGAAGTTGTATCAGACCTGGGAAAACCAGCTCTGACTTGATGTACAAGACGTGTTGTTGGTGCTGGTGTTATCAGCAGTGAGACCCTAGAAATGGGACAGGGGATGAAACACAGACAGCAGCTTGGTGTTTGGGAATAGCTGGAAGAAAAGTTAGATTTTATGAACTACTGTGAAGGGAGAGAGAACTCGAATGAAGCCAATCATGGTTGAACACCACCCAGCACAGTGCTGCCTCAGTCTGCCTGTTTCCATCCATCACTTTTTCTAGTGTTGCCCCTTTAGCTTTTCAAAGGTGTTAATCAAAATGCTTCGTTTTCCTCTCTCTGCTAACATCTTTGTCTGGAGAACAGTAGCAAAGCATGCAGTGTGCAAAGGAAGAGAAAGGAGGGGTTTATTAGTATTTTCAGACTATAAGAAAAAAAGTCCTCACTTGTTCTTTCCATGTGAGGAGGATATGCTGCTGTATTTTGCTGTCACTTGCAATGTGTGATCCTTCCTCATTTTCAAGCTTAACGGTTTTACCTGGAAAACATAGGAAGACAGTAAATTATGTTTTTCACATAAGTTGTTGCTTTTTGTCTCTCAAATGACTTCTGGATTTTTGTTGTTTGTGGTGTTGTTCCTAGCTGTGCAACTCAATTGCAAGAAAATGTGGGTTGTAGCTGAATTAGGGAGAAGCATAGAAATGAGGAAGGACTGCAGGGAGGGAAATTAAAACTGTGAAAAAGTGATTGAAGAAGTCTTGTTATGTGTGTTAGTTAGTTAAACTCGGAATCTTATCAGTTAGAAAGGCTCTCAGTGGAGCAGCAGGCCAGCTAGGGAGTTCTTAATCTGTCTTTGGGCAGCAGAGGAGCTCTACCATGCTGTTGAACTGAGCTGCACAGCTGACACAAAGGACGGCTCCGTCCTGCATTAGAGCTGATGTTCAGGGACAGGGGCTGCAAGCTAAATGTTGGGACCTTGCGCTGGAGATTTCCTCACACAGTCGCACTCTCCCGAGCGCGTCTCCAAGACAGTGTTTCTTGCCCCCTGCACAGCCTCTGTGAAAAGCCAAGGGGCAGGGGATCCTTCAGGTGTCTGCTAATCGTCGGCTGGTGCCTGCTTTAAAAGACTGTGTAGTTCCCAGACAGAATCACTGTCTCATATCTATGGCTTGTCTTAAACTTTGTGCTACTATGGGTTGTAGTCATTTGGGTTGGCCTGTAAGGTCAGGACTGTAATGTAAGGACTCCTGAGAGACAAAGGAAACAGTAGAGAGAGATCAGTATTGGACTGGGTTTGTGGCGGTTCCTTTGGCATCTTAAGTATAGGTGGGCACCAAAGGGAGGAAAGAGGTTGAGATTGAAAGATGGAATAACCTTTCCATCTTTCATTATTATCAGAAAGAAGCTAAATTGGGTATGAGCCATTTCTTTGCCCTCTGCATCGAGTTGAATAGTCCATAGATCATGGAGGCGCATGTAGTTCAATTGCAGTATGAAGTACCTTTCCTTCTGTGGACCTCTTTGACTCCATCCTTGTATCATCCTTCCTGTCATTCATAGATAGCTTCAAGTTAGTTAAAACAAGACAAGTTCTTTATTGCACCCACTGTACAAAATTTGTTGTTGGACTAAGCTCCATAATTAACTGCAAGCTGATCACTGATAACCTTCAAATGCTGGCAGCACAATAAATGCATACGCAGAGCTGACTGCGTGCGTCTGTGTCTGCGCATCCATGGTCTGCCAGTCCTGGTTAGAAACCAAAGCACGCCTCACTTGAACTTCAGTGAACTCCCATTATCCCTTTTGAGAAACATCTGCAACTGTGTGACAGCGCTTCTACCTGCGTATTGTCTGCTGTGATGATCTGTCTTATTATCTGTCTGGCACAGATGCAGTAATTGCCTCCCACATCTAACTTCTTCCACCCAGCTCCCTCCTACAGCAAAACTTGCAGTGCCTTCAAGGGAGAAGGTCTTCCTACTGAAATTCTGTGAAAGCCTGTTATTACTGTGCTCTGGATACGTTTGCTGGAAGCCTGCTGCTCTGCTTGCCTGTTCTTTCTCCTCTCCAGTCTGGGGTTTCCCCAGCTTCCTGCATCTCTGTGCAAATAGGAGCTACCTCCTGTGGGGCAGAAAGTATCTCAGATCAGAAATCCTGAGGAACCTTAAGTGCATTAAAAGACTTGGATGTTCATGATTTAGACGTGCAATTGCCCTCAGCTTCCTTGTGTGACTTGGGAATGATTTTTATGTGTCCTGGCAGCCTGTGGCTATGCTTGGTGCTGTGTTGGATTCTGGTGCAGGGAGGCTGCTCCCCAGCCCTTCACACAGGCCTCACAGATGGTATCCCTTGAGAACAGCAAGGGAGAGATCCACAACGGCCCAGGAGTAAACCTGTGCTGAGACCAGCACTCTGTTTTTCATCTTTCTTTATCGATTTTTAGCAAAAAAAATGTTTTCCTGCGGAGTGGGAGGTATGAACCAAAGTCACAGCAGGAAAAGCGGACAGTCGCAAAGTCACTGTGACTTCTCTGTCTTCTGCCTATATAGCAATAAGTATATTATACCCATATTTAGATATGATACGCACATGCTAAACCCAGAGAGTCTCCTGTTTCAGGCAAAGCAGAGCCCAGTGGCTTTGTCTGGAGAACTGGCCAAGCCAGGCCCTGCAGGCAAGGACCTCCCCTCTGAACACGTTCTCCTTTGAACCGTGCTGTAGTTTTTCATGACTTGGTGGGCTGGATGTCCTTATACTTGTAGAAGCAGTGGAAATATTGTGTTATTTTGTCTCTTCTGGTGGCTCCATCCAGATGTTTAGTGAAATCAGAAGTGACTTATAGGGAAGTTCCTGGTGCATGATAGTATTTTAACATATTTTCTGTGTATTCCTGGCATATTCTGATAAAATGCTGTGGTGTAGCATCCTGGGAACAGTGGTACAGAGGGGAGTCTGCATATCCGAGAGGAGGAATTTGATGATTTTTAAGTCTACAGGAATGGAAGTAGGACAAATGTGCTGAGAGAAAAGGATGGTCTCTTCATAGGGAGATTTTTCACTGTCTTCAGTCTGGGATGTGACACCTCCAGAAGAGTCACTTCTGAAAATGATTATAAAATGCAATTGCCCACAAGATGGGCTAGAGCCATCTTTTTGCAGGCATGTCTGCCTGTTTCTAATGTTTGCAGAGAACCTCAGATGTCTCCTGAGGAGCTCACAGGAAAGTTCAGGTGGTGGATGTTGCTAAATCAGCAGCAGAATAAGGAAGGCTGTCTGAGCAGTTTCTGCAGAGCAAACCAGGATTGTGATGAAGGGTCTATCCGAGTGACACAGAAAGACTGAGGAAGTCATGTAGTCACGTGCTACTCTTGAGATGAAAGCTAGCAAGCTAACAAAAAGGGCTGGGAATTGATTTGGAAAGCAAGAATCAGCAGAAGAATCTGCAGATAAAACACGAAGAAACAATTCCCTGTCCTGTGGCTGGCAGTGAACTTTGGGAAGCAGTCTGGGGCAAAGGCACTATAACCTTCTTAGAAAGCTCAAGTGTTCCTGTCACCTCTGCTAGTCCTGTGCCAGGTGCAGCTTGTGGCTTATCCTCAGTAATTGCACTGAACATTGTGGTCAGAGGACTCAGGGCTAGAATTCTAGCAAAAAAATTAAAGTAAGAGTCTATCTTAAGAGGGGAGACCTTCTCTCTCTTTCTGCAACTCCCTGAAAGGAGGATGTAGCCGGGGGGTCAGTTTCTACTCCCAGGGAACAGAATCACAGAATCTTAGTGGTTGGAAGGGACCTCTGAGATCATCAAGTCCAACCACATTAAAAAAAAAAAAAAAAAAACAAACAAAAAACAAACAACAAACCCAAAAACACCACCCCACCAACTAAACTCCACACCCCCACACACAACACCCCACCACAAACCAATAATCTTGGGCACTAGAGCATGCCCTGAAGAGCCATGTCTAAACGTTTCTTAAATACCTCCAGGGATGGTGACTCCACCACCTCCCTGGGCAGGCTGTTCCAGTGCCTGACCACTCTTTCAGTAAAGTAATTCTTCCTAATATCTAATCTGAATCTCCCTTGCCGCAGCTTCAGACCATTTCCTCTGGTCCTGTCATTATTCCTTTGGGAGAAGAGGCCAACCCCCACCTCTCTACAGTCTCCTTTCAGGTAGTTGTAGAGGGCAATGAGGTCTCCCCTCAGCCTCCTCTTCTTCAAACTAAACATGCCCAGTTCCCTCAGCCTCTCCTCACAGGACTTGTTCTCCAGACCCCTCGCCAGCTTGGTGGCTCTCCTCTGGACACGCTCCAGCACTTCAATGTCTTTCCTGTAGCGAGGGGCCCAAAACTGAACACAGTACTCGAGGTGAGGCCTCACCAGTGCTGAGTACAGAGGCACGATGACTTCCCTACACCTGCTGGCCACGCTATTCCTGATACAGGCCAGGATGCCATTGGCCCTCTTGGCCACCTCGGCACACTGCTGGCTCATGTTCAGCCGGCTGTCCACTAACACTCCCAGGTCCTTTTCTGCCGGGCAGCTCTCCAGTCACTCTTCCCCAAGCCTGTAGCGTTGCCTGGGGTTGTTGTGACCAAAATGCAGGACCCGGCACTTGGCCTTATTAAACCTCATCCCATTGGCCTTGGCCCAATGATCCAACCTGTCTAGATCCCTCTATATAGCCTTCCGACCCTCAAGCAGATCAACACTCCCACCTAGTTTGGTGTCATCTGCAAACTTACTGAGGGTGCATTCAATCCCCTTGTCTAGATCATCAATAAAGATATTGAACAAGACTGGCCCCAAAACTGAGCCCTGAGGGACACCACTGGTGACTGGCCGCCAACCAGATTTTACTCCATTAATCACAACTCGCTGGGTACGGCCATCCAGCCAGTTTTTTATCCAGCAGAGGGTACACTTGTCTATGCCATGATTCTCTAATTTCTCCAGGAGAACGCCGTGGGGGATGGTGTCGAAGGCCTTACCAAAGTCCAGGTAGACAACATCCACAGCCTTCCCCTCATCGAGAAAGCGGGTCACATGGTCATAGAAAGAGATCAAGTTGGTTAGGCAGGACCTCCTTTTCATAAACCCATGCTGGCTGGCCCTGATCCCCTGCCTGCCCTGCACTTGTCTTAAGAGCTCACCCAGGATGATCCTCTCCATGATCTTTCCCAGTACTGAGGTCAGGCTGACAGGCCTGTAGTTTCCGGGATCCTCCCTCCGGCCCTTCTTGTAGATGGGCGTCACATTGCCCACCCTCCAGTCATCTGGCACCTCTCCTGTTGACCAGGATTGTTGATAGATAATGGAGAGAGGCTTGGTGAGCTCTCCTGCCAGCTCCCTGAGAACCTTTGGGTGAATCCCATCCGGCCCCATAGACTTATGCGTGTCCAGGTGCATAAGCAAATCATTAACTACTTCCTCCTGGATTACAGGGGACTTGTTCTGTTCTCCATTCTTATCTTCCAGTCCAAGAAGCTGAATACCCTGGCAGTAGCTGGTCTGATTATTAAAGACAGAGGCAAAGAAGGCATTAAGTATCTCAGCCTTCTCCTCATCCTTGGTTGCAAGGTTTCCCCCCGCATCCAGTAAGGGATGCTCAGTCACATTCTCTGTGACTCTCTTTTTGTTAATGTATTTATAGAAACTTTTTTTATTGTCCCTTATATTAGTCGCCAGGTTGAGTTCCAGCTGGGCTTTTCCCTTCCTGATTTTTTCTCTGTATGTCCTAACAAGATCTCTGTACTCCTCCTGAGTTGCCTGTCCCCTCTTCCTAAGGTGGTAAACCTTCCTTTTTTCCTTAAGTCCCATCAAGAGCTCTTTGTTCATCCAGGCCGGCCATTTTCCCCGGCCTTTAATTTTGCACCTCATGGGGACAGACTGCTCCCGGGCCTTTAGGATTTCCCTCCTGAAGAGCGTCCAGCCTTCCTGGACTCTTTTGTCTCTCAGGACTACCTCCCACAGGACTCTTCCAACCAGGGTTTTGAACAGGCTAAAGTCTGCCCACCAGAAGTCCAAGGTGGAGGTTTTGTTAACCCCCTTCCTTACCTCACTATGAATGGAAAACTTAACCATTTCATGGTCACTAAGCCCAAGATGGCCTCCGACCTCCACGTCCCCCACTAGCCCTTCTTTGTTTGTGAACAGTAGGTCTAACAAGGCACCTTCCCTGGTAGGCTCACCTACCATTTGTGTGAGGAAGTTATCCTCCATACACTCGAGGAACCTTCTAGCCTGCCTGCTCTCTGCTGTGTTATGTTCCCAGCAGATGTCTGGTAAGTTGAAGTCCCCAACTAGAACAAGAGCTGGCATTTGTGAGACTGCAGCCAGCTGCTTATAGAATACCTCATCAACCTGCTCATCCTGGTTGGGTGGTCTGTAGCAGACTCTGAGCACAAAATCACCTTTATTAGCCTTCCCTTTCACCCTTACCCATAAACACTCACTTCATCATCACTGGAGTCTATCTCTATACAGTCAAACAACTCCCTAACGTACAGAGCCACACACACCCCCCTCCTTCCTTGCCTATTCCTTCTGAAGAGCTTATAGCCACTCATTGCAGCATTCCAGTCATGACTACCATCCCACCACGTTTCCTTGATGGCGACTATGTCGTAGCTGTCCTGCCACACAATGGCTTCTAGCTCATCCTGTTTGTTGCCCATGCTACGTGCATTAGCGTAGATGCACTTGATCTGGGCTACTGATTTCACCCCCATCTTTGGCCCTTGACACTCAGGTTCATTACCAGCGGGCCTGGTTTTATCCCCTTCCCCCTTAACTTTTGGCTTAAAGCTCTGTCTGTGAGCTTTGTTAACTCTTAGCCTAGTACCCTTTTCCCCTTCTAGGGAAGGGTTTTCCCATTGTTCTCTAGCAGTAATTTCCAAATGTCTATCACCTTTCTCTGATGAAATGTCAGAGTGGGAGTCCTCACTAATGTGGCCTCCTTCAAACCGTGGCATGCTTTCCCTAGGTTTAATCTTCACAGGCCCAGTTATCTCCCCTTCCCCTCTCACATCTAGTTTAAAGACCGGTCAATGAGACCTGCTAACTCCTGCCCCAAAATTCTTTCCCCCCTCTTGGACAGCTGTGTCTCACCTGACAATGGCATGCCACGTGCCTCATATAGCCGCCTGTGTTCAAAAAACCCAAAGCCCTGCCTGTAACACCAGTCCTGGAGCCACGAGTTGATCTGTTGCCTCTTCCTATCAATACGTTTATTCACAGTTGCCACTGGTGGGATGGAAGAGAAGACAACTTGTGTTCCTGACCCCTTGAGCTGCTGCCCTAAGGCTCTAAAATCTCTTTTAATTGATTTCGGCCTCCTCCTACCCATTTCATCACTACCCACCTGAAATACTAACAGGGGGTAATAATCAGAGGGGTTTACCATGTCCAGGAGTTTGTTCGTCACATCCCTGACCCGTGCCCCAGGGAGGTAACGGACTTCCCTGTGTAGCGGGTCAGGGCGGCATATTGGTCCCTCTGCCCCCCTCAGCAGAGAGTCACCCACAACTATGACCTTTCCCCTTTTCTTTTTGGGGCTAGTAGTGAAGTTGGGTCTGCAGTGATGTGTACTTTCTGACTTCTCTAGTCTTGGTGTGCCATCCTCCTCTCCATCAGCCAGTTCCTCCTGCAGGACTCCATACCTTTTCTGCAGGGGTAACTGGGAAGCTGGGAGAGGTTGGGAGGGGACTCGCCTGCTTCCCCGAGCAGGGACCTGTTTCCATTCCCCCCTTCTCTGAGATCCTCTCCTGTTGCTTGGTGAGAAGAGGGGAGGGTGTCCTCCAATTTACACGGGGGCTCAACCTGTTCCCCTACTCTCAGGGAGTGGACCCACCAGTCAATTTCTCTTTCACAATCCCTGATGCTCCTCAGCCTCTCCACTTCATCCTTCAGCTGGGCCACCAGGTTGAGCAGATCATTCACCTGTTCACATCTTATACAGGTGTTGTCTCCGCTACCCTCCAGCACCAGCACCAGGCCCCGGCACTCCGTGCACCCAGAGGCCTGCACACCCATATGCTTGCGTGGGGCCTCTGGGTGTCCACAGCTTTCTTAAACATAGCCTTTGATCTCGTAGAGACCACAGCTGAGTCCCCAGGAGCGACTGACCTTACCTTGAATGCTAGTAGAGGCACTGAGCCCGCCCAGTGCACGCACCAGCTCAGCCTGCTCCCCCTGTGCTCCCTTTGACTCTGACTAGTCCCTGCCCTCCCTGGGGGCGGGAGGAACCGGGGGTGGTGGTGGCTCCGCCCAGGCTCGCTCAGCAGCACCGCCCCCCAGCTGACAGCCCCCAGGACAAGCAGGGGCCTTGTCCCGGCTTCAAAAAAAGCCCCCAAAAGAGCTTCTCGTCGGCCTTTTTCGTTACAGATCCCTTCCCTAGTGCAGTCTTACCTGCCCTGAAGCTGGTCTCCGTGGCAATGACCGGTGATGGGACAAGAGGGAACAGCGTCATGTTGTGCCAGAGGCGGTTTAGATGGATATTAGGAAAAAAATTTACATTGGTAGGGTTGTCTAGCATCAGAGCAGGCTGCCAAGGGAAGTGGTGGAGTCACCATCCCTGGACATGTTTGAAAGCCGGGCAGAAGTGGTGCTGAGGGACATGGTTTTGTGGTGGGTTTGGCAGCATTAAGTTGATTGTTGGACTCCATGATCTTAAAGGTCTCTTCCAACCCAGATGATACTAAGTTTCTTTGATTCCATTCTATGATCAACAATAGCACAGGTTTCTGCTGCCTCCAAAGAAAGAAGCTACCTTGTGGGGGACAGACTTTCCTGGAAGATTCACTTAGACCCAGGCTGAAGTACAAGTAGAATAAGGACACAAGGCAGGACCAGGATGGTGTGTGGAGTGAATAATGCTCATGCAGCCCTTCAGTGCACTCTAACAAGCGTTGCACGGCCATTAGCACAAACATGGTTATATGACTGATTTGCTCGTTGCATGGCACAAATATTTCATTATTCACTGTTTTTATGCTAGTCTTGGTGGGCAGCAGGATGTTTTTTATCATCTATTACCAAGGCCTTTAAGCAGTTAATATTCATCCCAAGCAGGTGCTTGTAGCTGACCTTGGTGTATTTCGTGTGGCTGTGAAGACTCTCGCTAATTGCAGCAGAAAGGTGGCAGGTGTTGGGAGATAAAGGCAATTTTGGAGTAGGATTAGATGTGATTTCTTTATTTTCTTAACACTGGAGGAGTTAAAGGATGCTTGCAGAGAGGAAATCTGCTGCCTATGCCGCAGAAATTGTTAGATCTGCTTTAGGCAGCAGTATATGTGAGGGATCAGAAGGCTGAGGACATAGCTTATGTTATTGCAGTTCAAAGGCGGCTGCTGGGGTCTTGTAAAACTTAAGTGATTTAGGAGCTGGTTGTTCTACAGAAGCCAGCGGGATAGAGCAGTAAGGTGAGGGTCTTAGGCAGAATCCTGAGTAATAGAAGCTATTACTATGAAGCTATGCTTCATATTTAATGTCCAGTAGCCCTGGCTCATTCTTCCTCACAGATGCCAGAAGGAAAGACCTGAGAGCCTAGTTTTGAATGAGGACACTGAAAAATACGTTACATCAGACACCTGGTGCAATGAGGTCACTCTGCTGGAGTGCATGGTACTCAGCAGAGATCTCTGGTTTCGGTACAGGAGTGGTGCCATGTGTTAAGGAAATGTTGAAGATGCATTAGTTAAATCAGTGGTTCAACAAAAAACACAGGAAAACACAGGGGTCTTTTGAAATGACGTTAGAGTCCTAAAAGCTAAAGAACAGTCTCAGAAGACACAGAAGGATATTGGAAAGGCTGAAAGCAGGAAAGAGGGTAGGAAGGAAGACTTTAATTGCTCTAGTAGATTTTGGGTGTGATGTTGAATCTAAATTTTGGGGTACTATGCACAACTACTTTGTGGAGCACAGTAGGGAACTCACAAGTGGAAAAGAGACTTGAGACATGGCCCAATTATTGCACAGGATTTGATTGGCTTGTATTTAATCTGATATTTGTGCAGGGGCAGTAAAATCACAATCATCTGTACAGTTTGATGAAAAATCAAAATGAAATTTCCTGTTAAAAATGTAGTAAAAAAAGATGCCAAAGGGTAATATATATCCAGAAGGTGTGATGCCTGTTTTAAGATAATGAAGTGGAGGCTTATATATTTTTTTATGAAGGCCATAATGGCTACACAGCAAGGCTAGGAAAGCTGCTGGAAGCAAGAAGCTATCAGAGTAAAAAACGTGATCCTGGTTTTACCCAGACAGCAGCAGGCTCTGAATTAGTGTCAAATGGTACGAAGTATTAAAAAGCACTTAAAAAGAATACAAGACAAATATTCGCAATGCTATGTAAATCCCTAGTCTCTCTGTATAGTGATGTTGTCTGCAGCTTCTCTGTATTTTTCAAGAAGGTAAACTAGCCCCGGGAGGAGCTTAGAAAAGGGCAGCAAAGGTAGCAGAAATTGTGGCCTAACTTGTATAAGTGACTGACAGCTTTACTGTTGGCCTGGAGGTCTCATGCAGGGTAATGTAGTGCAGAGGGTCACTTTGTGGAGGGTTTATGCACAGTGGGACAGTGAAGCTAGCTCAGAAGACCAGCAGCTCTCTTCCCCATTATGCGTCCATCCTCGAAGCTTTGCATTACTGCCCCAAGGTCTTGCAAGCATCTGAAGGAGGATTGGAATGAAAAGAAGGATGGTCTGAGAGCTGCACCTTGGGAACGAGAAACCAGAATGAGGGAGGTAACTAGCAACATGTGGTATGATCAAGTCAGCCATCCCATTTCCCTGCCCATCGCAGTCCATTGTTGCATCTGGTTTTAACACTTGGCTGGGCTCTTGGTGGAAAAGCTGCGCTCTGAGGGTGGCCTCTCACTGTCAAAGCAGAAGAGTGCATGGAAAGGTGGGGTCTGGACGGTTTCGTCCTTCACACGGTCCCATTAATAATCAATGCCATCATGGAAGATGGAATATGGAGCAGGCAGAAATTTGAAAAAGACAGTAAATTAGGAAAACCTGTAAGGTCGAGATTAAGATTGAAGACTACCTGTGCAAACCAGGGATCTATCTGAAAGAAACAGAATGCTTTTTAGTAGAGATGCCTGGTAGACACCATTCCTAGCACTGGAATAATCAATGCACAAAAATAGAACAGGGAACACCAATCTGGGGGGCAGTCCTGATGGAAAGTATAGATTTATTTTGGACATCAAGGTGCAGGTAAAACAGATGGGTCACACTGTGGAAATGGCAGGTGGAAAATCACATGCCTTTGCAACCAGAAGGAGAATGCAGAAGCACCCAGCGGGCAACACCTGTGTGCATAAGGCCTGCAGCCTGGGGAGTCCTTCAGCATGCCTTGAGACGACATGGCTCTGGGGTGCAGACCATGGGCACGGCCATTGGGGGGGTTCTTGGTCATGCTGGTGAGGGAGAAAGGCTGGGTTGGTTGGATAGAGCAAGTTATCACTGAGTTGACTAATTCTGGTCACAGCTCCTGGGCTAAGGACTCAAGTAACCTTTCCCTTAGAAGTACTAATCAATGCATATCTCAGTATCTCTGGAAACCAGGACAGGGTTTACTAAGAGAAAAGCACCATTTCAGGTGCTTTGACATCAATTCCATCAGGTTTGTAAGCCATGCACTTAAATTTGTTTTGTTCCAATATTAATACCCGACTTACTTCCAAACATCCACATACTGAGTCCGAAAAATGTGGAATTTTGAGGAGAGGCAAAGATGCCATGGGTGGGATAGCTCACATGGCTGGGGGTAGGCAGCTCAGGAGAGACAGGATGATGGTGTCCATGCTCTGTGCAAAGTGATGGCTGGAGACCACAGGCCGTGCCTTGGATCAGGCAATGGGCAAGACAATTGCTTGTGGTTAAGGCTCAGAGAATGGACCAGTGCGGATAACCATTGCCTGATCAAGGAGATGAAGCAAATGAAATATTTTCCAAACAGTTGGAAAAGGCCTTGTGATTGCAGGTCCTGGTGCTCATCAGGAACCCCAACCACCCTGATGGGGCAGAAGAGCAAGGGCGCAGGGTGCAAGCAACCCAAGAGACTTCTGGATCATGATGAAGACAACTTCTTTTTTCTGATTATCAGTGAGTCAGGAGATGCACTGCTAGATATGTTACACAAAACCAAGAGCTGGTTAGGGTGCAAAGGTCAGCCTTTACAACAGTGGTGCGGTTTAACATCCTGAGAGATGTGAGCAAGGCAAATACGGCTGTTCACATGAGTCCTGCGAAGAATGCTTTCTTGCAGTAAAGTCTTTGGACACATATAGCTACCTGAGGAACGATTTGTTCCTAGGGATTTGTTCCTCTTATCTTTCTCATCCTGTCCCTAATTCCTTGGGTCTGTTTTTCCGGGAAGGCCTTGCCTCTGACGATACTCAAGTGCAGGAAGGGTGCTCAATGGGGATTAAGAAGGTCTCCCATTCCAGGCAGGCATGGGCTCACACACAATGGTTCTCCCAGTACTTAAGGCACCCCAGAGGGTGTCTCAGGCCTCTGAAACAAATAAACTATTCTGCAGTTTTGCTGCTAAAGAAGGTCACTTTGGTTTTCCACTTGAGAAATTTAATGTTGTGAAGAAGTTAAGTAACCTCAAGTGCTGTCTGGCATCTGACCAGTTCTGAAATAGGAACAGACTTTGGGGCCCAAGTGTAGGATTTACAATGGATGGTGATCTTGGAGAGGAAATGAAGGACAGGTGGTGGAGAGGTGATGAAGAGAGCTCGTTAATTTCCTGGATTCTGTCTTAGTTTGTCCAAACACTGAAGTGTAAAGGCCAAAAGTACACTTAGAGTGCTCACCTCTTCATCCTGTTCACTCCTTACGCTGTGCTGGGCTCTTCAAGTCCCACTGACCACAGGTCTATTGGTGGGCTTGCGCCAAGGTTTGCGTCAAAGCAACACTGGGTTTGGTGTTACCAAGTTAAATCTAAGCCTGGAAAGCATGGACCAATTGCTCAGTTCCGTCATGAGCAATTATGAGGTTATATTCTGTGGATTGGCAGTGGAGAAGGTTAGTGAATATTGCACAGCCAAAGATTTGTGGATGTGGGAAGGGACACTGACGGGGAGAAGAACAAGCACCATGTCCTGAACCAATCCTATTTAGTTGATATGTGAGCACTGAGGCACAAGGACCCATCTTCTGTTTAGAGTAGAAATTATTGTGCTTCATTTCAGTTTCTTATGTCTTTTTTCCCCAGAGGAAAACTGTGACCAAGACAGCTGTAACCACCATGAGGACAAGCTGTGGAGGGCAACAAAGAACGGAATCTGAGTAGTAAATACAGCAGATATGTAAACCAAAATCTATATTAAAAAGGGAGAAAAGGTGACTACTATGTACAAGTCTAGTCCTTGAAGGGGGCGTGTGTTTGCTGTACGGAGCAGGGAGATCCAGGTGTGGGAAGCAGACATGGAGATGGTGGGTCTCAGCTCTTAGAGCAGGCTGCATCCAGGATCACTTGTGAAATCAGTGAGGCAAACAACAGAGCCCTTTTTTCAATGACTCGCAAATACAGGCAAAGCAAGGAAACACAGAAAAGAGCAACACAACACAAATGTTTAGATGGCTGGTGCCTGAGCCACATCTGGAGGGCCAGATCCTGCAGACAGACTGGGCAGGGAACTGGATGAAGCTGAGCTGGTGCATGTGCCTGGGAGATGTGCCCCAAGTGGATGCAGTTCTCCCTGCTTTGGTAACCCAGGTCAGCCCAGCTGCAGTGCTGGTAAGTTTGGGTTGAACTCACAAGCAATGTAAGGTGTTCTTAAATCACACATATATTTTTTCCTGAAAACCAGATAAGGAGAAAATTTAGAGGCCTGCTCCACACTGAGCACCTGACCAGCATCACGGGACCTAAAGGGAGGCAGCACCCAGCAGTGGCACCCACCACGCTCCAGGCACCGTATCAGCCCTGTCCTCCTCTCTGCACAGCCACGCTGGCCAGTTGCAGCCAATGAGTGCGATACTCCTGCATGGCTCTGATGTTCATAATGCTATGAATTTGTCCTTGTTCTCTTGATAACACTAACTATAGTCATCAGTGGTGTTAATCTCACCGCAACTGTACCTGTCAGGCTGAACTAAAACTTTTTTCCTTCTGTTGCTCTGGTGGCTGCCAGCATGAAATGCAATCCATCATGATGACCAGTGGTGGTTGCTACTACTCCTTATGCACATGTCTCTCTGCTTCTGGGATTTCTCCTGGCAACTAAGCACAGCTCTGGGAATGTCGCCCAGTTTATCCTTGGGTTTTAGTAATAGCAAAATAAGTCTCCTTTGATCGTAGGAGTGTGGAAAGGACTAGTGATTGTGAACAAGACGTGGTGGAAAGTGCTAGGATGGAGAGGGATCACAAGGAATTTTGGTGCTTGAGCATATGGAAGATGGTTAAAGGGACAATAAACTTTCTGTCCAGCATTGTGACTGTTGGGGGCTATTTTGTGGTAGTAGGGAGATGTCTGTGATCTGACTGAAATTGCTCTGCACACAGGGAAGACTCAGGACCATGGTGAGTCGGGGTTTGACATCACTCTCTCTTGCGTGTGAAGGTCATGGCTGTCAAGTTGAATTTTCCTTGAGGTATGTTGCTCCTCTCTGCTTGGCAATGCCATCCTCAGCCTCAGCATTGACATCACTAGGCACCAGCTTAAGAAAACTGATGACTGGGGTGCACACACCACTGCAGCAGATGACTGAGCTCCCTAGTAATAGCACGGCTTTGACCATCCTTATTAGACCCTCATTCTCACCATACTCTCCTAGTCCTGACTTAACGTGTGCCAGCCTAGCAGTCTTTCAATTAGTTGGGAGGAGGCATTGCTTCCCTGCACTTTCACACTGGCTGCCTGTTAAAGTGCAGAACAATTCAATACAGACACATAGAAAAGTTAAATAGCAAAGAAGTTACACTAGAAACCATGTTCCAGGGTGAGCAATTTATTCAATTAAAGTACAGTGTTAGGCCTTCAAAATATGACAAGCACAGAGCAAAAAAAGTCCGATAGATGATAATTCTCCTACTCTTTGCTAAGCAGAAGAGTTCACTGCACAGTCTGTTAATCTTTAATTATAAGGAGTAGACTGGTATAATTTCTCTCATCTTAGATTGATCAAGTTACTAGTATTCTGTGGTCACGACAAGTTCCTTGATCCTTGAGGTCCTGTCATTCATCTGGTGGTGAGCAGGAAGGTGGAAGCAGGAAGTCGGGGGTTGCGCACTTGCTGAATGGAGGAGGAAGCCCCTCCTTGAACCCATGCAGATCTTCCCCTGCTCTCTCAGTGTCCCCCCTTCGTCTGCCACAGTTCCCAGGACTCAGCAGCCCCGCTGTGACCCCTGCTCACCCTTGTCTTTCTACAGAACTCTCCCACAGCCCAAAAAGTGGATTTTGCCTGGTCTCAGGAGAACTTGAACTGGCTTTGGCTGGAGCTTGCAGTTTTCAGATGCAATTGTCTTAAAGACCACTGGGTGATGCACCCTGGCTGTCTGCCCTTTCGCCCTTCCAGACATCCTCCATAGCATTGGGAAAAGAATACATAAGAAATGCTTTTGTCAAATAAAAAATACTGTATTGCAAGCTGGGAAAGATACCTAAACCATCAGTCCTCTATATGGGATAGGACTGCTTGTAGCCAGAGACCAGCACCATATGCTGATATGAACAGGTGTTATTGTCTGGCAGTGAGGCACAGAAGAGGGAGAACGTGGTTAGCTTGCTAAGTCTAGGTAAAGGGCCTGTAGCAGGGGTTTGCTTGGCTCTTGCCTCATGGTGACCCTGCTACATATTACAGAATATACTTCAGCCCCCACATTATTCATGCCCCTAGCTCCCAGAAGTCTTCATGAATCTCATGACATTACTTCACTAGTGCCATCTCTGCAAGGTTGATCCCTGTTGTCCAGCCACATAGGTTGTGGCTGTAGCTGCCATAGCCATCTTCCTAGCTGAGCTCTGGAGAAGGTGCTGACACCGCTATTAGCAGAAGACAGAGGCAGTTCACAGCCCTATTGCTGCAGTTATGGTCATGGCAGATGTTATGGCTGTGCTAACGCTATTCAGCCCCACAGGACTGCAGAGAAAGCAAAAAGGGAAGGGAGGCGACCTGAACTACATGCAGAGAGGTTATGGGAAGTACCTCCACAGAGACAAATATCAAGCTGTACTCCCATGGTTCAATTCTAGCAGTTACTTCTGAAGGGCTGTTTGGAGTTCAAAAGTCTTTGTGCAGAATCCGTTGCACTGTCACAGTGAGTGTGTTACTGGAACTGCATGGTAGACCAGCCTGTAACTTGCACATAGCCTAGACATCTGACTGGAAGAAAGTCAGAGCGTTTCTGAGGTGCAGTGACTAGATTGGGACTTTTGATATAAAAAAAAAAGAAAAGGAAAGGATAGGGAGACAAAGTGATGGCAGTTTGGAGCAGGGAAATCAGATTAAAAAAAAGTCTGAGGACAAAGGTTAAGTGCAGGATCTGTGTTGGGGGCGGTAGGTATGACAGGGCAAAACTCCCTGCAGGTCTCCGGACATCAAGGGGGCCGGGCAAAATTACTTGGAGATGTGCAGGAGTGGCTGGAAATAGTTACCTACATTGATCCTGTGGGATACTGAGCCTGGCCAGTTCTTCACAAAGCCTCCAGCAGAAACAGTGACAAGGTAAGGGGACAGCATGCAAAGCAGTAATAGAACAATATTTAAGAAAATTTTCCTTATTTGAAAACAGGATACAATTCATTATGCTTAAAACTTACAGAAAAAACTGTCTGGAGAGGGTGTTTTTATGATTCACTTGCATGAAAACTCTATTGTTACAGTGTAACCAGGTCTCCCATTGACCTTATTGTCTTCCAAGAAATGGTGCATAGAGAGGGCCAGAGTTTGCCATGCAAGGAGAATCAAAAAAATATTTATTTTTCTAATCCTTTCAGGTCATCTTTAGAAACAGTGTACAGCACAAATTTAATTCTTCCATTCTGCTTTTCATTAATGATTGCAAAGTATTTAGAGATATTAGAAGATTTATATGGCAAGACACGGTTTATCACTATTTATAACACGGTAATAGGACACTGAGTTTTCCCCAGACCAGCCAGCGCCATTAAAATCCCACTTTTTAATTATGATATGGCACTATACAATCATGTTGCAGGGGTGGGTGCCACACAGGTTTCCTGGTGGTTTTAATTTTTCACCTATAAATCTCTGAAATATAAAGCAGTGACTTCTCAGCAGGGGAGAGGATTCAACAGCCACTCCGCATCCAGCTTCCCCGGGTTAATCCAGTTTTTTTCCCCAGGTTTTACCTTACCCCAAAACTGCCAAGTGTCTGAAAATCAGCAAAACATGGGTGTAAGCTGTAAACCAGGACGTAGGGAGCTAGGTGTTCCTCCCTTGTGCCTCTTCCCTTCTGGCCAAGGACTGGATGTTCATGGAGAAAAGTGGATGCCTACTGCCCTGGGACACTTGTTTTTCATGGATTGAGAGGGAAAAAATTTGCAGAGGTGAATGGGGATACCAGAGACAAGTACTGGGAGACAGGAGAGTTGCCTTGAAGCTGAGCGCTTCGGTGTGTTTTTTGCTCAACAGGTTCACCCCTGCCCAGTATTGGTACACCACATTGAGTTGGGCACCCTCCTGTCCCTGGGAAAGGCAGCTATCATTTAGAGATATTGCAATAAGATGTAGGAACGGGTCGGCAGGAATCTTAGGAATATCTCCTGCCTGGTCCTGTCCCTGGAATGGACCCCCCATGCAACCAGGACAGATGGGGGACAAGTGGTTGGGGAGCAGCTCTCTAAAAAGACTTTGTGGACAACAAGTTCAACAGGAATCAGAAGTGTGTCCATGTGGTGAAGATGGCCAGCCACAAACTGAGATGTATGAGCAAGAAAACAGCCAGATGTATAGGAAAGTGATTCATCCCCTTGACTCAGCACCTCTGAGACACATCTCAGCATTGTGCCTACCTTCGGGTTCCCCGGGGCAAGGGAGGTCTGACAAACTGGAGAAAATAATGCATATGATCAGGAATGCACATAATGTACAAGAAGACACTGATGGAACTGGGTTTCTTCATCCCAGCGAAGAGATGATGTTAGGGATGATCAAAGTTATGTCTTCAACTATATGAAAGGAGGGTCATAATGAAGATGAAGCCAGACTCGTCTCATAAGTGCACAGGAAAAGGACAAGAGCCAACTCATACAGAGTGCAATGAGAGAAACTGTGGTTTGCATGTCAAAAAAAAATATTGTTAACCAAGAGGACATCAGCCACTGGAGGAGTTGCCCAGAGCTGATAGAGTCCCAATCCTCAGGGATTTCCAAAACTTGACATGGGAAAAAACCTCCTAGATCTGCTTTAGCTTTGAAGTTAACCTGCTTGGAGCAGAAGGTTGTATGAGGAGACCTCCAGAGATCCCCACCAGCCTAACCCTTTCTGTGATTATATTATAAGATCCAAACATTCTAAGCATAGGAAATTCAGGTGTATGGCTGGTCCTTTATTAAATCTCAAATCATTTGGATATATACGGCATCAGTCATTCCGTTCTGCCTTGATGGCAGGTGATAACTGCAAGAGGAAAGAAGGCATAGGAAGGAGCAGAGCATAATTCCGTTTGGTAGGGATCTGAAGTCCTGAATTGGAATAAAATTATATTTCTGGCATAGTATTGCTTTTTAACACTGTGTGAGGCTGAGTTGAAGCTCTGTGAGACGCATAACTGCACCACTCAAAGATGAGGCTGCAAGGATCATTCACCCAGCCCTATGAACCTCCTTGATAGTTCTGCATACAAATGGGCCATGTACACAGCGCAAGACTGAAAAAGGCTAGTCAAGACCCCTAGCCAGGTGGCATCTAGTGCCCAAATTGAGGTGGATGAGACAGTCCTCTCTGATGAAAGGAGGACTATTTGTCAGTGCTGGCTTTCACTAGTGCAGTCAGTCCCTTTGACTTTAAAAGAAATTAGAGTTAGGAGGGACATGTCTCTGAAGGCAACACATCCTCTACAATGCAGAAGGAGTATGGGCTGGAAAAGGATGAAATGGAATGCGACAGCACAATAAGGTGTTAACAGATGGGCAAAATGTATGTGCTAACGAGAATAGAAGAGTGACCAATCCAGATCATCTGATTGTTGTGTATATCCTAGCTCCACTTTCTCCTGCAGTATAACATGCCTCATTTTCCATTGCGTGCCCTATACAACCCCACGTGACTCAAGATGTATTTTCATGCCTTTTCAATGTAGAGTTTTGCATGTATTTAAGATAGGCCCATTTAGGAGGAAAACATTTGTCAAATGCATCTAGTCAACTGAAAAGCCAAAGGCTAAATGTAGCTGGGTAAGGCAGAGGCCATTAAAGTCTGGAATTTCCTGAGAACTCCCCTTCACTATCAGGCAGTGCCCCTAGATAACCCCCTCCATAGTGACCCTGGATTTCTCCTTTTCCAAGTCTTCCCTGTCCCAGCTTGGGCAGGATCCAGAAGAGCCCCTCCACAGTCTGTCCACTGGCAAGCACTGAATGGAAATGCTTCAAAGGAGTGTATCAAAAGTGATGGTTCCCCACATTGACCACTGAACAGTAACACTAGGCACATGTTTCCAACCTGTCACCTCCATTTCCACCTTCACTGAACCCTTGTGGCTGAGCTCCTTGCCCACCTTGCATTTCCTCTACAAGTGCTCATCCTTCCCAGCTTCATTATTGATTTTTGACTTTAGCAAGAATTTTAGTGAACTCCATACAGAGGATACTTACGGTAAAACCAAATAGTGGATGTGTCAGGTTCAGCCAAATTTTAATTTCCCTGAGATGTTCTCTCTGCCAAATGCAGTTGCCAGCAGATGGGCAGCAGATGGGACATGGTATGGGAATTAAAAAAGAGAGATGCCTTCATTCTGGGCTTTCCCTGAAGTTACTGGGAGATTAAATGGAACTGCCGGGGATTTCTGCATGAATGGGAAGCGCAAGAGGTGGGATAGCACTGGCTGCTACCTGCTTCCTCTGGACACCGGGGTTGCTTGCAGCAACAGGAGCGTCCACCACTGATATCTAGAGGGAGATGGATCCTACCACAGTGAGTCAACATCACTTTCGTGACTGTTACTGCAGGAACCACCATTATCATGCTGGTTACCATCTTCAAGGACCTGTACAAGACAGGATGTTGTAGGACTTAAGGCTTTACAGATGGTCTGTCAATACTATAGAGCGGGGTTGCCCAACTGAATGCCGGGACAGCTGGGACCTCTCTGGATTTCACCCAACCCAAAAGGCTTCAGGGAGGTCAAGGGAAAGCAGCCCCCCCCCCCATCCACTCTTGGCCTTTGCTATCCCTGTTTTTCTTCTCCTTCTCCCTCCTCCGTCCTACAGAGGAGGCTCATTGCATCTTAAAATGGAAGATACATTGATCCTTATAGGTGCCTTCCAATTTCAGATATTCTGTGATTACATGCTTGTGCAGAGTCTTTTCCTGTCATCTCATCCCTCATTTCCCCTGAGTGCAATTATATGTACTTTCTCATCAGCCCCTGTAACCTTTCCATCACTGACAGCAGAGCATCTCCCCATCTTAATTTCCAGCACATGTCTGTGAGTCCCTCCAATATGTCACCCCTTTTTGTCATCCAGAAGTCTCTCTTTCCTTGTAAATTGCCAATTGTGCCCTGAACACATCCGAGGCTGTCCTGCCACGGGCAGGGAGAAAAGGGGGAAGGGAAATTCTGTTTCAGAATCAGTCCTCCTTAACAGTTGCCCTTGTTCGAATCAATCTCCAGAGACAGCTGAACACCAAGCCCACTTAATACAGGTAGACCCAGGAAGGGACCTCACTGTCTGGACTTCGAATGCATTGTCTCCTAAGGTGGCAGGAGGATGCAGGGACAACAAATGAAAACCACAGTTCAGCACAGTTCCTGTGTTGTTCCTGTGTTGCAGCCATAGGCCACTGCCCTTTCTCCTTGCTAGTCCCCTTTGGGTGGAGGTTCCTGGCCAAGAAGTAGTGGAGAAGGGGTTCCTAGGGAGTTGTTTCTATCCTTCTCCTTCCTGGGAGGGAGCTGTTTTTACCCTTCTCCTTCCTTCCTTCCCACCTGGGAAACTTTGGTGGTCAGATGTCCCTGAGCTCTTTCCTACCACCACTTCCATTCTTCCTCCTGCATCCACGCTCAGGAGTTTGTCTTCCTACAGGGACACCCCTCCCCCCCCCCCCCCCACCATGGGATGTAGCCCCATATCACCCCTCAGGCTGCTGTCTTGAAGCAGTGGGCAGACTCCAGGGGCAGCCTGGCTGCATGCACCAAGGTTTAAACCTCCCCTCACTTGGTACGGGGTCCTTAGCCCCTCTCCATCCCCATCCTTATCCCCCCAGTATCCTCTACCACTACTCAGCAGACACCAAGAACTCCACCTCCTGCCCAGATATGTGACTTCCATCAGTGCCTCCAAGGTCATCATTCTCCTTCATCATTAGTGATCCTCTGGAATTGTCTTTGTATCCCCTTGTGCTGAGTGTTCAGGTGGATCATGTCTGTGATGATGCTAGGCCAGGAGTTTACTCCTATTGTTAAAGCAGTGGCAAAGACCAACGCAAAGGTCACAAGATTATTTTGGAGAAGCAGCACCATAAGATGGGATGTAGGGCCCTTGAGGCTCTGCACTAAGATGTGGGTAAGATGGGATGTAGTGCGGTGGGATGTGGTAAGATGACCAGTCTTCTGACATATTTAGAGGCTATTTTTTTTACCTATCCATATATAAAAGTTAGGGAGTTCTCCAAGTGAGGATGCTCTCATGGTTATAGTAACTAAAGGCATGGGGCAGAAAGAGCAAGCCACCGTGTATGGAATTTTCTAAGTCAACCATACCACATTCCTGGTAATGCCACAGTCATGCTCAGAGAGCCAGAAGGGATTCTTGACTGATCGAAAATGTTTCCTGACACCAGGACTGCAGTATGCTCTGGATTTGGCTCCAAATGCTTCTCTGTTTTCTCAGCAGGGAGAACAAGATATCAGCTCTCTTCTCAGCACATCATGAGACTCGCCCACCTGCGTGAAGCATTTTGGACCCCTTGTACCCATGGCACTGTTTTTAGTGTTTAATGAATGAGCCTACAGCCAGTAAGACTGTTTGGCTCCATTTGAGGGCTGTCTTTCTTGAAATGTTTTTCGTCGGTGCAGAACTAAAAGCTAATTCTGTACACTGGAACTCCCAAAGCAAGCAAAAAAAGGTCGTAAAAGTCTAAAGGAGGACAAAGTTATTGAGATGTCTCCACTACCAGGAGAAACAATACAGGAACACACTCTATATATTTTTAATATTTTTTTCTATAGAGTTTTTAATAAAAATTTAGATCACGGCATTGAAACTAGAGCTTAACATATTTATGCTTTAGTCTGTCTGTATTTCCTTTGGAAAAGCTGGAAGCCTTGGAGTGGAAGAAAGTCACCAGAGAAGTTAATCTAAAATGATGATAAAAATATGGAATACAGAAACAGACTCTTTGGGCCGACCAGAAAATAGTCCACTTGACTCAAAGTGTTTGCTTTTGACGTATTTGTAACTAATTAAAAAAAATAATGGGCTGAATTCCTACAAACGCTTCATAGCCCAGGTCTTCAGGACAGGTTGTAGTTTCATTTCTTCATTAGAGGATTTCAATTTTTTCCATCTCAGAAAAGACGGGTGAACACATATCATAGTAGAATTCATTTGCACAATCTTTATAATTCCTGTTTGAAATAGTAGTTTTCCATTTATCCTCTGGTAACAGAATTTTTCCTGATCTCTCAGAGCTTGTTGGTCAGTTCCTTTTACAATCAGGGTGTTCTTGCAGGGCATGCTTCCATGAAGGTGATAAGAAAACCTATTAGTTTCTCACAGAAGAGGAGTAGACTTTATTTTTGATATTAGCATATTCAGGCTGAGCTTTGAAGCTTTCCCCTTCATAAATCAGTTGTTTGTCTGGGAACACTGAAGTTCTATGCCTATGGGAGACATCAGTATGTTGCAGGAGACAGAGGTTGCTAGACAGTCTGTAAAACACAAAATACTCTATCTTAGGCATATGAAGCCTCAGCCACTTATTAAAGCACACAGTGCTTTCCTTCCTGGCCCACCTTAGCAGAGTTTGATAACAGCATCTCATATAGGAAGGTCTGTTCTCAAGATGGCTGCTTTCCTCACACCACGGTGACCACAACAGTGTGTGCTCCTCTTCTTCTTTGTGGCAGATTCTTGTCAAAAGCAAGTCAGCAGTTTTAACAGCTTGTGTGAGATTGTCAGCATAGCCACATGTCGTGGTTTCAGCCGAAATCACCGCAACCGGACCAACAGATAGCCCTTCCCCCCCCAAAAAAAAGAGGAGAGGAAGAGATAAGGAGATTCAAAAGTTTAGAATACACTAAACTACTTTAATGAAGGATTAACATGAAAATAAAATAAAAGAAAAAGAAGAAAATAATGAAATAGATACAGTATATACAAAACCATATCAAGCTCCCAGGATGACAGTCCTGTCACCAGCAGGCACTGGGGAAGTCCCAGACTGGACTCAGCGACGGATGGGAACTGGATTCCAGCTCTGGAGTCAGGAACACTCGGATTGGGATCAAAGGCAGATGAACAGACAGGGTCCTCTCTGGACGTCGGCCATTGCAGGAAGAGAGCTGACCCTTTGATCCCTCAGCTTTTGTACTGAGCATGGGGCAGATGGGATGGAATACCACAGTTGGTCAGGTTTGGGTCACCTGTTCTGTCCACTCCTCCCCACAGATGTGACCCCTCTACCTTTTTCCTTTTCCGACCCTCTAAGGGGCAAATAACGAAAAATTGGCTGACCTTGGTCGTTATAGCAATAAGTATAAGCAATGGCCTCTCTGCATACCACTCCTTGGCTTTTAGCACAAACATTGGCCTTATCATTCTGGGAACAAGCAGTTTTCTCCACAATATGCCGTTAATTTCACAGAGTTAGAGGAGGCCTAGCTAAAATGTAAAACTACAGAACACAAAATTGGTT
>JAHREE010000561.1:298100-309090 GCA_033628505.1 Tringa tobata | reverse complement strand
GGCTGACCTTGGTCGTTATAGCAATAAGTATAAGCAATGGCCTCTCTGCATACCATTCCTTGGCATTTAGCACAAACATTGGCCTTATCATTCTGGGAACGAGCAGTTTTCTCCACAATATGCCGTTAATTTCACAGAGTTAGAGGAGGCCTAGCTAAAATGTAAAACTACAGAACACAAAATTGGTTCGGTTTTACCTCAAACCGGGACACCACACCACATTCTGCTGTGCTCTGCTCCACTGTCATCTGTCTCATACTAGAGCTGTTGCTTCCCACAGGGCAGTGAGAAAAGGCTTAAAGCTAAAGTTGCTCATGACTGGGTGTGGGTTAACACTGGGTTTTGAGTGCTCAGCTAGGGTAAATCAGGGTGGATTTTTTTCTGCATTTAAAATGATTTGCATCACCCTAGAGATGTAGGAAAAAGGATAATGCTTAAGTATTCTAGAACTCTTGTAAAACTAATCAAAGTTTTATTTGGACTACTGGAAAAATTGCCTATCAGTTTTGTCAATATTTTTAACACATTTTGAACATATGAAACTGTTGCTCACTTCTACTCATTGAAATATATGGATTGTGATCATCCATCCAGACGCTTTTGTCAAGTGTTATTCACTGGACTGGGAGATGTATTCAGGATGGTACAGAGGAAATATAACCCAAAAGAAATTTCCAAAGCAGTGAACACTGCTGGTGGTTTTGAGATAGATTTTTTGAGGGCAGTTTTCAAATCTGGTTCATCACCCTTCTCATCAAAAAGTAGGGTGCAAGGGATCTCCAGGATCAACCATTGAATCCCAGAGCTCATAGATGACAGTGCACATCCTCCTCCTCTCATACCCTTGATCCAGCTGTGCTGTTTTTCCTCTCTACCTTGTGGTGAATTGCTTCTTGGCATTCACTGATCTCATGGAAGGACACTATTGCTTTCTAGTGTAAATCTATTTATGAGCTACAAACACATAAATTTTGAGCTCAAATCCATGAGTTTTGAGTCATCTTTGTCCTTTAGGTAAGGTAGCTCAGGCTTTTTCTGCTTAGTCGTCCAATGTACTCAAAAGAAGAACTATGATCCAGCTGCTGCTCTTTCCCTTTTTGGGGCACCATTATTCCCAGGTCTGTGATGGCTCTCTTGAAGCACAAGAGGAACTGTGGCTGATTTTTCCTAATTGATGCATGACGTTGTTCTTCCCACTGGCACTGCTGCACAGGATATTCACGGTTTTATCTCGTCTTCAATATCACTTAGACCATGAGTCTTCATCTAGTCTTCATCTTCCTGTCTCAAAATGTTCCCTTTCATTTCCTGTGGGAGGAAGAGACTAGTCCATTCCTGTATGCGGAAGAATCAGATATAAGTTTATTGAATCCTGTTTGCTTACAGATTGCCAGCAAGATGGATTTTAAGGAGAGAAAAGTGCCCAGTGTTTCAGCCAAAAGGCTTAGTTCCATAAAAAAAGGTAAGAGCCTGTGTTCGTCATGCTTTCAGATGAATTAAAAACCTCCAGCATCTGCTCCTAAAGTACCTCTGTGACACTGCCTGTTTATTTTGTACAACACAAGTACTTGTTCTGCTGCCAGACTGGAAGAAGATAATGCATTACCACTAGCTAATAGTTAGATAGTTTGTCTTTAGAACAGCGTGAAGTGACTTGCTGAGACTGCTTCGTTATAATCACCTTTCTATCATTTTCCAGCCTTTAGCAAATACCTCACTCTTCCCGTTATACAGCACAGCAGGACATGGAAAATCAATCATACATTTCTCAAAAAACCCACCTTCAGAGACTAAACCCTAAGATCTATCTCTAGTCAAGGCCTCTGTAATTCACAGACTTTGAAACTAGCAAAAAATGGCAATAATTCATTTTCACTTGGCAACAAAGTCAGCAAATGTCCTGTTACCTCAGCTTGATGGGCTCTCTTCTGAACAGACATGGTCAAAGAAAAAAACAAGCATGGTTGAGGACATATAGTTAGTGTTGAGTTGTTAGGCTCCTCTCAGTGATGCCCAGTGATAGGACAAGGGGTGATGGGCACAAGCTGGAACACAGGAAATGCCATCTCAATATGAGAAAAAATTCCTTTCCTGTGAGGGTGGCAGAGTCCTGGAACAGGCTGCCCAGAGAGAGTGTGGAGTCTCCTTCTCTGGAGACATTTAAACCCTGCCTGGACTTGATTCTGTGCAACCTGCTCTGTGTGACCCTGCTCTGGCAGGAGGTTGAACTGGATGATCCATGCATCCTTGGTCTAGATTTCCTCAGGAGAGGGTATTTTAAGGACCCAAAAGGGCACTGATGGGCTTTTGGCATAGCTGCCTTGGAGACGGAGGAAGTTAAACAGTTGTCTACCTTGCCTGGTCTCTTGGAGGACCCTTCTGTTGTGGGGCTGTTGAGGGCCAAAGAACAACAGGTACTGATTGCTACCATGACCGTGCATCAGGAGATCCAGTTTTTAGGAATAAAACAGCAAGATCCCAATGAATGTGATCAACAAAATAGCAGCTATGTCTCTACCAACTAGTAAAAAGGAAACACAAACTTTCTTAGGCATTGTGGGGTTTTGGAGGATGCATATCCCAGATTACAATCAGATGGTAAGTCCTCTATATCAAGTGACCCAGAAGATGAATGATTTTAAATGGGGTCGTGCTCAATGACAAACTTTTGAAAAAAATTGAAGAAATAGTCCATGCAGTAGCTCTGGGGCCAATCTGGGCAGGATAAGATGATGTGCTCTACACTGCAGCTGGGGAAAACGGCCTTACCTGGAGCCTCTGGCATAAAGCGCCGGGGACACACGCTGGCGACCCCTAGGGTTTTGGTGTCGGGGATACAGAGGATCCGAAGCCCACTATACTCCAACAGAAAATGAGATATTGGCAGTATATGAAGGGGTTCAAGCTGCTCCAGAAGTTGTTGATACAGAAGCACGGCTCCTCTTAGGACCTCCACTGCCAGTGCTGGGTTGGATGTTCAAAGAAAGGGTCCCTGCCACACATCATGCAACAAATGCCACATAGAGTAAGTGGATTGCACTGATCACGCAGTGAACACGAATGGGAAACCCCAGTTACCCAGAATTCTGGAAGTGATCATGGACTGGTGAGCAGGCAACGATTTTGGAATGTTACCAGAGGAGAAGGTGATGCATGCGGAAGAGGCCCCACTGTATAGTAAACTAGAGAAATGAGATGTGCCCTGTTCGCTGATGGGTCCTGCCAGATTGTGGGAAAGCATCAAAAGTTAAATGCTGCAATGTTAAGTTCTACAAGACAATCTGAAGAAACCACTGAAGGACAAGGTAAATCAAGCCAGTTTGCGGAGGTGAAAGCAATTCAGCTGGCTTTAGACGTTGCCAAGCGAGAGAAATGGCGAGTACTTTATCTCTATGCTGAGTCATGGATGGTGGCAAATGCTTTCTGGGGGTGGTTACGGCAGTGGAAGCAGAGCAACTGGCAGCACAGAAGCAAACCCATATGGGCTGCTGAACTGTGGCAAGATATCGCTGCCCAGATAGAGAATCTGGTTGTGAAAGTATGTCATGTAGATGGGCAAGAGCTGGGCCACTGAGCAACACCAGAACAACTAGCAGGTGGATGGGGCTGCCAAGATTGAAGTGGCTCAGGTGGATCTGGATTGGCAACATAAGGGTGAATTAGTCATAGTTTGATGGGCCCATGACACTTCAGGCCATCAAGGAAAAGATGCCACATATAGACGGGCTCGTGACTAAGGGGTGGGCTTGACCGTGGACACCATCGCACAGGTCATCCATGAATGTGAGATGTGCTGCAATCAAGCAAGCCAAGTGATTAAAGCCTCTCTGGTATGGAGGAAGATGGCTGGATGTCTTGCAGATTGATAATATCACATGTCCACAAACCCGTCAAGTGAAGTGCCATGTGCTCATAATGATGGAAGCAACCACTGGATGGCTGGAAGCATACCCTGTGCCCCATGCCACTGCCCTGAACAGCATCTTGGGTCTTGAAAAGGAAGTCCTGTGGTGACATGGCACCACAGAGAGAATCGAGTCGGACAACAGGACTCATTTCCACAGCAGTCTCAGACACCTTAGCCAAAAAGAATGACATTGAGTGGGTCTATCACACCCCCAAAACACAGCAGCCTCTGGGAAGACAGAACGGTACAATAGACAGTTAAAAACTACACTGAGAGCATTAAGCTGTGGGACTTTAAAACATTGGGATACGCATTTAGCAAAGGCCATCTGGCTAGTTAACACTGGGGGATCTACAAACCAAGCTGGCCCTGCCCAATCAAAACTTCCATGTTCTGTAGAAGGAGATAAAGTCCCCGTCACGCACACAAAGATTATGTTAGGGAAGACCATCTGGGTTAGTCCTGCCTCAGGCAAAGGCAAACCCACCCGTGGGACTGCCTTTGCTCAAGGACCTAGGTGCACTTGGTAGGTGATGCAGAAGGATGGGGAATTTCGATCTGTACCTCCTGGGGATCTGATTTGATTCATTGGCTATTCTCACCCCAAAACACCTACTATAGAAAGAATCACCCAAACTAACGACAGATGAACTCTGATGAAAAAATGAGTAAAGCGCAGCGGTGAAGGGATCGGTACTGACTTCAGCAGCTGGTGCCCAGCAACTTGGACCTGTGGGCATGAGCTGCACCAGATACACCAGCACTGGACAGCCCAGCACCACACACCATCTTGCCTGCCCTGAGAAACTGTTCTAATAGATGGAGCCCAAAGCCATGGATATCCTCAAGGGACATTTAAGAGGGATGGCCCATAGACTAAGGACATTATATCTATACGGAT
This sequence comes from Tringa tobata, assembly GCA_033628505.1. Lineage (NCBI taxonomy): Eukaryota > Metazoa > Chordata > Aves > Charadriiformes > Scolopacidae > Tringa > Tringa tobata. The sequence goes on along the minus strand of JAHREE010000561.1, from coordinate 304,282 downwards.
GTATATGTATGTGTGTGTATATATATGCCTTTGTCCCAACCCATGAGTTTTGCTGTTTTCTTCTGATTGTCCCCTCACAGTTGGGGGGCCGAGAGAGCAGCTGCGTGGTCCTTTGTTGCCATCTGAGGCCAAACCACAACAACTACATTGAGAAAGTGTCCCCTCTTTCTAATTTTAAGCCCATTAACAACTAACTTTACTGGGAGGCCTCTAGTCTCTGAATTGTGAGAGACGCTAAGTAATTGTTTCCCTTTGTCTTCTCTGTATTCTTGGTCTTTCTTCTACTCTTTCTTCTAATATGATGACTTCTTGTCTGTTTAGTCTCCTCTCACTGCAAAACTATTCTCCATCTGATCTTTTGTCCTTCATTTCAAAGACCTAGTACCCATTTAAAATAGGAGTATCAGAATTGCAGCCAGCATAGAAGGTGTGTGCTCACAAGAGGTGGTGACGTGTGTCATCACTTATATTTGGTTCTCTGTTCTTCTACTAGCACTTTCATAATTTTATTTTAAGCCATAGTTGAGAACAAAGCTCTTTTTTTTTTGGCAGAAAACTACCCTAACAACCTACACTTGAGTAGACAATTTTTCTCCATCGCAGATCTTCAGAATTGTCACTTCTGCATCCACGGCCGATTAAATTCAAGTGCTGTTTTCATCACCTGTCACTCTGAGTTGTGATGTGCTCTGGCAGTGTTTCTCAGTGTGCCTCCCTAGAATTACTACCAGTTATTCTGCAGCACCAGAAGGTTTTCCCACCTTGTTTGTAAACGCTTCCTTTCTCCCAACGTAAATTTTATGGGATCTATGACAAGATACTTCTGGGGAAGAGGCCCCAAGCAGTAGCAAAGTAACTTCTCAATTTTTTTACATGCTTGGGAAAATTACTAAACCTACCTTTTCAAGCCAGGAATAATGTAATAAAAATTATGTAAGAGGCTAGCCAGGACTGTGGGTCACAAAGCTGGCTGAGCAAATCAACTGCATGGAGACTTACCGGAGGTCTTTTGCTTCTACTCATGATCTAAGGGATTTATCAAGGGACCTGAGTGAGGGAGTTATGCCTTTCCATCAAAGTAAACAGTGCAACTTGTGCCAAGTGTCATTCCTTTACTTAAGCAGGCTCCCTGTGTTGAACATAGAATGGTCAGCCATCATCCAAGTGGCATGTGTCCTGACCATCAAACGCTCTCTCCAGTGTTGAGGAAGCCAGATCAAAGTTGGAAGGATACTTATATTGTCACCCAGAGCCATACTGCACTGCATGTCCCATATTGCATGTTTGCACTGCTCTCTGTTGTAATGCTGACGTGCACTTGGGTTCAGCACACTCTGCCAGCTGAAATGCACCAGGACTAAGCAAGCTGTGGAAGATGGTCACACATGCCCTCAGGTGAAATTTAGCTGTTTCATAAAACAAGGAAAGACACAGCAACAAAATGCATTTGAGCCCCTGATGTCATCAAGGATGATGGCATTAGCACAGGCACTAATTATTCACAATTCATCAAGGACAGTGGTACTAGGAGTCATATTAATTAACGGTAAGACCAGCATTTCCACAGTCTATCCTCTGGTTCTGACAAGTGACAACAGCTTCAGTGCTCATCAAGACAGTTTCCTAAGGTGACCCAGGTACTGAGGCCCATGATGGCATGCTCTCCTCTCTCACACCAGCACTACACCTGGGACAGCATAGTTCACTCTCTCCCACCATCTGCCAATATTCTGTTCAATTGGTTTCTCCTTTTACTGACAATACCTATTATTAGTAGTGTAGCATTTCAGGATGACATAATTAGCGATGCAGTCTTTGTGGGAACATTTGACTGAAGGATGGGCTGAGGCTAAAGCACTGGGGTTCTGGATTCAGGATGTTATTCACCTCTCAAACTCCCAGTGAGAAGCAGGGACCTGCTCTCCCTGCAACCTTGACGTGGGACTTCAGACATGCTCTTAAACCTATAATGTCAGGAAATGTTCCAGCAGCTGCATCACTCCAGACACTCCTTAAGACTAGAGAGAGGGGGGCCACTGAGCAGAGCTGGGCTATTCTCCCTTAGCACTGCTGCTCTTCCCACCCTTGGGGAGACAGGGCAAGCAGGCAAACTGACAGAGATATAAGCCTATCCAAAAGACTGAATCATCTTCTGCAAGTTGGGCTCCTCCCTTGGCAGGAGCAGACCAACACCTGTGTCGATGCAAAGACAGAGGCAGTGTCCATGGTGGCGGCATGATCGGCTGGCCTTTCTGACTCATCACATCACAACTTTAGTCCAAGGGAGAGGACTGGCTCAAAAAATGCTTCAGGGATGACGAGCTCCAGAAATGCTGCCTGCATGCCACTGGTTAATGTGTGGAAAATGCTGTGTAAGACCAGCTCTGAGTGCCACTTTATATGAGAACAGTACATTCTCATTTGAGCACTCGTGTTTTGCATTTTGTGTCCTTTTCCATTTTCCCCTTGCAAAGTTTCAACATTCCTGTTTTTCTGATGTTAATACTCACCAAAACCACTCATTTAGCTGGCTTTAATGAGTACTTGGGTGCTGAAAATTCAGGATTGCATTTGAAACACTAGTTGTCAGCTTATTCCACAAACTGTAAAGGATTGTTTAGTAGATCACAGAGTCATGGGATAGCATAGGATGGAAAGAGCTAGAAAGAACCATTTGTTGGACTTTTACGATACTGCCACAGACTTGGTGGAGAAGGGCAGAGCAACAGACGTCATCTACCTGGACTTACGCAAAACATTTCACACTGTCCTGCACAACATCCTGGTCTCAAAATTGGAAAGTCATGGATTCGATGGATGGACAACTATGTGGATAAGGAACAGGCTGGCTGGCTGCACTCAAAGCATTGTGGTCAGTGGCTCAAGTCCAAGTGGTGGCCAGTGATGAGTGGTGTTCCTCAGGGGTCAATACTGTGCTATTTAACATCTTTGTTAGACACATGGACAGTGGGATAGAGTGCACCGCCAGGAAGTTTGCTGATGACACCAAGCTCGGTGGCATGGTCAACACACTGGGACCTGGAGAGGTTTGAGAGGTGGGCTCGTGCAAATTGCATGAAGTTCAACCAAGCCAAGTGCAGGGTCCTGCACCTGGGATGTGGAAAAACCAGGCACAAATACAGGCTGGGCAGAGAATGGCGGGAGAGCAGCCCTGAGGAGAAGGACTTGGGAGTGGTTATGGATGAGAAGCTCAACATGAGTCGGCAGTGCGCACTGGCAGCCCAGAAAGCCAACCCCATCCTGGGCTCCATCTAAAGAAGTGTGGCCAGCGGGGAGGGGACGTGATTCTACGCTTCTGCTCTGTGCTCGTGGGACCCTGCCTGGAGTTCTGTGTCCAGCTCTTGAGTCCTCAACATAGAAAGGCCATGGACCTGTTGGAACGGGTCCAGCGGAGGGCCACAAAGATGCTCAGAGGGCTGGTGCACCTCTGCTGTGAAGACAGGCTGAGAGCGCTGGGCTTGTTCAGCCTGGAGAAGAGAAGGCTGCGGGGAGACCTTATAGCAACCTTCCAATATCTGAAGGGAGCCTACAGGAGAGCTGGAGAGGGACTCGTTGTCAGGAAATGTAGTGAAAGGACAAGGGGTAATAGTTTTAAATTGGAAGAGGGGAGATTTAAATTAGATACTGGAAAGAAATTCTTTCCTGTGAGGGTGGAGGGGCACTGGAACAGGTTGCCCAGGGAAGTTGTGGAAGCCCCATCCCTGGAAGTGTTCAAGGCCAGGCTGGATGGGGCTTTGAGCAACCTGCTCTACTAGGAGGTGTCCCTGCCCATGGCAGGGGGGTTGGAACTTGATGGTCTTTAAGGCCCCTTCCAACTCTAACCATTCTATGATTCTGTGATTCTATGTAACAGTTTGCTTGGGACTTTTTCCAGCTGGGACCTCTTGAGAGGCCAGTTTATCTATCTGTCTACTCACTCAAATGACAGAAGAAGCCTTTCACATATCCAAGCCAAAATTGGTGATCTCTGACTCTACAATCTTCAGCCTAAATTTAAAAGTATATATTTAACTGTAACTTCTATTATCAAAATGCTCCAGATGAGATATCTTTCCATAGAAAACCCATGATGTCACCAACTGAAGCCATTTGAGACCTCCTCTGAGTAACGTCCCAAGAAGAAAAAACACTCCACCAAGGACACCATCAATCTATCTAGCATCCTATTTTCTGAGAGTCAAGTGCAATATATTGACTTAGTGAGGATGTGAATAGGAAGAGTTGCATGCAAAGAGGAGTAGGAGGGTGTCTATGCTTCCAGGAAGGAATATGGCTATTTGCTGATGGAGGCAGTGAGTGGCTAAACAGGACATCAGCTTTTCCATACAGCCCTGTGTATCAGATGAACAGTGCAAAGGAAGGTAGCACCAATTGCCACCTTTGGGGGCAGGTTGGCTATCATCCCCGGAATAACCACAGTGGAGTTTCACACAGGTTCGAGCGGCAGGTCAGTCTCCAGCCAGGTCCAAGGAAAACCCATCAGAGTTAGCTGATAACACCTCCCTGAGGTGTTCTGGGTAGAAGCACTTTAGGAAGCTACAGTCTCCAGCACTGCAGTTTTTCCCTCTATTCAATTCTTCATTTCCTATGATCCTCTTCTGCCTCTGCCTTCTTCAGCTGATTTACCTTATGCTAAGAAAACACAGAGTTTCCCTAGCAATTTTACTCTGCAGCTCTGCAGGATTGCTTCAACCAGCTGAGCTTTGCTGGTTAGTCTGCAACCTTTTGGGCTGCCCTAAAGGCAGACATAGCATATTAATCGTCCCGTGTCTCCAACCATCACTGCGTATGAACTGGCTTCAATCTGTAGATGCCCTAAGCATCTATAACATAAGTTTTACACTGAGTGGAAGAAGGGACTGACCGCTTGGGAAGATTATAAGAATGCCGTTAGAGTATGCAGGGATGAAACAAGGAAAGCCAAGGCCTCCTTGGAATTAAAATTGGCAAGGGATGTCAAAGTTAACAAGACCGTTTTTTTCAACTATATTGGAGGCAAAAGGACAACTAGAGAAAATGTGGGCCCACTGTTGAATGACACGGGTGCCATGGTGACGGAGGATGCAGAGAAGGTGGAGTTGCTAAATGCTTTCTTTGCTTCAGTCTGTACTGCTCAGGCCAGCCCTCAGGAGCCACAGAATTTGGAAGAATCAGAGAAAGACTGGACAAAGGAAGCCTTTCCCTTGATGCAGGAAGACCAAGGTAAGGAGCAGTTAAGTGAACTGGATACACACAATTCCATGCATCCTGATGGGACGCACGCATGAGTGCTGAGGGAGCTGGCAGAAGTCATTGCTTAGCTGCTCTCCATCATTTTTGAAAAGTCCTGGAGAACGGGCAAGGTGCCTGAGGACTGGAGGAAAGCTAATGTCATCCCAGTCTTCAAAAAGGGCAAGAAGGAGGACCTGGGAAACTACAGACCATTCAGCCCCACCTCCATCCCGGAGGTCCCTTCCAACCCCATATCATTCTGTGATTCTGTGATTCTGTGAAGTGCCAACAGCTTAACAATAGCTACGGATATTTCTGCAAGAAGAGATGATGTAAGCCCTACCAGTGCCTCTATCTCTGCTTGGTGTTCAGGTACCCACTTTTTCTGCTTTTCAACAACTTTCCTTGACTGCACACCAATTGCTGAGTTACATACAGTTATGTATTGCAACCATTTTAAATAACAAAACTATAGAAGCATGCCACAAAAAGCCTTTCCTTAACTTCTTTTCCAGCAGCAATATTGGTTTTGGTATTTGCTTTGCTGAGGAAATCATGGCCACCAACCCCGTTGTTCCCAGAGCAACTCTTAATGTGAAGAAAATTCCCCAGGTTCCTGCTGTGGGAAACTGCAAAGCCAGGCACAGCAGGGTAGTGCTTTTACCTTTGCAGTGACTTTAACTCAGATCTGAAAGGGCTCACCATGTGTTTCCTACATGGTCAATGAAGGGAATGGGAATCAGAGTGGGATTACCTTGACTCACTCACTATTTTTTGAGCTATAAAACATAGGCTACATGCTGAGGCTTTAAAAGAGGCAGCTGTAAACAGAAGTGATAAAGGAACACAGCAGACAGATGACAGTCTTGCTTTTCACTTACAGGAAGGCAAAACTTGCTGGAATGTGTAAATACTTGCCCCAGGACCAAGTGCTTGGAAGGCACCTGTCC
>JAHREE010000561.1:274833-293879 GCA_033628505.1 Tringa tobata | reverse complement strand
TAGAGCAGGTTGCTCAAAGCCCCATCCAGCCTGGCCTTGAACACTTCCAGGGATGGGGCTTCCACAACTTCCCTGGGCAACCTGTTCCAGTGCCCCTCCACCCTCACAGGAAAGAATTTCTTTCCAGTATCTAATTTAAATCTCCCCTCTTCCAATTTAAAACTATTACCCCTTGTCCTTTCACTACATTTCCTGACAACGAGTCCCTCTCCAGCTCTCCTGTAGGCTCCCTTCAGATATTGGAAGGTTGCTATAAGGTCTCCCCGCAGCCTTCTCTTCTCCAGGCTGAACAAGCCCAGCGCTCTCAGCCTGTCTTCACAGCAGAGGTGCACCAGCCCTCTGAGCATCTTTGTGGCCCTCCGCTGGACCCGTTCCAACAGGTCCATGGCCTTTCTATGTTGAGGACTCAAGAGCTGGACACAGAACTCCAGGCAGGGTCCCACGAGCACAGAGCAGAAGCGTAGAATCACGTCCCCTCCCCGCTGGCCACACTTCTTTAGATGGAGCCCAGGATGGGGTTGGCTTTCTGGGCTGCCAATGCACACTGCCGGCTTGTGTTGAGCTTCTCATCCACAACCACTCCCAAGTCCACTCTGGGCAGCCTCTTCCAGGGTTCTGCCACCCTCACAGCAAAGAAGCTCCTCCTCATGTTTAGATGGAACTTCTTATGTTCAAGTTTGTACCCGTTACTTCTTGTCCTCTCCCTGGGCACCACTGGAAAAAAAACTGGCCCCATCCTCTTGACACCCACCCTTTCAGTATTTATAGGTGTTGATCCTCCCTGAGTCTTCTCTTTTCCAGACTGAAAAGACCCAAGTCCCTCAGCCTTTCCTCATAAGAGAGGTGTTCTAGGCCCCTAATTGTCTTTGCAGCCCTAACTAGATCAAGATGTGGTCTTTCGGACACCCCATGGGTATTGATGGACTCCAGTATTGCATTTATAAATAAAGAGTCATCATTGATCAATATGACAGGATCAATGAAGCTCCACAATGGCTCAGGAATTGCATTCCAGATAAAACCAATTTTTTTCTGATTAAAACCTTTTTTGAAGAGGCTCCAAAATATAAAGAGTACAAGTGGTTTTGCAGGGAAAAATTGTTTAAATTGCCATTTAAACAATAAGGCTCTCCTGGGAAAGTACCTGTAGAGCAGCTGCAGGGTGTACCTCCTCTGGTTTGGATGGTCTGTTACCTCTAACTCTGACTTGCCTCCATGGTGCAGTATACTGTGGCATCTGGACCTGCTAAATGACCAGAATGAAATTCTTTGTGGAATTAGAGCTATGGGAAGCAATCACAGCTATGCCTTCTTCTCATTTACTTCTTTACCAAGTTCACAGCCTGATGGTTTCAGAGTGAGATGCTCAATTTTAACATATAACTTGAGCTGATCATCTCTTTTTTTACCCTCTGTCAGAGCAAAGGATGGGATGGGCTTGTTGCAGGAACATATTTGCACTGCATAGGAAATACTCACACCCTGTTGGCAGGAGAATGAATCAGAAAGAGTTTTGTGGGTGTGAAGTTCCGACACAGCCTAGGGAGTGTGTGCAGAAGAATGACATCCTGAAAAAACTCCATGTAAAAATTCTTTTTCCTGTCTGCTCATGGAGGAAAGCCCATGAAATATATCAAGCCTTCATGGTTTGTCATTCCAAAGTCAGGTGGAGTAAATGTCTTGATATAAGGTACCATTTCAACAGAGGTGTATCACATGATTCTTTATGGAATCTGCTTCTCACATCTCCTAAAGCAGGTGGGATTAATCTCATGTAACTCTATATGGCTAATTACTACCTAAGTCTAATGCTCTTGATTACCAGAGGAACAGATCAACCTCATTCTCCTGAGAGTTGCTCAGTTGACTGTTTTTGAATGTCCAAGTAACCCCTTCACATATATTTGCTTTTGCTGACAATAAAGCAAGCCCAGAAGACTAGCTAAAATAGAGACAACTAGCTCTTGGATGCCTGCGGCTAGCTCTGGTGAGACCTTCTCTTGCCCTGCTTCGCAGGGTTACTATCAGGGACAGCATAAGGACCACTTGTGCCAAAAGCAAGTACTTCTATGGCTGGTTTTGCTCTGGTACTTGACTGCAGTGCTTAAGTTAGCTAAGACACTGGAGAGAGACGAGTGTTTCAAGCTGATGATTCAGATCTCTCATCTGTCCTCCCAGGGAGACAGCTGTGCTGCTACGGATGTTCCTCTCAGTAATTTACATGCTGTGTTAGTGGCTGCTCAGAAAGGTCTGAGCTCTCTCCACTGCTTGTGAGGCAAGTGTGTTTTGTTCTTTGGGAAGCAGCTTTGAACCCTTCTGCCAGCAAGGAAAATAAAAATTTTCCCTGGGGAAGTGATGCTCACAGGATACTGTCCAGGCTGGAAGTGGCTTTTTCTGGCCTTGTTCAGGAAGACTGAGGTGAAGGGGGCAGAAGCAGGTTCAGGTGGAGGTTGTGCCAAGTGCGCCCAGAAGGGTGGTCTGTGGTTGTGAAGAGGAACTCTGCCATCACATAGCAGCTTCCAGACAAAAAGTACAGACTGTAACTGCTCTGGCAGAGGAGTTATAACAAATTCTTGGCTTTCCACCTTCTCCCAGTGAAGTATGGCATGATGGTGGGATCACTGGAATGTGAGATAGAGAGAAGGTTTTTAATGAGTGAGAGAGACTAATTTTTGCCTTTTCAGACATGCATTCTTCTTTTTCTTAACTCTCTGCCTTGAATTAATCATCTCTCATTTTTACCATTTTTTAAAAATTATTTTGTCCAGCTTTGGAATCCGTCTGAGTTTGTCACAGGTCATTTTTCTGGACTTTTTCAAAAGAGAAAAATGTTTATATTCCAGAAGAAACTATTTATTAATATAGATGCACTGTCACAGCAGTACATCTTTTCTTCCTCCCTTCTCCCCCCACCGACCCCCCAACGCCCTAATATTTTCAAAGGGTTATCTATGGACAAGAAAAGAAGTTGTAATTGTGGAACAATTTTTTTCCAGCTCTGCTACAGTTGGTCAGTAGAAAAATTAAGATCTTTCCTCTCATGGAGGAATTGTTTTCAGCTAAATATCCTATTTTCAGTGGTTACCTTGGTTAACTTCACCTCTTAGCTATCTCTAACACTGTGTGTGCTGGACAAGGAACAGCAGACCCATTCCATGCTGTCCTTCACTTCTCTGGCAGCTTGTCCTCTTCAAAGGACTACAGAGAACTTCACAATCATGAGGGGCTTCTGCTGCTCAAGCAACAGCTTTTTGCTAAGAACCATGGTTTGTGCTGCTCGAGATCCATCTGGATGTCCCAGAGATCCAGCCTGGAAGAGCAGCCCCTTTCTTCTTTCAGAACGATATTTGCTTTGCTTATTGAAGAGCTCTTCCTCTAGATGTTGACAAATCACATCAAGGAGAAAATATTTAGGTTAAACATCAAGAACTGCAAATGCAAAAGTGTAACTAGCTTATTAGATACTCAGTGAAATACAGAATAACATCACCTGTCTCACAAAAGTCTTGCAATGTGCTTTATCATTGTGGGAATGCTGCTTTCACTGCAGCAGCATCTGTTACAGCAGAGACCCATCAGTTACTTGCACTGTCATTTACATGCTTTGTTAAGTCTTATTATAGTTCTAATGATCACATAGCACAAAACAGACTGGTTTGCATTTTCTTGCTAATTGCTCCTCAGAGGAAAGTTTTCATAGGCAAGCACAGATGATGGCATAATCTGTCCATCCCCATAGCTTCCATTTTCTTTAACACATCTGAAGTGACAGAACCCTGCCTGCTCAGCAAAGCCAACCTGACACACATAACATGGAAGCACAGCTCTTGTCTAACAGCAAGATCGTCTTGGCTCTTCCCTTGTTCACACATCCATACTTTTCAAAGAAACTGAAGCTGAGAATACCTCTGGAGTTCCCCACCCCAATGATATATCGCCATTCCTCTTGGGTAGCGCTCTGTGCAATTTCATGTCCTGGAAAATATCTGTCTGGAACTGTTATTCCTTGAAACAGAGTGGGATTCCAGAAAGGACATGGCTAGTTGCAGGCTGTGGTTTCTGCATGACTTTACGAAAATCTCTGCTATAGGTATAAAAAATTTATTTCAGGAGAAGAGGATGCTGACAAAGCAATTCCCACAGGTCCTTAACTCCCTGACCCATTATTACAAGCTCATGGATCCATTTACTTGAGTGCCTAAATGAACAGCAAGCTGGTTGTTTGTAGTCTCATTTGCACATCTTGTTCAGATTCTGCAGGTTTCACCAAGTGAAACCATGAAACAAAAGAAATGCATGAAGATGTGTGCCTCCTTGGAGGTTACGCCTGAGTGAGAGTTGGCTGTTTTCCATCCCAGTCCGTTTGGGATCCAAACAAAGGGGCATGCTTTTCACCATTGGGTTCTGAGAGGTGACTCAGAAGCCCCAGGGAGAACTGGGTGGCAGCTCTGTGGATCTCAGAAGGGTCAAAATGTTCTGTTCTAAATACCCAAAATCCTGCAGGCAGAACAGCTAGAAAGAGTCACATTTAGTGGACAGCTGGCAGGGTAGGCTGACTCTCTGAGCACAGGTCTCACCAGGAAGAAACCTTGAAAAGCATCCATGTCTGCTTGAAATGCAGACACTCAGGGAGACGTACTGTGAAACAGAGATTGGAGATGCATTTTATACTTGCTTTCTTGGTAACTTTTTGTTTCCAGTGATCCATCTGTAAGTCTGACCTGAGAGACTACTAGGTCAGTCGTTTCTGGTAAGGAGGCAGCAGGTTAACATGGAAAGTAGGTAAGTCTGAAGAAGTGCTTGGCAAAGAAGCTCAAGAGAATATTTCCCAGTGCTTTGTAGAGTGGAGTTTGCTTTGCTGTCAGCTGAGATTTAGAAAAGCTTTTCCTCTGGTGGAGGCAAACCAGTCTCTCTTCTGCAGAGAAGCACTCATACCTCCAGCTAAACCCAAAATGCCCTGTGAGACACGTTTATGCCTCTAAAAATGCAGGGATCGTATAACTACTGTCTCTTCAGCTCCCCTGGATCATTGCTCTTTCCTGTGTGTGAAGAACCAGAAAAGGTTTTTACTGAATACCTGTTCGTCAGTGAGCAACAAAACTGGACATTTTCACCTGAGCAATTACACCTGCAGTAAGAGCAAGCGAGCAGAGAACAATGAGATGGTGTGTCCTAGTGCCTTTGGTGGGCGGGCTTGCTCTTTCTTCTGATCCCTTTTTTCTCAGATGAGTTGTTCCTTCTATGGGACTGGAATCTGTCCCAAAACTACATGATGGAGCCAAGGTATCTAGGAGACTCCTGTGCCCAGGAGGTCCTGGAACCTCTGTCCAAGCACAACCTGTTGCACTGTGCCTTTCTCTATTGCTCCCTACTCTTCTCTCCTCTCTCCATGAACTTTTCTGGAAACTGGAAGAAGCATATTTAGTTTGGGACAGCAGAGGAGGTATGGGAAAGCCCAGTCTGCCTCTAGACCCAATGCCAGCTGAGACACCATGTGACAGCACTCATTGTCCCTGCCCAGGGAGAGGGCATGGGTAAAGCCAGCATCACAGCGGCTCTGTGGGGAAGTATACAGCAGAGAACCTGACTGGTGTGGCAGACACTGCGAAAGCATCAACACCATTTAAGCTATGGTCCTTGTGTCACATATATTTGGAATCCCAGTGTTACCGTGACATCAGGAAAGAGCTCATGTCCACAGATGTCACAGAGTTTCTAAGTCAATGAGAGCTGTAATCCAGCTCTGTTCTTCACATACAACATTCCTTCCCCATCCAGGAATCTGCTCATATGTGCCAGGATTCCCTTTGCTTTGCTGGCCACAGTTTCACCCCACCCAAGGGAAACTTCCACTGGGATTCTCATGCTTCCCATGTGTGTGGAAGCAGGAACCCAGCATTGTACAAAGGAAAGGAGGAAAAGCAACTAAAGGAAGCCAAGGGGTGCATGAACATTGCGTGAGAACACCTCTGATGGAGGAACTGTGGCCTGATTCACAATACATGTTGCAAGTAGTTCTGGGCTGAGGAACTTGGTGATATGGCAAGCCGGGTGGAAAAATACTGAGCGGGACCTCAGCTGGTATATAAGGAACTTGCAATCATGAATAAAGGATTCTGATTCTGGTTGTACCCTCAATCAGACTCCGTCTCTTCATACGCTACATTCAGCAGAGGCTATGTCTGAGGAGACTCTGGCTCCTCTCACCATGACCAGGAGAGAACAATGGACTGGGATATTTTTACACCATGTAATAAGAGTCTAGCAAAGGAAGCTGAGAAACGGGGCTGAAGGTTCAGCTTGCCAAACACACCCACTCTCCAGGCTGAGCAGCATATTGGTGCTCTTGAACTGCCTTGCTCAGTTGAGGCTTGCTGCTTTGGAGTGTTTTCCTATGGCCTCTGTTCTTACGGCAGTGTTTGATCTGGATTAAAATGACTGGAAGAGGCCCATTCAAGGTATGGGTCTATCCTTCCTTGCTGATACAAAGGCTGGTTGGTGGGTTGGGACCCTGGGGGTGTCCCCTGGCTGGTACGTGGCTCCCAGTGGTGGTGCAAATGCAGAGCTCCAAAGGAAGGTCGCTGTTGTTTTTCCGCTCTTCTGCAGGGGAGACGCTGGGAACAGAGGCACACTGGAGGATGCCCCAGCTGTGCTGTAGAAATGGTGGATGAAGCTGGTGTTTTTGTCCAGTCCAGAGCTCCCCTTAGCAGTGAACTGACTGGAAGATGAGGTCCCGAGGAAGACCTAGAGAGACAATTTCTGAGAGAGTCTACTTCTCACTGACTTTCCAGGGTGTTCAGGTGACTCACTTTGATGGCTGCAATGCGATGCAGATGCTTACAGCAGGTGATGTGAATCGTGCTTCATGAGGAAAGCTAGAAAATGGGAGAGCAGAACAAGTAAAGATAAACAATCAAAGAGGGTGTGACCACCCACAGCAAGGAGAATGAATTAAAATCTCACCAGGGAGACTGATGGTCTACACAGAGCAGTAACTAGTAACATGCTAGTGCTTGTTTTAAATGCAAGACTGAAGGTAAGCCCTGCTTCTAGCCGGAAGCAGGAATCAAAAGAGGGAAATGGAGCACCACTCTCATTTTCTTTACTTTGTGCAACTTGTAAGGAGACTTGCTGTGAGAGAAAGTTCTGCCAAGAGCTAGGATCCTTACATTGTGAGAACAGAAATACCTACAGACTGCTGGGTAACCACTAAGGAGCTTTTCTGCGTCACAGAAGATCTAAAGTGTTTTCAAAGTGACCATTTTCTAGGAGTATAGCATAAAGCCCACTGACACTGAATATGCATGACTGCAGCCTTAGTATTCCCACGAAGAGGGAGTGATGGGTATCTGAGTCCCCCAGGCAGCTGCAGTGCCATTTCAACTCACTTTTCCAGCAGATTTTGCTGTTGGTAAGTCACCTTCTGTGTATGAAAGTGTTAGGGCAGACCCAACAAATACAAGAAGGAAGTAATAATTAGAAAATATCATTTAGACATTTACCTGGCAGTGGTCTATCTGCTATCCACTATGATTTGCTTTGTGGATTTCACCTTGCTCCTGGGCAATATTCACATACAAGCGATCAGGAAAACTGTTGGGCCAAATTCAGCTCAGCAGTTGCAGTTCTCTGGGAGTAGCACCTGGAAACCTCATTCTGGATCATGGTCCCCTTGCACTTAATCCTTAAGACATAATATAAGATGGTCCTTGCTTTCATGCATGCAACTTGAGCAGTGAGGAGAAAATTCATGACCCATGGATCAGTGGAAGTGCTTGCCCCATCTCTGTGCTGATCCCACCTTTCTCTAGCAGAGTCCAGCCCCAGAGCAGTTCTGCCTGTTCAATTGCAGATTATCTCCCAACTAGGAACAGGAAGAACAGAAGGAGTGCTCTGGGTTTGGAATTGGTTTGGGTTTGGATCTGATTCTTTAGGCCAACTTCATCTGCAGCAAAGTTGTCTCCAGTGTCTTTGGATTCCCCAAAAGGATCATCCCTTTGCCCTGCCTGGGGGCTGCTCTTGGGGAGTGAACAGAGCCAGCAGGTACCACCATAGGGCATCACAGCCCTGTCTGAGATCTGTGGGGCAAGCGGCTTTATTCCTAGGGCAAAATAAACAGTATCTGTTTCTTTATTTGACATTTAAATGTTATTTTAGTGCTTAGCTCTTTTTTTTTTTTTTGCCATGCTTAAAGGCTTCTGAGGTATTTTAATCCAGTGCTATGGAAATGAACAATGGCTTTATCTGTTGAACTTCATGAGCAGAGCATTTATCTACTCTAGCTGTCTGTTAGAGTTTTAAAAGAAGTAAATTACTAATTCCTTGGGTGCTAAAGCTCCATTGTGAAATGTCTCAGTATGGTTGGGGGTGCTTGCTAAAATTCTCAGGAAAAAATTAGGTCAGACCCAGGGGAAACATCCAAAATACCTTACTTTAATGACAATGTCAGATAGTGAAGCAATTATTTTGAAAGCATGGCATTTCAATGTGATATTAAAATGAGAGTAGCTTCACGATTATAAAAAGGGAACTAGTAAAAGAAAAAAACCTTACTAATGTTCATGAACAATAGAAAGCAACTCAGACTCAGATGTTATCTAAGGTATGATACAGATATAACACAAAAGCTCCGTAAGTAGCCTGTTGTCCTTATGGCAACATTCACCTCACAATAAAAGCCACCCAATTGCTTTGACTGTCTCTTTGTTCAGCGAACTAAACAAAGCTCTGCCTACCTCTGGGTGCAAGGGCTCTGGTTACCAGACAGCCCCAGTAGTTTCCCAGTGGAGTAAGAGGCTGACTACTATGTAGTAATGCCATGCCTGAAGGCTACTGTCCCCACTCAAGGGACAGTTGCTGCTGCCAAACATTTGTCCCACTCTGGCTGGGCATACAGCCCTATGTTTTTTCCTTTGTTTTGCTTTTGATGGACTTATATTGTAATTATGGGCACATTTCTAAGAATGTGTACAGGCAGCCCACAGGCTTGAAGCATAAGCTGGAAGAAGCAAGGGGGCTGATGCCCCTTATTTTTGTTGCACTTTCTTCTATGGGACTTCTAGTGATGTCGAAGCACCATTTTCTCCTCACTTGCCAGCAAAACCCTGGCCAGCTCTGCAGTTCTGGGAAGAAGCAAGGGCAATGAATGGTCTGCATGTGGCCATGTAGTTATGAATGACCATGTCGCCCGTGCAGGCAGGTGTCTTTGTGCTGAGGAACTTCAGGGAGCCCCAGGAGACGGAGCTTGTGCTCTGGTGGTGGGACTGGCACTGACTGCACCAGTCAGCACTGGACGGTGTGGAACAATCTGGCTACTCAGAGGATGGGGTCATTAATGTAAGTGATGATGTTAGCTGTGCAGCCACGTTAAGCTCTCATTTCATTCTTCAGGCAGATGTTCCCAAGGCTGATAAATGATGCCCCAGACTCTAACAACCACCCTAGTCCCCACTGGACAAAGCCATTTATGTCTGCAAAATAAGTTCAGAATGGCAAGATGTAGGTGTCTAAAATTTGCATAGACTGTTGCTCTGACTGAATGGGTCTATCTGAAATGGACCATTGGGCCACACAGAAATAGTCTCTCACAATTTTTAACCTCCTGCTACAGCAAACAGTTTCTGCAGTGATGTCCTCTGGGGTGGCTTTCCAGACTGTCTTTTGCCATCTGTGTCTTAGTTAGCTTTGGTTAGATTTTGAAAAGAATTAGCAGTCAGTAAATCCCTAGAGCCAGGGAAGCAGGAGAACTATTGCTTTTCCATTGCATGTTTTGTATAACCATTACTAACTAATTAGTTTCGGTAAAGTGTCCTTAACAGGCATTCCCTTAATGGTATTGCAATTCTTTAAGCAGCTGTGTCACTCAGACAGTCACATTCTCCCTTTAGGCAGTCTCTTCAGGTCTGGTTAAGCTGTGCCTGGAAGCTGGGAAGTCCCACCAAAAGAAAAGCCAAACAATTTTGCCTCCCTCCAGCTCACATAGTCCTCTGTGGAAGGAAGAAGGCACAGACAGACTCTACCTTTCACTGTGCAGTGAAAGGACAAGAGCCAACAGACACAAATTGCAACACTGGGAATTCCAGTTATTATTAGTGAATATTATTCATTGTGGAGATAGTCAACCAGTGGAACAGGAGCCCAGAGGAGTTGTGGACTACTTATCTGAAGCTCAGCTGGACCAGGCCCTGAGCAATCTAATCTGCTCAGAGTGGGAGGAGGGTCCAGTGTCCTCCAGATGTGTCTTCCTGTCTGCTTATCTTTATGAGTCTAGGTTCCATCTGATCAGACGGGTTTTATCTTCTCCTTTTTTTAATTTTCTTTATCCAGTGTTATTTTGAATAGGTTTCAGATCAGTACAAATAGTTTCTTTTTTTCACTATTCAGTTTCCCCCAAAAAAACCCTCAGTGAGACAACGCCAAGTACAAGGAGGAGAAGAAGACAAAGCCAAAAGTAACAAAATTTCATTCAAAATTATGGACAAAAGGAAGCAGAAAAAATAAACAATCAAAAATTTAGAAACCCAAATGTTCTGAAATTCCGTAAGAGATTTTAGGAAAAAAATTATCTTTTTACAAATGCACAAAATGAAAATTATTTTGAGATATTTTTTTCCCCCAATATTATTTTTCCAGCTATGGTTTCTAATTTTTAATCACTTATAAATTTGCAAATCAGGAGTAATTACTCACTGTCTGTACATTCTGTCTTTCTCCTGCCTAAAACCAACGAGGCCAGATTCTTCTAGATGAATCATGAACAAGAAAATCACAGATCTTCCACTCCCAGGTTGATCCTTCTCCTTTTTTTCCTACTCCAGTTTCTTGCCACTGAAACAATTACGTGCATAATTTTGAAACATGCATTGAAGACATCATAATTTGACTTGTTCACCTGCATTGTTCCTCAGTATCTGTTTTGCCTCCTTCTTCTGTCTATGTACATATAGCTGTCTATAACCATCTTGCTGTCTGCTTGCCCATTGTGCTGTTGGAAGAATGCCTTCCTCTGGGATGTGCCAGTGAGACCACTGGGATCACAAAATCACAGAATGATGTGGGGTTGGAAAAGACCTCTGGAGATCATGCAGTCCAACCCCATGTCCTGGGTTGAGAGACACAGGACTAACTTTTCTTCTAATGCTGGGGAAAATTGCACTTTTAGAAGACTCTAGTGTCTGAATTTGTGAAAATATTTACTTTATAGCCAGCCAGGCTCTGTGGGATTCAAGGTCTTAGTGTTTCTGAGCCTTGCCAAATGCAGGGACAAGGAGGAGCAAGGCCCGGGCATTTGACCGAGGCTGGCCAACAGGATTATTTCACACCATGAACGTCACATTCAATATAAATTAGAGAAGTTTGCTGCGTAGCTCTCTCTCCCTTGATGGCAGTGGGTCCAGACAACTCCTTGCCCCGGTACCGGACCCCTGAGGCCTTCCCTTCCTCCTGAAGCCATTGCGCTGGCAGTGTCCGCCATTTGCTGTCCCTGCTGGGAGTGCACAATTTCCTGCTGATAGAATTGGCTAAGTATATTTCTTGTACATCTTATATCAGTATTGGGATTAGTACTGGTTCTTTAGTATTATTGTTAATTATTTAGTCTTAGTCTACTAAATCTATTTATATTTCAACCCTTGTGTTTCTTTGTGTTCCCCGATTTCACTTTCCGGGTGGGGAGGGGCTCTCGGGTGATAGAATGATTGTCTAAACAAAAATAGATTGTTATGGGTTTTCTCAAACCATAACATCCTGACAGAGGAGGTCCACCCAGAGCAGGTCCACAGGATCATGTCCAGGTGGGGTTTGAATGTCTCCAGAGAAGGAGATTCTACCACCTCGCTGGGCAGCCTCTTCCAGAGTTCTGCCACCCTCACAGCAAAGAAGCTCCTCCTCCTGTTTAGATGGAACTTCTTATGTTCAAGTTTGTGTCCGTTACCTCTTGTCCTCTCACTGGGCACCACTGGAAAAAAAACTGGCCCCATCCTCTTGACACCCTCCCTTTAAGTATTTATAGGCATTAATCAGATCCCCCCTCAGTCTTCTCCAGATTGAAAAGACCCAAGTCCCTTGGCCTTTCCTCAAGATCACTGGTAGTTTGCCATCAAAGTGCTTCCACAGGAAGGCAACGCTTTCATCCTCTTTTTCATCCCCTACTATCATGACAAATGGCAGTCTATCAATCTATCTCTTTATGAATCTCCATTTGCAGAGACTTTCAGATCTTAGCTGGCTATGGCTGTGATCTATAGCTTTCAGTATGGCCCAGCTTTGACCAGGAGTTTGGACTAGAGACCTCCACGGATTCTTTACAGTTATTCTGTGATTCAACATGTGTTTCCTTACGTAGGTCCTATTTCAGAATCTCCGACATTCATGAAAATAACAGCAGAGCTGAGATACCAGCACAGAGGACATCTCTGCTGTTAGCCCATGTGCCTTGTCACAGTCTTGCGTGCTGCAGCTCTTTATTGTAGAGTAATGGAACATGTACTTCCCATAGACTGAGTTTTCTTACAGCTTTTCTTTCAGCAAAACACATTGTTAGGGGCATACTGGGAGTTGACAGGGACAAGTGGGTGGTTTTGTAAATAAAATCAAAGTGTATTGTGCTTCAGTAGTCAGTATTTTATCTTGTTCTCTTCTTCACACACATAATTTCATAATAGTCCATAAGGCAAGGAAAGGATGGCACATAACAGACACTATCACTTTTAATCAAGAATATAAATATTTAGTCAATAGCATTCACATTAATGAGCACCTGGGGCAGATGGACATTACCTCCACAGAGAATTTGCCACAACATCAAGAGCTGCATGTCAGCCCAAAATCCAATATTCTTGGCTGTTGTATACAGAGATCACTGTCAAAAGAAATAAATGTTGACTCAGCCTGTTTATAGCCCTTTCCTTTCCATGCTGTGGCTGATGATTTCTCCATGTGCACTGAGCCCAAACCCAGCCAGTAATGGATACAGCAATAACCAGACTGTGTGTGGACATCTTGCATGTGCACTGGGGCCTCCTCTGCATCAGTTCTCAACATCTCTCAGAGTGAAACTCACTGGACACCCAATGAAGTGTTTGTCCCACTGGAGTGGGGTGCAAGGATGTACTGCTCTGTTTCTGGGTGGGTTTTACCCGAGGGGAAGCAGTAATTGCAATTACAGCTGATGACAGTTTTAATTTAAAAATATATCAGTTCGGTGAATCATGAGTGCTTTGTCCTCCATTCCTTGTGGACTGCTGCCTTGATCTTTGTCTCTGAGCAGCTTGCTCAGGCAAGCACCTGAGTCCTGTTAACCCAGAAAGAGGAACCTGTAAATCTTGGGAGTTCAGTCTGGACACCGAGACCTGAGAGACCAGCAGTGTGAGGGCTAGAAACCTGGGGAAGACTCACAGGGTATGTAACTGGGAGCAGCTCTGCCATGGACAACTACCATGTAAAATTAAAATATTGAGTACTACTGATGTGCCAGCACCTTCACAGCATCTCCCCAGCATATTTCAAAGAATGAAATAAAGTTTATTTCCCAAAATCTGTTTTTCCATGAGGCTGTTTTGACTGATATTGGATAGACTGAACATCTTTACTAGATCAAGGGGTAGTGGTTTTAAACTAAAAAAAACATAGATTTAGACTAGATATAAGGAACAATTTTTTTTATGATGAGAGTGGTGAGATGCTGGCCCAGGTGGCCAGAGAGGTGCAAGATGCCTCATCCCTGGAAACATGCCAGGTCAGGTTGGACGGGGCTCTGAGCAACCTGATCCAGTTGAAAATGTCCCTGCCCATGGCAGAGGGTTGGACTAGATGGTCTTTAAAGGCCCCTTCCAACCCAAACCTTTCTACGATCTGCGACAAGGTTAGAACCAGAGCTCCTGGTTCAAGTTCAAACCATTTAGAATACCAATTTTTTAATATCCACTTTTCAAGTGTGAACAGGAGAGCATGCATCCTCAGCCAGATGTGTTTTACAGAGCTTGATATGTATTGTTTTGTTCATGGGCCACCAGCCACAGGACAAATGGAAAAGCTTATGTGAATCTTACTAGCTGGCCAGGATCAAAACAAACAATTCTTCATTTACAGTGAGACGTGTTTTCTCATTTTAGCCAGTACTGAAACCTTCGGGGTGGGTTGTCTTGGCCTCAGAAGAACCAACTGGCTGAGGCAGTTATTGAAAATCACAAGAGAGGCACCCTGTCTGGGAGCTCGCTCATGAATCTGCTCTCATGTCATGAATCATTCAAAGCTGTTGCTATGCCAAGCAGTGCTATTGCTCTTCTTCCTCTGCAGTATTGCAGTTTATCACCAAGGCTGGTTACAGATAAGAACACTTGCAGCATGCCTCCAAGTCCAGGTATCTGCTTCCATCTCTCAGCGAGTTATCTGCATTGCTCTGTCCTCACCACACTCCTAACTGACACTTTTCAGAGCTGTAATGATTATTCATACCTTTGATTGTTTTACTCCTTTATGACAATTGGAAATTTTCCAGTGAGAGATGAGACGAGCAGGAGCTGCCACTCTCCTTAATGTCTAGTTGGAATTTCCCTTGCTGCAGCCTGTGTCTGTTGCCCTTTCACTGTTCACACAAGAAGAGTCTGGCTTCCTCTCTATGGCCCCATTAGTTAGCCGAAGACTGCAGTTAGATCCCACTTTCCCTTATCTTTCCCAAGATTAACAAGCCCAGGTCCTTCAGCCTCCCCTCACGCAATGTGCTCCAGTGCCCCGATTGCCTCAATGCTCCCAGGTGGGTTGCCTCCAGCCCTGATGCCAGTACCACATACTCCATCCAGAAAAATTCTTCACTAAATCAGTGGAAGAACAGCGCTGATAGAGATTTCCTCTCCCCTGAAAAAGGAAATTACTGTTTACCTGTAACAGAATTATTTTTTTAATGTGTAAATAAGGCATGTGACCACATGGAGCTTCAGCGAGTAAACACAACTTCTTGGAAGCAGCCTGCCTTCCTCACCCATCTTCTGAATCAATCAGAAAATTCAAACAGATTCAAGTAACTCTTTGGGGAAGGAGCTGCAAAGCAGTTCCAGGCTCTGGTACAAGTTACCTTAGCAATTATAAGACAGGTTTTGTATTTTGATACCATACCAATTTCTGAGTAATTTCTCTGCCTGATACAAAGGGAGGAAAGCAAGAAGCCTCAAGAGAAGGAAGCGTAGATTGGGCTCTAGGCTATAGTCATTTGCAAGATTGAGAATAAAGCTTTGTAAAGCCAAAATACACCTTCTGTAGAGAAGTGGTGCCTGAAGAAATCTCCATATGCCAGCCTCTAACTGTGAGGTTTGGAATGTGACAAAAATGCGGAATCCAGAGGAAAATGACTCATGTAGGAAATGTAAGTACGGTGAGCTGCTTCTTATTTTGGAATGTCTGAGTCCTTAATTCAGTTTTCAATGTTAAAAATGAGGTGACACCAAACACCAAAGAGCAGAGATAAATTCTGAACCAAAAGGAGGGACCTTGCTTGATGCGCTGCCTTCCTTAGCCAAAGTAAACTTCTTTGACAAGAAGCCAGTATATTTTGTTGACTCAAAAAAGAGTTGGTTGGTTAATCACAAGGGTAAACCTCAAAGAAGGACACTGCTGGCAGCAGAAAAAATAGATGAAAATTAGCAATGGGCAAAATTAGGCTGAAAATTAGGAAGGTCCTATGTATTAGTGTTCTGACCATAGTCTAACAGTGAGCAAAAGCAGTTTCGAGGTACTTATTGTAGTTCTCAGGATTACATCTGCCCCCCTGTTCTTCTCTAGTTTGGGCTTGGCAAGGTTTACGGAGGGAAAAAGCATTATCTCCTTTCACATAAGCAAGTGGAACTGACTGTGATGCATCCACAGGGAGCCACACCACTGATGAGAAAGGAGGTATTTTTACTTGGACACCATTTAGGCCATTTTAATGTCATTTCCTTCTCCAGAGGAGAATGAATTCGGGTGGTGGTTTCCATGCTGTCCAGAATTCACTTGAATTGCTCTGTCTGCTGACCCTACCATCCACTGGGTGATGTGACAGTGACAGTTTCCACCTCTTGGAGAGCTTCAACCAGGGCAGCAAAATAATTCCAGTCTCAGCGATTTTGTCTCGATTTGCCTGAGTGATGCTGGTGTTCAGTATAACACAGTAGTCTTTAAGTAAACCAGAAACAGACTCGTTTGTGCAGATACACAGTGCCACAGAGCCCTTCATTACCTATTGCCACCCCTCCTGTCAGCTCAAACAGGTAAAAACACTTCCCTCACATGTCTGGAAAAGTTAATTATTATCATTAATTAATCATTAATTAATTATCATATCACTTCCCTGGGGAGTCATGGTAGTCACAGCAGGGGAAGCAACAGTATTTTAATATATTTGTTTGATCTTGAGCTAGATCAGACCAGAGCAGGTCTCAGAACCAAAGATCCTGGGCTCACTCCGAGGACTGGCCAGCCAGTACTCTCCTGTCCTTGGGAAGGAAACCATCTGCTCTGTTTTTGATTACCTTCCAGCTACACCAAGGAAGGAAACTGCTTCCTACGCTGTGAAAATCTCAAGTTTTCAGCCTTTCTTCTGCAGCAAGGGAATAAAAACCTGAGCCCTTTGAAATCAAACACCCAGGAGATGCGCTTCGCCACCTTAGAGCCATCAACACCACTGGTGAGGCAGTCACTCGAGATCCTGAACAGGGAGGTTTAATTCTCCTTGTACAAGTCTGTGACCTTTAACTCCTCCCCGTGTCTCAGGGACCCAGGGCTCAGCTGCATCATAACTTTTGCTCAGACTGCTGAGGGAATTATTAAGCTGTGAGAAACAGTGGTGAGAAATCTTAGAGTCATGCATGATAGGAAGCAAAATTAGAGAGGTCAGACTGCTGAGATGGGCTCAATTTGAAAAGGAAAAATGAAATCAGCCACGTGAAAGCCAAATAAATGGATGCAAGGAAGAAACTTAGTAAGAGTTTGTGTCCCTCAGTCCAAGGAAAAGTCCAAATCTTCTCCAAAGGACCTGCCTCAGACAGCACCACGTGGTTGCAAAGGTCCCTGAGCTACACTGATGTACAGCTACAACTGCTCCAACACAGGAGTTTATTAGACTGAGGATCGTGACCACACTTCTAGTGACCACGCCAACTTTGCCCACACGGCTTTTTGTTTTTTTCACCAGTGTTAAACAGACGAGTAGATCTGTTTCAAAGGCTCCTTTATCAGCAGATCTGCCTGTCTTATGGGTGCACGTACATACTGTCTCTGGGCATGCACACAAATTCTTTCTGTGCACCCACCCCACCAAAAAAAAAAAAAGAACATATCTCAAAAAAGAATAGTTGCATTATTTTTCTAAGCAGTCATTCAACACAGGATATTAAATACAACGCTGATTTTGACCTTATAAAGCATGACTGAAATGAGATACAGCTCTTATTAGGCAAGAGAGTGTCTGGGTGATCAGAGTCAGAGCAAGATGAAAAATGTATTTTTTTTTTAATATCTGAAGACCAGTTTGCACCTTGAAATTCCGTTTTTCCCAGTCAACCTAAGGAAAGCCACCAGACACATCCTTTTTCTGCATGGAATCAATGTTTCTGAAAAATAGCTAACACCTGCGAAGCCCTGGCATGGGAGAAGAATGACTTTACAGCAAATGTTTTTCTCTTGCTGTGAGAACCGTGGCCTGAGCCTCCGGCAGGTGAGCTCCCTGTTCCCACCGAGTGACAGCAGGGACAGCAGAAGACAGTGCTGGGTGGCCGCAGACCAGAGACCAGCCTGCGCTCCCTGCTGCAAAGCTCTGCAAGATTGCCTGAAGGATGTATTGCCCTGAGGGTGGAATTTATTCCTCAGCTGGAGATATAAAAGAGCCAGTATCTTTCCTTTAACACTGTATCACACCAAACACATTTCCACCCACGAAACAACACCCACCTTGTTTGGAAGGAAAATAAACTGAGAGGCATCTTCTCTAGACTTTCGAAGAAAATCTCTTGTAGCTACACTTGTCTCAGTCTGTCTCTAGGAAATTCTGGAGGCTCAAAAGCTTCACCAAGTGTCGTTTCCCAGCCCGGAGGTGAAG
Source organism: Tringa tobata (assembly GCA_033628505.1). Lineage (NCBI taxonomy): Eukaryota > Metazoa > Chordata > Aves > Charadriiformes > Scolopacidae > Tringa > Tringa tobata. The sequence goes on along the minus strand of JAHREE010000561.1, from coordinate 275,812 downwards.
TGATGCTGCAGGGAATTATTTATTTTTGTAAATAAGAATCACACAATGATGGTACAATTTGAAAAGCCTCTATTTTCCGCTCATTCTTAAGTGAGGCTGCAGCTTTATGACTTACACAACACACAGCCTCTTCAGATTCATAAACACATTCTATGTCCTCAATTGCAACGGAGAACAGCTCAAATGCTGCTGTTCCTGGGAGGAGCCAGCTCTTTGAGGTGTTGAAGTTGGGACAAAACCCTCTAAAATTTTTGGAGAGCATGACACTTCTGAGACCTACCTCAGGGCAGGTACAGAATCACAAACTTTTTGAGCACTAATGAGTTTCAGCCAGTCACACTGAGACAAGGTGATGTAGACGGCAGAGCCCAGCCATCAGTAGTAGTAAGTGTTCAAAAATCACAGGATGAGTTGTTTTTTTGAAAATATTCCAATATGTAAATTAGCTACCAGAGGGAAACAGAGAAAGCTGGTTGGCAATGGCTAATTTAAAATATTTTTAAGGCCACATGATACTGCAAAGGGGCTGTGACTTCAGCATTGCCCTTTCAAGACCTTAGCTCTATTTGAATTGCTTTTATGTAAATGTTCTCCCTAGCGCGAACAAAGCTACTGCTTACCTGGGTTTTATTTCTCGTGAGCGACTAAAACCAGTTAAAAACCGCTCCATGGAGCCGTCGGGCTGGAGTCAGCGCTCCGGCTCTCCCGGGGCTGCCCGCGGGAGGCGGGGGGTCCCCCCGGCAAGGTCAAGCCCGACAGCGGGGCGCTCGGCCCGCGCCTGCCCCGCCCGTCGGTGGCGTTTCGGGGCCCCCTCGGCGCCGCGCGGGGCGATCGGTCTTCGCATCGCCCGGACCGACGCCGGGGCCCGCGCCTCCCGCCACAGTCATGTTCCGCGGGAGAGAAACGCGGAGCGGTGCGGACGCCGCCAGCCCCCGGGGCTCGCCTCGCCGACGGGCACAGCCCGGGGCCGGCGCGGAGG